>JAWWMP010000132.1:16572877-16614480 GCA_035047865.1 Dendrocincla tyrannina
GTGGCAATTATTGTCTTGCTTACTGTCTTTTCTATTCTTCTTTTTCCAAGTTTATACATGAAAACTCATTTCTACTTTAAACATCTACCCCTCTGCTGAGAGGCTGTGGGGAATGGGCGTAGCTTTAGGTTTGTGTATTTTTTGTCCATGTGTCTTGTCTGGGTTTTTTAATGTGAAGAGGAAAGCACTACAGGTGTCTGTTTTGCAATTGAGTGCTTACTTTTGGCAAATTTAAGCTAAAAATTGAAAACAGGGGCTTACCCAGCCAATCCTATCATAATCAGCATTCCTGATCATGAATAAAGACAGAAAGTGGCTACCTGGTTTCCATCTGCAACACAAGCAAAACAATATGGATACTAATGTTGTATAAAGAGCTGCATATCCTACACCCATAACATAGTAAAGTGCTACATTAAGAGCAGACAGAGACCTCTGCATTTAAAAGAATAGCCCTTCAAGGCAGACTTTGTCAGAATCCCTTACCCAAACTATCAGTCAGATGGAAGTTTGATCACCATTATATTTGAGTACATCCAAGTCTCAGAAATGAGCTGAATTAATTCATCTTGCTTATGTTAGTCTTACAGCTGATATAAATATGGATACAAATGTGAGGGTCAGTTAAAGAGAGATGATACACTGTTCGTATATTCCAGAGAGAGGGTTTGTGGGGTAAAACAGTGGAGAGAGACTTTAACCCTTTGTTGAGTCAGAAAGTTCTTATTACATGCAGAAACTAATAGATGACATTAGAGTGATATATCCAGATTTACGAGGAGCTGTCACAGCCTTCAGCTCACAAAAGTGAACGAGGTATGCAGAGAGGGGACTGAATGCGAATGAAACCTGTGGGAAAATTCTCAAAGTGAGAAGGACTACAAAGCAAATATACTTCACCAGGAAACAGTCTCCTCTGAGAAATCTAACTAGACTACAGCTAGGCAGTCATCTTCCAGGGATGTAGCACCAGAAGGCACCTGCAACACAGTAGCCAGGTACAGGAGGGACACCTTTTAAGTATTACCCTGGTATAAGCAGATAAAACTTGCTTTTTCTTTTCTTCTCTCAGCTGGATTTTTAACTTTTATTAGTTCCAGTTTGAATTAAGATCACTGCAAGGTTACTGTTAACATAAAGACAGTACTCCTTGAACTAAATATGTGGCTGTCTGAGAAGTCCTAAAATGCTGTACTTCAGAACAGTTAAGAAATAACTGGATGTGGCATCATGGCAAATTCAGAGCTCTGGTGGGTAGCTGGTATTGCTTAGAAAAAAAGCTTCCATATTGGCCAGAGGTCTCTGGCATGTAACCAAATCTTCAGACATATGCTGAAATCCTGAGGCCCAAAGGAATTTTTGACAATATACAACCTGCTCTGTGGAGAGTTCCTCGGGATCTAAGCATCCCTTTGACTGCTCTTCCAGCACAAGTTAGGCTGTCCCTACCTGTATGCAGCATTTCACATTTCCTTAACAGCATATGATGTTCCTATCTATAGCAGAGATCATCTCAAAATTTAGATGCCATACACTCCTTGCAACACTTACAAGATTTTAGAGAAAACCAGATTGAGATCCAGAGGTCCCCTGGGGGACCTATTTCTGTAACAGAACAAATTTACACTCAAATTCTCATCTCCTCCTAAAGCATGACCTCTCCACTTCATGCATCTTCTCATGTCAGGTCAATGTGCTGAGTGCAGGTCCTCTAAAATCCTGTAACAACAGGGTTTAGTGAAAAAGCCTATTTCAAATGCACTTTCATAAGTAGTGATGCCTCCTCTTGCAATGTATTTCCTTGGTTCTGTAAATATCAAGTGGCCAAGAGTAACCCTTGGTTAATAATAAAACCAACTGATACAGTCAGTACACTCAAAGTTACTGACAGGAGGCTGGAACAGCCTGACGCTGTGGAAAAACAGAAACCAAGCACCAGCTATGCCAGTACTTCCCTTTTCAGGGCTGCTTGCTGCCACACAGTATCTTTCACTCAACAATCACCACAGGATATTATAAAATAAATTTGACAGAAAGAACCCATGCTCCTTTCATCCCTGAAGCAATACTTTACAGACCCATTATTCTTCAGATCTTCAAGTCAAAATTTGCAGAGACCTTTCGGAGAGAATGTCATGTCCTAGAAGTCAATTTAAATGGCATTGCCAAAATCTGAGAAATTAAAAGGACACCCTGACAATGAATAATTTTTTAAAGCACTCAGGAGACTTTGCAGCTTCTTCTAAATGTGTCATTAAATACCATAACTTCTGAAGAAGCAAAGAATTCAGGAAGCTCCTTCAGAGTTCTAGTTTTCATCAATTTGTTCTTTATTTACTGTAAATCAGCTCTCCTGATGAGGAGGTTCCCAGGCAGGTTAATAAACTCACAGTAACAACTGCAAGATTATAAAGTGCTAAATCATCCTCCTGCAGGATGTAGCCCCTAATTAGTGTGATAAAAGACTGCACAGTGCCATGGGAAGGCTGGAGACAAGCTAGTTGCATAAGACACTTCCAGGGCTGGAAGGACCCTGCCAGGCCACCCAGGCACATCCCCAGGGTGGGTCAGAAGGGAATACTCTGCAGGCAGCAAAACTCCTGTCGCCAGGGCTGCAGCCTACAGTAGAAAGGTTCATTAGTGTGAGGGGAGCACCCAGAGCTCTTCATGGCCCAAGTGCTTTGCAACTGCAAAACTGAAAAAAGCAGTACAGGGATGAAAAAAACCCAGCAGCAGTGAGCGTTTGGCATCAAACCAGGCAAGGGTTTGCTTAAGCTGCTCACATGCATGTCCTGCTGGTACATGACAATGTTCGCATAAAAAGTCTTAGCACCAAACAGAGGCTTTGGAGTTGGCCCTTGGTACTCATGGTGAGAGGTACTGGTGTCTATGAAAATAAGACTCACTCAGTTCTGGAGGGACTATGGTTACAGAACAGCTTGTTATTTGCCAGTAGGTCTCCCACAGTGCTAAGGTCCCACATTGCACCATAGGTAACTAATTTTAAAATGCTAAGCAAGAAAGTACATGCAATAAAAAGAATGGTATTTTTGAATAGAAATTCCTAAAGAAGGTAGAGACACTGTCTCACCTCTCTTGTAGAACAGGCTGGAGCTTTGCCACTCACTTCAATAAGCCAAACTGTATTCTTTGGAAATTCCCTGAAAACCACAGTAACAAGCTTGTAAAAATTATGGGAGGGGGGTTTCTCAGAAGAAATGAGACTATTTTCCTTTTCCGTAAATGTCTACAGTTGGGGAACAACAGAGAAGAAAATCCAGTAATTTCATTCTGCTACAATAGACAGACTGTAAATACAGTGTATACCCCACCAGCTCAGTCAGATGAGTAGTTGTGCCACCCCTAACCCAGAAAACAAAGCCACCTAACCAAACCTAACCCTTCTGGGCTGGAGGGATTCACATTTCTGGTGTCAGGGGAATTTTGGCACAGTCTTTACCTAAGGGGACACATACAGACGCTAAGAACCTGTATAAGCAATCCCAAAGCTTGCCTGAACAGCTAAAAATTATTTTTTTTCCTTGTTTTATTCCTACATTATGGCTGTGTTTTGATATTTGCCAGTGTTCAAAAAGACAAGGTTTGGCCCTTATCAGTGATCAGTAACACTAAAGACACTTTTCCCAGTTGCACGACCAGAATGCAAGATTTGCCATCTGTGCCAGTTCCTCATATAACTGCCAAATCCAGTCTATGGACAGTCACAGTGCAAGGAAGACCAGCCATTTATACCAAAAGGACTGCTGTGGCCTTTTTCAGGTGCCTGTGCAGGAGTTGTTTTGTCTATTACAGAAGCAGCTCCATTTCTGCTGGGTTCCAGCCTCTTTGTGGTATGTATAATTAAGGCATTGGGGATACACTTTGAGATTTGGTACTTCTTAGCATGAAACAAGAAGATGATAAATAAGACAGTGACGTTAATACCCAAAGGCAGCACCACCAACAGATACTTTTGCTCTCAGAAAACCTGAAGTTTTTCTATCCTCTCTTACTGAGAGGTTAAAGCAAGTTCATCTTAAATAGAGCCAAATGGGATCTGTGTGCAAACCATGCAGTAACTGCACCTCAGCTGTTAGCTTTCTTGAAGTAAATTCAAAATAAAGAAACTGGAGCTCAAAATAATACTAGTGCTACCAGTCCCATTGGGGATGCATCCTCAGAACTTTGTAGGATATTTTTCACATCGTTTTTCAGGTTTTTTTTCTTTTGAGGCAGCTGATCTTATGATATCCTGTCACAATATTCCTCCCTGCTACAGAGACAGAGCTTCCTGATTATGAGGTGAAATGAAGAGACTTCTCTGAAGCACCTGATAGTCTAGAGTGTTTTTCTTTCCTCCTAAGGTAGATCTGAGGGGATGCTAGTAAGGCTCTGCAGTCACCAACCTGCATGTGAAATGAGAGCAGTCAATTCTCAGCAAATTTAACCTCGCTAACAGAGCTCCTGATCAACAAAACAGGAAGAGTAACACATAGACTTCCCATCCCTTGATTCATCTTGTCTACCAAAAATACTGTTTTGTTGAAGCATGCCATCCTCTTCTCTGTCTTTGAAGAACATGGAGGGGGTGCCTGGATCCAGACACTTCACGACAGAAATTCTGAACAATGCAACCTCCTCTGCAAAGTCTGAAGGACACAGAAGTGAAGAAAGAAAAATCTCTAGAAAAGTCTAAGGCTACTATTGAGGATAATGAGAGAAAATAACTCCAAAAAACTGAGAAGAGGAAATTAAATCTCTGAAAATTGCTTATAACTATGGGAGATCAATAAGACATATTAATGAGCCAATGGGAAGAAATTGATATCACAGAAAAATAGGGATGGACAATCTCCTGGTAAGAAGAGTCACCCTGTTTCTGTGAAAATGGGCAGACAACATTCTTCTGTTTCCATCCCTAGTATGACATAGTTCTGCTCCACAATTTCCCCCCATTATTTCTCCATTTTCCAGTGGATGGAGGCAAATTTATTCTCACTCTGTTTAGTTGTCAGAGTGACTTCCCACTGCACTCAGATGGCCTTTTTATGGATAAACAAAGGATAAATAAGTTTCCATGTGATTTTTTTTTTCTGTTGACTGACCTTTCTATTCCCCATTTCATCTCAGCAATCATATGAGGAACACGGGAGTTTTTCTGATCATCTGCTTTTTTAAAGCACACTTGGGCAAAGCTGCAGTTCTAGCCTGTGAGAACTTCCCATGATACTCTTTAAATTATCAGATTTTCAGGCTGCCCCTCTTGAGAGAACAAGTACATTTGCATCAGTGACAGCCAACAACTGCTCCCGGGTCATTCCAATCACATTTCTTTTGCATCACAGTTGACACTCAAGGTCAGATGACATGTCAGCTTTGACACTGCAGTGATATTTGACTTCATCAGTCTCTCAAGGTTAGGCTGTTCTTGGCTGAGCAGCACAGACAGAGGAGCCTGCTTGCTTCCCTCTGCTTGGTCCTGCTGTGAGTATCCACAGCAGGGAGCACTACCCTCTGTCTTACTGTAAGGAGTGAACTCAGGTGCTCCTCTAACTCCTTGTTGCCTGGTGTATTCACATGACAGATACTCACTGTCTGCTGTCAGATTCAAGTCACGAAGAGCTA
Organism: Dendrocincla tyrannina; assembly: GCA_035047865.1. NCBI lineage: Eukaryota > Metazoa > Chordata > Aves > Passeriformes > Dendrocolaptidae > Dendrocincla > Dendrocincla tyrannina. The sequence goes on from JAWWMP010000132.1 coordinate 16,578,503, forward strand.
CACCAGACACAACAGACAAAGAGAAAGTGAAGGAAGGCCTGACAACTGAGAATGTCATTTTGATCCTTGACATACAACAGAGAGCAGCACACTGAAATATCATGAACAATGTATGCACTCCATTCAGAAGCCAATGCTCTGGAAACAGCAGAACTCACCATGGAAAGTGAAGGTGAGATGCTTTACACAAAATTCGGCCAGTGCCTCTCAAGCCTGACAGATGCTACTTTGGTGATTGGCTTTAACAAGCACACAAACACACAAATCAATTCTGTACTGAGCCCCATCTTGTTTTTAATTTCTTAGAAGATATGAAGCAGCCTTGGAGCTCCAGGCAAGACAAGCTTAAAGACAAAATGTGATTGATCACTAACTTTATTATGATCACTGTTTGCACAGTAGCCTCATCTTTCCCATCCATCTGCACAGCTTAAATCTTTTCATGTCCCTTCCACTTTTCTTTGATCACAATACTGTGAAACAGTTTAGTGGCAGACAAGGGGAGGGGGGTGCTGAGAGAAACCTGTGCCTTTGCACAGCATTACACACACACGATGGAGAACCTCTGTTTACTTTTGCAACATGAGATATCTGGGAAAGCATCCTGGAGGCAGACATGTAATTTAAAACCCAGAACAAAAACTGAAAAGAGAAGAATATTCACCTTATTGAGAACACTGATTTGGACAAATGACATCCTTCCTACTCTATAGAATTACTACAAGGATTAACCAGCACATGGATAATTATGTTTAAGAGAAGTCCTAAAAATAAGTTGCACTGCGTACAGATTGAAAAACAGACAAAGTGACACATTCAGTTTACATAATATTAAAAAATAAACCCAACTTTCTACAATTAAAAAATGAATGCAAAAAAAATTGATAAGGACATTAATGGCTTCTGGTTACCAACCAACCATCTCAGCATGTTCTGCAGCAGTAATTGTCTTTTGGTTCAAAACCTTCAGAACAACTCAGGAATATATGAATAAATAACAGATGAGCACGTCTGTCCCTTCTTAAACACAAGAAAAAGCCATCTATACAACACTTTACCTTTTACTTCAATGAAATGTAAATGTTTTGAAGCACAATATGTGAAGAAAGGTCACATAAAAACCCAAAGTCGAACCATGGCATCTGAAAATACACTTCTGTTTGGCTGAATTCTTTTTTTCCCATGCCTGAAACATTTGTTCTACAGTTTGAAAAAGGCTCCATTCAAATCTGCTCTAAAATTTCACATGTGCATGCACTGTGTAGGCACACACATACACTCACCCATTTGCCAGAACATGGCAGCGTGCTGTCATCAGCACATGTGCACACACAGTCACACAGCAAGTACCAGCTGTGCTCTCTCAGCCTCTGTTTCAAGCAAATAAAGCCAAGGGCAATTGTTTTCTCTATTAGCAGTCCATTTCATCAGTTTGCACAGAATCTTCCTTTACAGAGACTTCTCTTTTGAAAGCTCACTTTATTCAATACCATTCTAGTTGCTGCTTCTTTTTCATCTGGGACTCTTTTTATTTGATCTCTCATACCAAAATAAATTTATGTAAGTCCAAAATGCTCTGTTCCAATGTCACTACTTTGCTTCTCTTCCCCTCACTAAAGGATCTGAAGCTTATTCCTTTTCAGCTGGTATTTGTAAAGTCTTTTCTCTTTCAGTACTCTAACCCAATAGAGTGTTTTTTCCTAGGGTTTGCCAGTGACTCATCTTGTACTAAGATAGCAGAATACTTCTTTTCTTTCACCCCAAATGGCAGAACAGAATAGGAGTAAGTGACAAAAAGCCCCAAAACCAAAAACCTCCAAAAAAAACCCAGCAAACAAAACTAAAAAACAAACCAGATTAAAATAACTTGAAAGCAGTAAAAATAACTTCTCAAATTCCACTATCACGTGCAATATTCCTCCTACTCTCTTTTTCACTCAGAATGATCTGGTTCACTAAAGGTACCCAGATTATGGAATTCTATCTGTTCCATTTGTCCTGCCCATTTACAGCAATCCTGGCAAAGGTTTGCTTAAGCTGACCAATATTCTTGTACTCTTTATCTTCTGATAGTCATTTTGTGGTACCTTCGAGGAGATGACCAGAAAGCACTGTAGGTGTGTGGATCAGAAGGCACTGTGAAAAACTAGTGCCTTACACCACATCTATTCAACTTCAGTTCCTTGGTAACTGATCTGCACACAAATATTTTTGTGTTCATTTTTGGCAACACACACTGTTGTCTGAAGCCTTAGAATAGCCACACTTTAAGCTTACATTTGGCCTCCAAACAGCAGGTTGAATTATCAAAAAAGGCTTTCTCCATCCAAGCACTATACAGTTTGACTGATCTATTATTAATATCCTAAATTAGTAACTCTTTGAGAAAACTGCTCCTTAACTAGTCACCACAAATGTTTATTTCCCATGAGAAATAAAGGGGTTTCCAAGCTGCATGCCCTGTATTATGCCAATTTTAGACAAATTTGTATGCCAAGGGCATAAAATAGGCTTTTAAAAGGGCTTTGTTCAAAAATATATAGTTCATATAAACTTCCATTCTCAGCTGTTGGGTTGGAGGTCTACAAAGCAATCTTGGAGGACTGAGTCACAAGTAAAGTAGGAGGGCTTTTAGTTACACAACTTCCTCACTGACTTCATGCTTTTGTGACTTGCTGAGCATCATAGCATGGAAGGCAGGATTTCAAAACAAAAAACCCATCAAAAAGTAAGAGTTTCTGAAATGAGATTAGAACAACTCTATTCAAGAAACAGACTGGAGATTCCTGAGATAACATCTCACTGCTGAAATGGAGTAGGATTACTCTCACCTAAATATAAACATGCTCAATACAAAAGCTGGAGCTCATCTTTGAGATTCCCCCTGGAGGGCCATGGAGAGACATGCTCTTCTCAGGAGTGAGTCACTACCTTTGAGGGCAGACTTCTAAAACAGGTTAGACAAATGTGACCTTTCTACCTCTTCACCAAACACGGGTGGTCTTGACACTAGCTAAGGAATAGATTGCTACATTATATGTGCAGAATAGAGATAAATTAAATGAAATCTGATTTCCTGTCAAGTTGCACCAGTATATACCGAGAGTAATTGCTGGTAAGTGGCTCACTGAAATCCCTGACACTGCTTTGAGAAGTTCATCTTTGATAGTCAAGCAGTTTAGATCAAGAAGGGGGAAAGTGCTTCCTATCCATTTCCACAAAGCTTTATTTCAGAGAGCAATTCCTTTTATTAGGAAAATTTTAATCACTTTAGTTTAAAGTTAAAACTGAAATGGAGTTTTTCAAATATGATTGCCTTTTCTCACCAAAATTCGGTCTTTAATTTATTCCATGGCAGGCTTGCATTCTCTTTCTTCCTCCTTGCTTGCTCGGCAGTTTCTTCTCAAACACTTGAGGCTTTCTCTGCATGAGTTGCAGCACTAGAATGATAGTTTTCAAAAGTCTTATCCTCGACTCTGTCACATTCCTTTTCTCATATTATACTTCAGAGAGTAGACCTGTACATGAGGAAGAACTTTACTGTGAGGGTGACAAAGCACTGGAACAGGCTTCACAGAGAGGTGTAATCTCCTTCCCTGGAAATATCCAAATCCCATCTGGACACAATCCTGAGTAATATGTTCTAGGAGACCCTGCTTGAGAAGGGACATTGGACTAGATGACCTCCAACAGTTCTTTGTGATATTACTCAATCTGTCATTCTGTGACCTAAATCTCACCTGCTCTGGATTTCCTACTGTCAAAGATGACCCACTGAGGAAATGCAGATTACATACAGTGAGCTGACACAGAACCCTTTGATGATTGCATGCTAACAGAGACTTCAGTGAGCAGTGGAATATGGTCTGCATATTTTATATGCAGAGAGAGATCCTGGCACTGGTCCCCGCTGAACAGGCAACTAAATTACATTTGTATCTGAGCCAGGTAAAAGGCCCAGATATTCACTGTTACTGACCAAGCACCAGTCCTGCTGTGGAAGAAATGGTCATTAGTTTTGATCAGCAGTTACAAAATAGACCTTAGATATATGTGAAGTAACTGTTCATGATCTATACAGCCTCTGCCTGCAAAGGTTTTGTTTGTATTCTGCCCTTTTCATCCAGTTCACTATGCAAAGGGCATTTGTAGATCTGACAGCTCCAACATGTGTGTTTGAGACCAAGATCCATAAGTGCAAATCTCTTCCTGAAGAAGCAGATGAAAAGCAGGAGTACAATTCTAGTAGCAAATCAAGTGTCTGGGAAGTATTTGCTTTATCTCTTCCCAGTGGGGAGAAATGTGGGGCCCTTTTTCCAAATTTCTAAAAATCAATTCCAACGAAATCTAACATGGAAAGAAAGATTAAATCATTTCTCTCAGGCTCCTCTTGTAATACTGCTGAACCCATGGCAGAGGAAACGCAGAGGTTTCAGAATAACTCTGATCCACAATTGTGTCTCACATTTCCTCACAGCAGCCCAATGTATATCCTACCACAGAAGGATATATACACAACTATAGCAGGGAGCACTACGTATACAACAACTCTTCTTCATATGATTTCAGTGATAGCATCACATAATTATTAAATGGATAGCTAAAGTCAAATAGTGAAACTGTTTTCAGTGTTCTCTAAGAAAAACAGACTTGTAACTCTTTAATACAGCAATAGGCTTATTCTTAATCATCAACAGGAGATAAGACTATATTTAGAATCTTCTCTTAAGCAAAACCACAGATGGGGAGAATTATTTCCTTGCACAAGATGCTGCCCACACATTTTGTGCCCTCAGACTTGTTCAGTTTATATCAACTCCATATGAACTGCTTTCCAACACTGCTCTAAGTAAATACTTCAAAGTACAGGCGCTCACTGCACAGAATGCAAAACATGGTGCAAGGCAGCTTTGCCATTACACCTGAAAAATGTCAACAACCTGACAGGAAGAGGGCCTGAGATTCCCCTCTCTTATAGGCACATGCATTCACCTACACATACTCCTCCTATGAAATCCTGGCTCATGCAGTGCACCTGACAGTGACTCAAAAAGGCCAGAATGTTCTTCAGCAGGAGCTAAGAAGTGCTCATTAGCTCTAGCCTTTACAAGGTGTACTGCAAGCAGCAATTCCTGCTTCTGCAACAAACATCATCCCTGCAGAAGACAAAAGCCCTTTTTTCGTTTGTTTTGATAATTTTAGTGAAAATACAAATAAAATCCTAAACAAGATTAGCAAATAGTTCTTCAAGCATTGATTGTACAGGAAAACATATAAATGATGAGAGGGATGCAGAAAAATTTGAAGCAGTTGTGTTTGAACCTTTCCTGGGATGTCAGGATTTTCAGAATAAGTATTTAAATCCTTGGTCAGAACATGCACTCAAAGACTGCAATTGTGATAGCTTAAAAAAACCAATCCTTAAAGCAAATGGATTCTCCATTTAGGTCAGCTTTTGGGCTGCCAAGTCCCCTTCCTCAGGCTTGGTCTGTAGCTGCTCTGTGACCCCCATAAGAGAGGGCACAGAGGGCTGCAGAGCTGCAACAAGCAGGATCTTCCACAGCAGGGCTGCCTCAGACTGAGAAAGTCCTCCGGACATTTTGAAAACATTTTCTCATATAATCAACTCATGTTTTAGAATTAAGATACTGAAACAAATGGGGACCTTTCCATTGGCCTGTTTTGTTTAAATGGATAAGATGGAAGAGTTGTTACCAGTTCTAGGTTTTCCAGTGATACAGAAATTAGTCCCTTAGAGCTCTGATCCAGAAAATCAATTTATCTCCAAATAGCACCAGGAAAGCAATCTTATTTGGCTCTAAATAGCAAGCAAATCTTAAATCTTAGCAAGATTAAAATCAGCCTCAAACCCTGTTGGGCCTTGGAGCACCACAGCACTGAACTAACGCTGAAAAGCTCCATCTTCCCCACAAACTACCTAAGCCCACCCCTAAATGACAATAGCACCCCAAAAGGCCACACTTTAGTTTGAGGAACTGATTGTGCTAACTTATTTCTTTCTTATTTCCTAAAAGTAGCTAAACCATTCTTGAATTAGGGCCCAAAACAAACTTGAGAAGAAAGTGTCTAATCCACCTTCAAAAGACAGAAGATATCTCTTTCTTCTTTCATTCCGTCACAGAAGAAACAGAATGTCAGCTGCACTAGGTACTTTATTCCTTGTGGGCTTGTGTGTATTCTCCAATAGCCTTGTTTCTTACAACTAGGGTGAATATTGAAAAGCAGAACCTTGGACATGGGTTCAGGAGGAGAAGGATAAACAAACTCCTACTGTGATTTTCATTAAATAACATCTTTTTACAGGATGATTCATTGCAGCATATTTGTTTTAAACTAAACATACTTGAAATGTTTGGGTATATTAAGACTAAGGAAAACACCCATTTAAGAACGTTTATTTATTCATTCCAAACTGTTTGCATTCAGGGAAAAAATTATTTCCTCTATCTGTTGATTAAACAGATTCTGAGAGGGTCAGACTGGGCACACAAACAAAAAAAACCAACAAAGCTACTCCTTAAAATAGGAAAGCCTCAGCATTGCCCAAAGCTTTCTGGGCACATCAGCAAGCAACCACAATAAGAAATTACTATAACTAATAGAAAAAAGCCTGCAAAAAGTATTGAAAGACAAGAGACTAAAGGTATTCCTGTGAGGAAACAACACAACAGGAGCAATCATACCACCTTATCAGAAATCTAAAGAAAAAACATATTACTTGAGCTGTTTCTGGCACAATGCCACAAGGGCACTGTGATCTGGATTAAAAATCATGATGCAATATAATGAAACTAATTGTTTATGATATGCATCATGAATATGTTAAATAGGAATGTGATTAAGAATGTTCTGCTTTATTTCCCCTCAATATGTTGAGCACAGTTAGTTCTTAGCAGACAATCTGGAGAACCAGAAAAGTTTAGGAGCACTGTGAAGTCAGTCCTTTTTTTTTCTTGTGTCACTTTACTCTAGATTTTAACATCCAGGATTAATTATTTTAACTACATGTTTAGTTGGAAGCCCTATTTACTTTCACATGCGGAGGACTGCAATATTTCAGTACTACAAGCATCTTGTTGCTTGAAACATGCTCTGAAATATACTTCATGAAGTGAAATACTATGTAGATAAAAGAATAACTTCAGACTCACATCACTACTTGAGGCCAGATTACATGTGCAACTGCATTGCAGGGGGGATGTAATTTTAAATTCCTGGCAAGGCTTCCCCTGAATGAAGCAATTGGAGGGTAGAAGATGATCCTTAGAGAGAGCATTCTCTGCAGAAACTAAAAGCACAGTGCTGAAGGCACAGGTAAGAATGAGGCAATTATATTACAGAATGAACATAGCACCTCAAGCAAAGTGCATTTCAATGCAAGCAAATACACAGAACATGTTCAAAGGGAGCCCCAGAGAACCATGTTCAGACCTAGACCTGAGTGGGCAGTTTGCTAACATCCAAGGTGAGCGACCCTGCTGCCACAAAACAGCCTTGGGAGGGGGTGTCTATGTGTCTTTGAGGAATACTCTTTAGACTCAGTGCAAAATATGACCCATTTTGAGGCAAAGGAATTCAAGACACTACAAGTGAGGGTGATTTGCTCAGGCTGATTTCCCACATTCCTAGCCTCAGCCTGTTTATCTCACAGCAGACATTCCTTGAAAAAACCCAATCCATCACTGCTACCCACAAATTGTTCCATGCAGTCTCAAGAGTGCTAAGAGAGTGCATTGGTCCAGATGCATCACTGTGTCATCGCCCTTCTTCTTGCAGTGTCCTGTATGCATTGCTACCAACCACTTCCAGAAAACACAGAAGGGGACTGGCACACCTTGAGTCTCACCCAGTAGGGCTACCCTTGAGCACCTGGGCTGCACTCCCTCTCACCAGGACAGTCATGTGCACCTGTTATTTCAAAATAATTATGTTTTTGAAGAAACAAAGTAAAGCCTATAGGCTATGATGGTTAATGAAAAGCCATCTGATGGATGTTTTAAGGAATATGATGGGTTCTCTCAAGGAAAGAGAACATGCTTCCCAGAAGCTGGTCACCAAGCAGAACATGCTTTTATATGGTTTAGCCTTTAACTTGGCCAGTCAGAGTGGAAATTCCTTCAGGCTTTGAAGTTGGTAGCAGGTAAAATATTCATGACTCAAAAGGGCTCTTACTTCAGAGCCAAGCTTTTTTGCTGACATCCAAGCTAAGAAAAATAAGTACAACAAAAATGAATGACTAAACAAAGCTTAAATGGGTTTAAACTTCTAACCCTGAACCACGGTTAAGACCATAAGATTTCCTCAAACTTTCTACTTAGACCCTGGAACAGTAAGATCCTGTGGTCAGCGATGTTGCCTTCCTTCACCTTTAGGATGCTTCTGCTGCCCCGTAAATAACTTGTACCAGATTCAAACATAAACCAACTCTCCAATCATGAGGGACTCAAAGCTTCGATTGATTATGTGAGAGACTTGGGTCCTACACTCATTTCAAAAGCCTCTCAAAGGAACCCAAACAATTTCTCTGAATTACCATAATATTTGCAAAGACAACCTCATTCAAATTTCAGGCTGTTTACATATTTTGAAAAACAGATCAAGTACAAACTACCAACACTAGCCTGAGTCTGGATCCATTTCTGTGATTTTAATTGGATTTTTTTTAATAGCCACATAGCCTGAAATACTTGGTGAAAACCAGTTTTGTGTGAATCTAATGCATCTCAAACTGATGGCTTAATTCTTTTCTTGGCACCATCTTCTGTCATGTTTCACAGGGAAGAGTTATCTAAGCTACAGAAGCAGATTTTTTTTTCTGTGTGTCAGAGAGTTGCTGAAAAAATAACAGAAAGTCAGTCATGGAATGCAAGGAATCCAGGCAGTTTGTCCTTGCTGCCGCAAAGCAATCTCACCACAGGGCTGGAACAGAAACATAAGGTTGACAAGGTGACTGGGGAGCTGCTATGAAATCTTCTGTGAGGGTTACAGACCGACAAAGAAATGAGCCCAGCATGCTAAGTACTCCTCATGCCTATGATGGCACAGGACAAGAAATACTAAAAGGAAAGGCAAAAGGGGCAGAGGAGGTAACAGACACTCTGATTGTGTGTGTCAGTGTTTAGGCTGACAGACCATGAAGAAATACTCATATCTTGCCCTCTGACAGAGTTAGCAACTCTGCAAGGCAGACAGAGGGAGGAAAGAAGAAAAGGGGGGAATCCATAGGCAAGAAAGCAAGACAGAGAGCAGCATAGCACTGAATCACTCAGCTGTCAATAAACATGCTATTCTTTCCACAGTCACATGGAGCAATCAGACCTTTTTTCCAAGAGGGACACTTGCACTATGTGGCTGCTCATATGACCTCTCCCACCCCTGGAATTGTGTGACAATCCTGGTCTAGCTATTTTTCTGCAGAAGGCACTACCTCCTCGCTTAAAACCATCATCTTTAATGCAAATCTCCTTTTATTCTGGTCTGTTAAAACCCTTCAAGAGCAGAGAAGTCCCCTATAAATACATTGCTTTAACTCCCTGTATAGGTTTTGCTCTTATTTTATAGTTGCTTGAATGTTTCTTATGCTATATTTACATTTCCTCTTTTTTATTTTTTTTCATGGCCCTTGCAGAAAAAAAAAATCCCCAATAACTCTACTCCCTTACAACAGAAGAGTTCAAAAGAAATTAATAATATCCCTGTGATCAGAGCAGTGTTTGGGGCTGTTAGAAGTAAATTCCATTCAGTTCACCCACAAAAAACCTACTGAGTTCTGCAGCTGTTAAATACATGTTATGCCCCAACATAAAAAAAAAAATCCCTTTGGTCTTTTTACTTCCTTCTCCTGCTGTCATTGCTTCAGCTTCCTCTTTCCATTTTATTTTTCTGATCCCATTAAACAAGATTGATTTTTTTAAAACACTGTAAAGTACTGATTTTATTTTCAGCTTGTTTTGTGGTGCAGGTGTTAACTGTGTTTGGGCATGCAGTGATCTGACATCTTAGTTGCATTGCAGATTGGGTTCTTCTTTCATGTCTCTCTGGCAGAGCTGTCGCCTGACTTTGTTCTTGAGTCTGTCCTTCTAAGTACTGTATTTAATTCATATGAATGAGCTAAATTTAGTTAATTCTTCAAAGTTAAAGCAGAAAGAGTTAAGAAAAGATCTTGATTCCCACTGTAACTGCCTTAGATACCTCAATGTATCTCTTGAAACAAAGTAAGGCAACAGAGTCTGCTTGGCCTGATCTTTGGTTTTGAGAAGCTCCATTTCCATCAGTGCCGTATAGAAGCCCTAAGGTTTCTATTGTACTATCACATATGAACTTGATATAGTAAGAGGAGGATTGAGGAACTCCAATAACTTTAGTAACTGTGCCTAGCACAGCAAGCAATTGCAGCTGTACAGAAACTGCAGAGCCACATCTTCCGACCAACCCATATTTCCCCTGACTTCCCCAAGGAAACAGGACTTCCGTTTATAAAGGAAGACTGAGCACAATTAAGCTGATCTTCAAAAAAAGTAATTCCCTTTTGGCATTCCACTGGTGGTGTGTCTCTATTCAGTGCAAACAGGGCTCTGCTGGTCATATGCCATTACTAGCATAACTCCTGTCAGAAAACTGACTACGGTGAGTGACTATAACAGGGTCATGTGAGCTTCTGGTTAATCCTCCAAGCCCACAGCACACTAGCAATGCACTGTCATATTTTTCTTGCACTGCACTTTTCTGCCCAGGTATGTTCACTGTTGTGTACACTCACTGTGTCTCTGTTCTCAAGCCTGTGGTGCATACACTATTTGACAAATTATCCTAACAGGCAAATGACAGCCTAGAGCACTTGAAAGCCACCTTGAATCCTAGACCTGACTAATAGCCTGCATGTGATGAAAAATAAGCATTTTAATTAGTCTGACACTACCGTAGTTACAATGTGTTGATTTTTGAACTACTATATTAAAACACAGATACTTTCCTCCTGCAGGGAAAGGTCTGGTACAAAATTTAAGAGACAACTAAGTTATAACAATGCAAGAGATGCAAAGAACATAACTTTGATGGGAAATAGTGTCTCAAGTCCCAGAGGAATTGTGATGAGCTCTAGGTCCGGAATGAGTTTGTGGCATAATTAGAAGCTAAACCCAATGTTTTAGGTGTCATTTCTACTTGTGTAGAAAACACAGAACCAAAATGGCAACTTAGAATTGAATGGTCTTCTCAGCTATGGCTTTGCAGAAGCAAACTGTCCCTTGAAAGGATTTGCCCTGCCATGTAAGAATGTTAAATAACTCCCTAAGCAGAGAACAAGTAATCTTCTGAGAATTCATTCAGAACGCATGTGTTCCCATGGGGATCCTTTGATGTCTAATAAGAGGAGATCTCATACTACAATCTTTCCTCGTGGGTTGATTCTCGTCTCTTCAGCTGCATTACTCATGCAGAAGCTGAATTTCCTTCAGCCTTCTGTTGTACAAATTTGAAAGTCAACAGTGACAACAGGGTGGGGAGAAGAATCACAAACATATAATAAGCCTGAAAAAAAGAAAGAAAAACTCAATTTCCCTACAAAAATAGACTGGGAGGAGAAACCACCAATCCTGCTGAGACATGAAACAGGTTTAAGTTTTCCTGACAGTTGCATCCAAATACAACAAGCTTTCTAAAACATCTTTTTAGTATAGAAACCAACCTAAAATCCTGAAAGCAACCAAGCTAAACAACTGGATGATTCAGAAACAATGACAGAAACTTATTCGAGTGGTCAGGACAAAGTCCTTCAAAAATGTTAAACACTCTAGGTAGCATCCATCTCTCTAAAGTTCACTATCCCCTAAATACATTGCAAATGTGTTTATCCCATCAACAATTTCAAAGTTGTCTTATGGGTAAAATTGCCAGACATCATTCAAATAAAGAGAACTGGATATTCTAGTAGAGGCAGGCACCAGAATGTGACAACTACTGTCTCTTGTACCTGCGCAACTGAAATCCAATTTTAATTTAAACTTTGTTAAGCCACCACCACTGCAACCACTGTGCCAAAATTAACCCCTTGTGAATTGGATGCCATCAGTAATGTGAGAGAACAGCAACTCCAAGATACCTGTCCACTCATTCATTTGACAAGCTAGAGGACAACCTGTGCCATTCTAGGCTATCATCAGGCTAATACAACCACTGTGACCAGAGGTGGTGCTTTTGGAAACAGACTACACTGACCTAACATCCAAGTCCAAGGGAATTAATCAATACCACCAGAATTAGTCCAATGCTGAGTATAATTCTATAAGAGTAACCATTTCCAGACCATCTTTGTAAACCCATTTTTCTCATTCTTGCCTGGCATGTCTTGCTACCAAAGCCTCCTGTTTACACAATTAATCCTATAGCACAGTTTGCACACAGTATTTTCTGTCAGTCTGTGGATTTTCAAAAGTCAATACACCAGAGTGTAAATTTAACCACAGGCAGAGGAAGTAATAATGCCACATATACTTCCTGCATTTTTATGCCTTCAGAACACATCTGATAGAAAGAGGTAAATTCATCGGCACTAATCTAGTCAATATTCTTTCCCCCAAAGTGAACTAGAACTAGACCTGCAGGATCAAAGCTGAGTTAGCAGTTCTAGGCAACTTGACACTAATTTTAACTAGTAGAGGGAATACAACAAGAAAACTAAAAAGCAGATATAGATGTGTGTGAATTGAGAAAATTTGTCTTCTCTCAGTATAGACTGTCCTTCTGATCCAAAATCACATCTTCAACTAATATTCATTAAATAATCTGTGGCTGTTGTTCCAGGAGCTGGGCTTAATGACAGAGCAGTCTACATGAAAAAGGTCTTAAACATAAGGAAAGCTCTGAGGCTGTTGGCCAGGTCAGCTTGCAAACTCTTAAGGGGGCTCAGTAGGAGGAAGTATTAGATTCCACTATAAATTCAGTTTTACTAGGCCAAATAGTCAGAGCAACACAAAACCATTGCATTGACTTCAAAGGAAGTTGACAAGTTCTCATCGTCTATCATCCTCTGTCCCAAGAGGTTGTGTTTTCCTGCTTTGGAGTAAGGGAGCATACATGTATTAATGAACATTTTGCTTTGTAGTCCTAGTACATAATAAGGACTGACACATATATGAAGTCTGGGTAAAAGCAGTGACTGAGTGGGTATCACACAAGGTAGCTTACTCTTTAATTATGGAGAAAGCATCAATCAATACTTTTCTGGGGCAGTGGCTGCAGAAAAGTTCCTTTTCACTACTGTTAAATCATTACCTTTCCACATCTACACAGCTTCCCTACACTTTTTACAGGAATGATCTCTGAATTGTGCTGTGAGTGACCGATGCCAAAGCTTTACAAACCCATCAAGTGGTGAACAAAGCCCTTTAGAGCACACTAAGCCCAGCTTATGTCAGTCAGGCCAGTCTCCTGCTGTTCAGTAAAGGCCAGATACTAAGACCTGCTGAGCACCTTCTGTTCAATTTAGCACAAGATTCAGATGCTTGCCAGCTTTCAGGATTTAGCCCTGAGCTAAACTCTATTTTTGTATCCTCATTAGCACACGAACTTTCTATTTCTCATGCCAGCAATGGTTTTCATAAGAATAAGCCTAGAGACACTAATGCTGGCTGATTTAGGAAGAAAGGTTATTTTCTCATTCTTGTAATTTCCATCAAAACATTCCTCCCATTAGAAAATAGAATTGTCTATATTACTGGACTTCACCATCTGGAAAACCAAACAAGTTTTTCAGCTGGCAAAGATCAGTGTTGATCTCTGTACCAGAGTCAACCACTGTGGTTTCATCCCTGTGAAGCTCATGTTATCTCTTGTAATGCCTCTTCCCTGGAATAGGTATAACACCACAGCTCTCTCAGCTGAACTGCTATGGATAATCATTGCAGAATACAGCAAGTGCAACATGATGTTGACTGTGCTAGTCAGCTACTTGATGTCAGGATGAGATTCAAGAGGGAATTACTATGTTCTGTGCAGTTGCTGTTTTTTTCTAGGCTGAAAAGTAGTGTATATATAAAATAATATTATTTCATCGTTCTATGTGTTTTTGCAGCATAAGAGCAATTCCATAGACCAAAGATAATACAAATAGTTTTATGGAACAACTTTCACAAATAGTCAGGCTCCTGTCCCTCTCCTTTGGAGCATTTGTAATATAGCTTAATTTCCATGTTAAAACTGTACCAAACAACATTTAGCTTTGACCTGAGCTAACAAGGTGAGAGTTCACCTTCAGATTGCAGGTCTACAGTATTCAACAGGCGGTTTTCCACTCTATGCAATGTGATTTGAATGACCCTAGAGAGAGATCCCATATGAATTTGGAAAATGGTAGAATTGGAAACCAGCCAAAATCAAGTATCTCAGATTATTTTCTCCTCTTACATAATCACTAATATTTCACTGTCTGGCTAAGATTGCATGTGTCACCTACTGATGACAAATTATGTACTTTGCCCTTTTGGCACTTCAAATGCAGGTGTCTTTCCACCCTGATTACAACCTCAGATGCAGCATGTGAGGACACAGTTTAGAGGTGTACACAGTCGTGCTAGCTGATGATTGGACTTAATGATCTTAGAGGTCTTTTTCAAACATTAACAATCATGTTGTTACACAAATCTTCAGAGTCATCCTTCTTTTTGACTGCAGATGTACAAAGGAATTGATCTCTTTCCCAAGGGCCTCTGTGAAAAGGAAAACATGGCCAGGCAGCATGCTTGAGGAAACAAACAAACTACTCTTGCCTTTTATCTTATTACAAGGGAGGTTTTAACAAACCATCAATGACCACCCTTCACTACTCATCCTTGAATCTACAACACACAGTGATGTGTCACAGAGCCCAGAAATCTGGGAACTATCATTTAGTTTATTTAAGAACCTCGGGGAAAAACAGAAAAAAGCCCCAGGAGCAGCAGCCAACTGTGACAGAAGGAGCCCTAGCTTCCTTCACCATGACCCAGTCCTCCCACTCACTCTCATTTAAGCAGTGGCATATCAATTACAGCATAAATTAACTGCCCAGTTGGGTTAGTAGATTATTAAGCACTAAGAAGCAGTCCAGTCTACAAAGCTGAGAGACAGAAAAGACAGAGGCAAAGCTGTACAAGAGAATCTTTTACATTAGTTTTCTTAAGTGAAAAATTACAAAAAGAAATTGTCTGCTGAACTCATGACTCACCCTTGAGACTAATAAAAGAATGTTTTCAATATTTACTGTATTTCTTGTACACAGAAGTAGAGCTCCATTTTATATGTCAAGTGACATTCATAAACTTCTATCACATTGCCAGTTATAAACCTACTGTTTTTCTCATTCACAGTTAAAAAGGATCCCTGAAGGCATGTTCTGCACACCAAACCAAATCCAAATGTGATTGTTCTCTGGTTTCGTTAAGATACCTCAGTGTTGGAATGAACACCGCATTGCCTCGGCTTGTCCTATATCTCAGCTGCCATGTCTATGGCATGTGTCAGCATGTTTGACAGAAATAATTTTCAAGTGACCTTCTAAAGATAATCATCTTTAACACTATGCAAAATTCTGGTGGATGAAATCATATATGAAGAAACAAGACAGACAAAAATCCCCCAATGGAAATGTTTTTCCAAGTTTCAGTTTAAAGTAGTAACACAAATCAGCACCAGGTTCTCACCTGACAAAACTACTGCAGGCTTGAAAATATTGCTTGAGTTAGGACTCAGGAAGGCATGCTTGACAGGCAATGCTCCAGCAAAAGCTTTCTGACTTGAAAGATTTCAGACTTCCACCTCTGAAATACTCAAAGTGTGGAAATCTGAGTTAAAGGTTCTGTTCAGATCAAACCGACCAAATTGAATGAATGGCCATTCAAAATATAAAGGAAACATTTGTCATTTTTGGGAAGACAGAAGCCTAAAATCAGATGACAAACTTCTGTTTGTGAATTCAATTGCTGAAAGTAAGCATGTACATCTCCAGAGGAAGATAAGGCTGGATAGGAAATTAAGGCAGGTACTCAATGAAGGAAATGAAAAATTATCAGACCTTCCATCAGCCACACTCTCTTGCTTAATTCCTCTCTGTTGTCTGTAGGAAAACCATAAAAATCTCTACCTTTGTCAATATCTTATTTTAAAGGTCTTGAGATGTTTAAATGAAAGTCAAGGCATATGCAGTTGGCAAAAAGTAGCACAAAATCATTGAACAGAAAATAAGAAATCAAGTACAGCCTCTTGACAGTTGCAACTATTTCTGGGAACTGAGACATATTGGGTGTTTGAAACTACATTAAGAAATGACTCTTCTGTGAGGAGTGATATTTACACAGCCTGTTAGAGAGATCTGAGCACCAGGAAGCTTCCTTTGATGTCAGTGGCAGTGCCACATGCACTGTACTAGTGAAAACAAGTTACTCTGATGCTTTGACCTCTGGTGACCTTCTCAAATGGCCTGTTTAGTTAAAAGCTGTCAATTCTGAAAGAGAGTTCCACAGCTGAGGAACCATTTGGATTTTTAGTAGAAACTCTCATGTTACAAGATTATTGGCTAAGAAACAAAACCTGAAATTGATCTGTCAGGTAATATTGAGATTAAAATTAGAGACACAATATTACTGTGCAACTGTAGTAGATTACTTGATATTTGAGTCATAGAAGTACTTCTACTTCCTCCGCATAATCATGCATTTCAAGATGTTGATCGAGGGGTTACAAGAACTGAATCTTTGAAGAGGTTAATTTTCCAAGTAGTTCACACAAACTCAGAACTTTTTTGTCCCTTCTCTTTGTTAAGTGGGATGTTCCTTGACCAATGTCACACTCAAATTCACAAGACTGGGGATTGTCTCTTGGATACAGTAAACAACCATGGATTGGATCAAGAGGCAACATGTTCATTTCAGTATATTTGAATCAGACTTTTTGTTATCAGCCATCACGAAACAGAAAGGTTAAGTCATGTTTTCCAAGCTCTGTTAAGCCAATACCAAATATTACAAGTGAATATACAATGAAAATATCAGAGGAGTAAAGAGTTACAGCTTTACACAGATGTTTTCAGAAGAGAATGTCACATTTACATTCAAACTTTACATCATTGTCACATTTAAAGAACAGGAAATAGAGATGTATTCAGTTCAGATTTTTAGGAAGAAAACCCCCAAACAACCAGAAATCTTGATTACAGAGTCAAAAGACAAGCTTGAAATGAGCCAGAGCCAGAAGTGTATTTAAAGGCTACTCATACAAATCCACCCAGGTGACTGGACCTTTCCAACACTGCATGCTTCCTCTTATTCACTATGTTTAGCCTCAGTCTTAAGACACTGCCTGTACAGATTTTCTGTGCAGGAACCTGAAAGATTACTATGATGTGAGAAAGCAGATCTATGAAGTCATAGCTAGTTTGAGTGTGACTATTCACAAACAAAATCTAGTAAACTGTCACTCAAACTACCAGGAACTAGGTCAAAAATCAACAAGAGGACATGATGTGGAATTCACTGCAGAACACAACTGTGGGTCCAAAAACTGACCTAAATTTAAAAGGAAACCAACCAATTTCACACAAGATAAATCCACCCCTCACTGAGAAAAAGCCATGTACTGAAAATACTTCAAGGGGTTCTAAGCATGCTCCATTCAGAAGCCACTCTGGCAGGCATACTCCCACTATCCTAGACTGTCACTGCTGGGAATGAAGCCCTGAAGCAGTTCCACTGAACGGGTGCCCTACCTGACTCCCTACATATTCCCCCTAACTTGCCCCCATCAGACAGATTTCCTTCACTGGCTGGACACCAGGTTTCCCATGGCAGAGTCCCAGAAATATGGATCCTTAAGGAAATTTAATCATGCTGCAAGGACAGCTGAACAGAAACAACCTAAGCTGGTGCCTCTGAGGAGGGACTCCAAAAAAAGGAAACCCTGGGCTCTTAGACCTTTACAGTCTAAGTGCACAGTAGCTGGGGTCTTCCTGCTGAGTTGGTGTCAGTTCACAGCCCCTTGCCTGGGGCTCCAGACATTTTCCAGCACCCAGGGCACAACTGGGAGCTTGTACACTGAGCCACCTGCACTAAATGTATTCCTCAACAGCAGACAGGTTGCAAACTACAGACATCTTCGGTCTGACCCTGTACAAATAAAGGCCATCTTGACCAGATACATTTTTTGTACTGACCCATACTGCATACCTATAATATGTGGTCTGTTCATCACAGCTGTTCTTGTCTGCACATTCAATTCTTTTTTATACTTCCTTAAAACCAATGAAGATTCATGTAAAACAAAAGACTGGTTTGGACATATGCAAACATCCCAAGTTACTCATAGAAGAAAAGGGCTGTTGGCAAGGCTTCCTGTGTCAACACACAAATATGACTTGAAATGAGAAAGGCCACATTTACATGTTGCCAAGTAATGGGTTATGCAAACATAGTCAAGACAAACTTCAACACACATTTTCCTGGTGTTCCTGAGGACACAGAGAGATGTAATCCTGAAAGGCAATTTTCATGGCTCATGCATTCCCAGATGCCCCATGGTCAGGACAGCTGTTATTTTTCTCACATGGAAAGCGTGTAGGTGTGCAATAGCTTTCCTACCAAAAAGCTTTTGGAAAGTTACTTGTGAAAGGAAAGATTCAGTTTCTTTTCATAGCCCACATAGAGAAAGAAGGAGAAATCAACAGACCTCATTGCCATAGAATCAGCATATAAACAACTTGGAAGAAGTTTTCCTAGACAAAAGAGGCAGATATGCTTCATACAACATTTAATATAATCACCCAAAACTCTACCTATGTGCAATGATATAGCCTTGAAACAACCAAAGGAAAAAGAGAAGTAAAAGGAAATTCTATACATGAAAGCATGAAGAATACAGAAAACATTAGAAACAGCAACACTCAAACCCTGCCCTTACAAAGCAGCTGTGTTTAACATGTATATATAAAGTCGATCAGATGTTACAAAATCAGACTTGTAGCCTGAGTACTGCCACAAAAGATTATGAGCCGAATGTTTAATCTTTAAGCTATATGCACTCCTTCTGCCAAGGCTCAATCTATAAAGATAACATCTAAGGCAGCAATCAGACCATAGCTCCTACAACTGCAGTAGATGCACGTACATACTGGGAGGGAGCTCTTAAGTTTATTCAGAATGTGAAGGGTGAAAGTAGAAACCTGTACTGTGCCAGTATAAATCTGAACATAAACCCTCAATATTTTGTTTTGAAACTTAACAGTTGAAAACTAATCCTAGTTTTAATTGATGTATCAGTAGAAATGAACACAGTAGGATTAAACCTCAATTACAGTGAGAGCTCTAGGCTTGAAGCTGTGGTATTCAATGAAGAACTGCTGAAGTCAAAGTAGACAGCACTTTCTGTTAAACGAGTGGACTTGGGCTCTGGGCTGCTGTACTAACAGTTTGGCAATTTCCATTACTAGGTATACCTCTTTTCAACTGAAATACCAGATGTTAAGATAAGAAAACCAATAATTTCCGTATGCAGTGCTTTATGCTATGTGCACAGAACTGACAACTCAGAAGCAAACAATCATTTCTACATCACAGATCCATTAACTGTTAACCTGACAGAAAGTGTGACAGGTCAAGGTTGCTTGGCCTTGATTTTAAAAGTCCTGGTTTGAAGAGGGTTGGGGTGAGAGTAGGGGACATGAATAAATAGATCAAGTTGCCCTTCAAAAACCCCTTCACCCATCACTCTCACAGAAGCTGCCTGAGCTCTGGGGCATTGCAGGCCAAGCAGAGCTGTGCCACAGCATTCTACTGCTCAAGAGAAAAACAACAGACACCATCAAACAAACATGGCACCAAGTAATGCAGTAGAAAAGATGATTCCCAAGCAAGTTGGGACTGTACTTTAAATGACTCACCCTCCAGGTGGGGAAGATATATCAGAACAGGAAGATAAATTAGTGAACAACTGACACTGAAGTGTGGTGGATCAGAAAGTCTGTTTTAGTTATCAGCATCATCTGTCTTTGGGAATCTACCAGTTAATAAAAGTAGGAGATGAATGGCAGCCCAGGACATTACTGAAGTTTAACTGAAAACATATGGCTTGGTAATGACAGCACGAGATTTTTGTGGAAGTGATTACTCTTTCTCATGTAATGCATCTCCTATCTCACCCAGCCATCATTAATGTGCCTTGTCTTGGATTTTACTAGTCACCAGTCCTGGATACAGACTGATTTTTCAGAAGCTCCCTTCAAAGACTACAGAAGGTAGGGTTCATAAAGTGGAAATATACTTAGAAGGTAAGAATACATGAAAAAAAAGGGTTGAAGGATGATCGGGAAGAAAGGATTCACATTCAAGTCAGTGCTGAAGCCACAAGTTGACTGGAGGATGTATGTTAGAGTCAGACTAAGCAGCAGAAAACGACCAGAGAAGGGACAGGATAGGGATGTATGCTGGTGTCACAGAGCAGCAGGCCTCTATATTCAGAAACTCAACTGTTTTCTTGCAACAATTTAGGATACTGTCAAAATCACCGAACGTGACACACCATTTAAATGAAGAAATAGGGCTTGCCAACCCTGTGTCAGATTCATGATGCTCTCAGTCTTATGACACTGTAACTCTTATCACATGTGTCAGAGGAATAACCTGCGCAAGAACAACTGGATCCCTAACAGGATCAACCTCTCTCACTGAAAATTTAAGTGCACAACTCCTTCACACATTTCTATAGTGCTTAAAGCATTATAGCTGGGACTGCCTAGTTAACAGTATAAATAAACATTTCTCTAACTCCTGCTATGCAATGAGCATCTGTTTTCATTGAATTTTTGACATTAAAACCTTGCTCTTCCTCCTAGCTGCTCACAATAAAGTCAACCACATCTGTGCCGGAATTCTTACTTCCAACATGTGCTATTTGGCACTGGCTTGAGTTTAATCTCAAGTGCTATGACACTTCAAATCTTTGCAGCTCTAGGAGGTCCTGCCAACACACTGTAAACTCTTTCAGTTTTGCTAACATATGCTTGTATGCCACTTGCAAATTCTGCCCCTAGATGTTGACCTCTTCTGTTTATCAATATACAAGAAGATGAAACAAGTTTATTGTTTTGACTTATAGTCCTAATTTTGATAGCTTTCCTTTTTTTCAAAGGAAAAAAAATACACAGAATTTTGATTTCCTTCCTTCTGCCACCAACAGCAGAACATAAACAAGAAATGTATGACATGGAAAGCCAAACCAGACCTGCAAAAAGTGCTGCTTATAGACAGGAAAACAATAACTAACCAGAACTATCTTCTGTGTTAATGAAAGAGCAGGCAACCACAGACTTTTACCGAAGAACATGACAGATTAATCAAGAAGAAGATTTTTTTACTGTTTTATTTTCAAATACCTTTATTAGTGTTTATCTCTTTGCTTTCCTTCATTTAAAGAAAGCTTAAATTCTGTCTTTTCTAAAATACGTCACTTAAAAATGAGTTACACAGCCTCCAGCATAAACCAGTAAGAAAAAGGTCATCTGAGAGCTTCAGTTTTGTGATAACACAATATAAACATACCCCAAAGACCATGCAGAAAGAATGGCAGAAGCTCCCTCCCTCCACATTCTAGCAGCTTTTTGCATTTCTTTTTGTCTGGGAAAACAGGAATTTAGAAAGCAATAGGCTTTGAAAGACATCCTAATGGTTAAAACCGGCGGAACGTGCAATCCAGCCAGGATTTTTATAGAAGTCCAGTGTGATGGCGTTTTCAGAACTGAATACCATTCTAAGGAATAAATACACTTCCCCTCAACCCCCAATGCGACAATAGTATCTTAGTTTGACAGGATTACCCTCATTTCTCATATACTTTTATTAAGTCCTGGGATGAGTAGTGGTAGATGCTCAAGCCTGTTAAAGCCTCAGAAACAAGAGTAAAGAAAAGTGACTTTAAAGCAGCAAAGACAGAAATCTTACAAGAGACCTCAGAAAACTAAGTAGATTCTCTAACATCCATTTAATGCTGATGCTTTCAGCAGAGATGCAGTTACCTGCCACTAAGCAATTAAGTCAGTCTTCTCTACTTTGTGTCAAAAGCAGAGTGTTCAGTTGCTGTGAGAAGCAAAAAGCACTGCCCTCTCTGGACCACACTCAGTGCCAGTCACTGTGGGCCAAAGACACACTGGCTCATAAGGCTTTTTCCTGTGAACATGTCTCAGTGGTACTGTTTGTGTTTCTACTCCACTACAGTTAAGAGCAGCTATTGCTCCTGAGGGTTGGAGAAAGCAATCATGTTAAAGTGTGCTACAGTGGTTTTTAAAAATAACCAGAAATACTGAGGACAGCAAGCTAAATTCAGCATCACTGGATCCTGTTATCACAAGGAAAAGATTGACTGCTTAGTGAAGCTCTAAATGTAAGCACTTCAGCTCTAATACATCTGTGCATGTGGAATGTGCTGGAGTGTGCATGGAAGATGCACACTCCAGCCCAAACTGACTCACGGCTCCCCCTGGAAGCTGTACAGATGGGATATCTCATTAGCAATTATTATCCATTTTAACCTGAAGACAATGGCATCATGTATATTATGTAGACCATCTAGTACATCAGCCATGTTCAAGAAGATATTAAAGATGTCAAGTATTTTTTCACCATCAGATTACCTTGATTTGGTCTTTCACACTACTGTCATCTCAAATACTGACTGCAAAGCTTCGGAAAAAGTAATACTGTTTTATCTTGTGCGAAGACTAAGTTCTGTAGGAGTGCTAACTATAGGTTTGCAACAGCTCAGCCTAAACAAATAGCATTTTCTATTTTCACGCATTCCAACTTTCGCCTTTTTGAGTTTCCAGTTCTTTGTCTCTATTATGGAAACATCAGTTCTGCTACCTGTGACAGGTAGGTGCATTTCCATTACAGAGGTTCTCTACCTCCTTGTAGCCCCTGAGTTTCAGGATCCAATGGTTCTTCATATATCTGGTGATCACCATGAAAGAAAACCAGCTGAAATTTGCAGCATTTTTTGTCAGCACCACACTTTAGCCAAATTGAAAGAAAATATCATACCAAGGACTCCAAACCTTGAGCAAAACACAATATGTACCAGATAATGAACACTTTAAAGAGAGCAGTCTTGCCATCATAATTGTTTCTTCATGCTACGTTTTAATTTTCAATACCTTTTCTTGCCTATGTGCTGGTAGAGTCCTTACAAAGGACAGTCTCACCTTTCCTTCTTCCTTCTGTAGAAACACACATCTATATTTTCTTTGTGGTGGTTTTGATCATCTCTGATAAAAGAGTCTTAATAAAAGATAAAACCCAGACCTGAAAATATGTCCCCCGCTATACAGAGTTACATATAACTCTTGGACCACCTGCTAAATGGGTTCCAAAGAGGACACATGCACAAACTGTAAGGTTTCAGGTAATGAGTTTGCAATGGACAAATGACTGTGCTGGATATGAATTCACCTGTCCAGACCCAGCAATGCATCTGTGCTTTTGTTTACAGTGAACGAGGTATGCTGAAATCAACACATTACTGGCTCACCAAGTTTGAAAAATTAAATAAAACCCAGTCCCAGCTTTTGACAGCAGTGTTTTACATAACTTCAGCCAATTCAAGACCAAATAACATTTCCATAACTGTTGCAATGTATATTTGCTGTGTCTGTCACAAGATTAAGGCTTTCATTTTAAGGGTCTTTACTCTCAAAGGCTTAAAATCCTTCTCTGATATACCATCTGTCCCTTCTGATTTTTCTTCTGTTACACAAGACAAATGTGGCATGACAAATCTTACAAGCAATAAAGCTTACAAAACAAGCTCAGGTAACAATGGTTTCAGTGGTACCTCATTCTTTTCTTCAAACCAAGAACTCTGTACAAACTTCTGTTATAAAAGCCTTTTCTTGAGAGAACAGATCCTCAAGCACACACAGGCTTTCAAAAGCTTTCCACAAATACTCTTAATACTAAAGATGCCCTTACAATAATGTGTTTTTAACTAATCTAAATGCTTGTCCCACAGACAGACTGCTTCAGAAGTTGATTTAATGTATCGCATCACTATTAACATACTACAGACTGGCAACAGACTGTGGAAAGCAGATGTTTCTCTATTATGATCCTTACAGGCACATCACAGCCAAAAGCTTTTCCAGTGAGTCACATTTCCACAGATGTCATATTCCTTGTGTTGTGCTTGGAAGTGAAGGCAAAACACTGATGACCCCTGGCAGACTTTTGCCTCTGCCACCCACACCCTTGGGTGTGTCCAGGGAGATAAAGATAAGCCAGAAGCTGTATGCAGAACAGAAAAGTTCGTCTTTGGAGGCAAACTGCCATTGATTTGTGAGACACTTCTGTACTCCAGGCCTTGACTTCTGCTTTTGACAAAAACTTTCCTTTTCTTCAAGAGATGAAGATTCTCTTTTCTACCTCATCTTCCTACCCATGAAGAGTCAAAAATCAATCAAATTTGCAGGTTTCAAAGCAGAGGGATCCAGAATACTGTTGTTATGGGTTGCTGTGCAATTATTGTTACTACTTTGATCTGGTAATGATTGTAAATGGACAGTTTGTTCTGAGCCCAGTAAGCCTCAGGACCCTTTGAAGTGCCCCTATATTACACCAATAGTTATTGCAGTTTTAATATCTTGCTGCCAATGACATCCAGCAAGGATATCACAAAGGGAAGTAAAAGACCACCAAGTATTTAGGTGATAATTTGTCCCCAAGGAAGCTGTGGAGCCTTGAAAGTCACAGGAATCTCATCCTGCCCCAAGGTAACTGCTTATGCTTACAATACTCATTGCATTAATACCAGGAACCTGTTTCAGCCATTACTGCCACTTCAGTTTATGAATTCTGCAAGTGGCAGATAAGTTTGATATTATCCAGGAAACAAATTTTGGATATTTGTTCTCTCATGCTAAGTAAATCTCAAACTACCCTTTCCTGGTCATTAACAGCATTAATTGAACACTTTCATTAATTCAAAATGTAGTACAATACAATTTTTAAATATGATTTCAGTATTATTTAACTGAGCTTGACTAACATACACAATATTTTTCTGAAACATTTTCCAAAAAAACAAAGTTTGGAGATACACTGATTTCACACTGTCCATGCGCAACTAGAGTGCAAATTTAAGAAGATAATAAACAAAACATATGAAACATAATTTAAAGATGTGCTTTCAAAGTGTGGATGCTGGTCACTTAATTCCTTTTAACAAGATAGAATAAGCCTCGGTTTCAAAGATATTAGCAGTAAAATTCCTGTTGGTATCAGGAAAGTGTAAAAAAAGCTTATTAGAAACCTCCAGATCTGATAACGTAATTCTTTCTGAAGCAGGGAGAGGGAAAAAAATTTTCCTGTATATTTTTGTTCCCAAAATGTTTTCCAATATATATTCTGATGTTTCTATTACTGGAGATGAATTGGGGATCATTTTAACATAGCTTATCCTCTGTTGCTAATATTCTTAAAAAAAAAAATCAAATCTCCCTTTTCCCTAGCCAAGATCTAACTCAGTTAACTTTCCATTTCAGAAAACTTAGAGTCTGTGCCACCAAGTGAAAATTCTGCCAGAAAAATATCCAAAAGTAAAAGTGAGGACATCCCCTTCTCTGATCTCTAGGATTGTTATTTACAGTATGTTTTGGAATTTTATCCAATGTGAACTGAAATTATTGAAAATATTTGAGAAATTTTGCACTTCCAGTTTTCACCACTGTAGGGTTTTTTCCCCTACCACATGAGTACCTTCCTCTGCTTGCTCAAGTTCATCTCCATTTTAACTGTATCAGTAACCCCAAGGTTAAGAAGGATCCATAGAGGACCTGTAAAGTGTTACTATACTCTAGGCTTTAATACTACCCTGAGATGTGAACAAACCTAAGTTTAGATCTATGCCACACAGTAAAGAACCTAAAAAAGCAGTTCAGGTAGGTAGAACCCTTTCTAGAGATTCCAAGCAGAGGCAACAGCACCCTACTGCACAGGGCCAGCAGTTGATCTCAAAGATCCTAATGGGTCCCTTCCAATTCAGCATATTCTATGATTCTACAAAATCAGAAACGACAATTCACAATTTATTTGTTAAAAATCAGATTACATCTACTATGAACTCATGTCAAAGCAAGCCATAAATCAGGATCTCGGGAAGAAAACAGGGATGCTAAAATGAGATGGCTTAAAAATGTGCAATTTTCCAGCGCAAAGGCACTAAAATACTCTTGCCAAAGACATTAAAGAAACCCAACAGTCCTAACTCACCACTGCTGCACCTCACTTTTACAGTGGTATAAAATCCTCTGGTGATGAACTAGGCTGCTGTTTAGCTAGCAGTCCAAGCCAGGCATCAGCAGAATACCAACAAAACAAATATCTACTTTAGTATCATATACCGCTAGTTTACTCTCCAAAAGGTTATCACAGAATCACAAAATGGATAATGTTGGAAGGGACCACAGTGGGTCATCTGGTCCAACCTTCCTGCTCAAGCAGAGTTATTCTGGAGCACATAGCACAATCTGTTCCAGTGCATGGTCACCCACACAAGTAAAGAAGTTCTTCCTCATGTTCAGGTGGGACTTCCTGTGCATCACTTTTAGTCCACTGCCTTTTGTCTTATTGCTTGGCACCATCAAGAAGAGCCTGGATTCATCCTCTTGGCATGCTCCCTTCTGGCACTTATATATACATTAGTAAGGTCCCCTCTCAGTCATCTCTTCTAGAGGCTGAACAGACACAAGGAGAGGCTGAGAGAGTTGGAAGAGAAATGCTCCCGACCCTTAATCATCCTTGTTGCCTTTGGCTGGACTCCATATCCAGGAGTTCCATGTCTCTCCTGTCCCAAGGAGCCCAGAACTGGACACAGCACACGAGATATGGTCTCACCAGAGCTGAGTAGAGCAGCAGGATCCCCTCCCTAATGGAGTTATGATTATTTCCTTTCTATAAAGTCACCCCTACACCATCATTTTACTTTTCAATATCCATCAATGAAGTAATTTTTGCTCTCTTCTTGAATACAAAATAAGTAAGACTAATTGTTCACTGGGATTATTTGGCCAGCTCTGCTCTAAAACACTTCATAAGTCAAGCCTGACATTTGTGTTGCTCTTCTGTATAATGAAGTTTTCAACTACATTGACAATGGTTTCAAGCACCTCAAAAATATAGATTTGTGTCTGGGGATAGATAAGCTAGTTTGAGAATAGAGCAGTAATTGTTACTCATCAGCTACAAAGACAAGGAAAAAGGTGCTGGAATACACAAGAACACAGAGCTGCAACTCTTTTTCTTCCCTTAGTTGCCTCATACATCTGAAAAGGCAGCCGAACAGCATAGAATGTCCCATTCTGAATCTGAATTCAGAGCTAATTGCTCTACCTCTTAAAAAGAGAGCTGCACTTTCAAATGGAGGAATCTGAGGCACAGGATTTTAAGTGAATGAAGTGCAGGAATGGAGCATTTCTGCCCCCAGATACCTGCTGCTATCTGTGAGGATAAACACTGGCCAAGTGGAACCTTAGTCAGGAGTTTCTGTCCCAGAGCATCCGGGAAAGTGAGCTGGAAAGCAACAGCAATTGAAAGTTTCCATGTGACATGTTGGAAAGCTCAGTCAAGACACATCTGTTGTCAAACAGGAAGCTGATAGTTAACTAACTAATTTGAAAAGCTATAGTGCTTATTTAGATGAAAGCACCCATTTAGTGAACTGCTAAGATGCTCTTCAGTTGTTGCTCCACTATTATCAGTACCACAAATTGGGAAAAAAGTATGGAGTTTGTGATGTGCCATTTTAAATAAGTCTTTTAATGATTTCCCGGAGCCCATCAGCAGAAATACCAAATTGTTGAATTCAGTTACCAGTTTTTTAGGAACCAAGAGGGACTGCTTTTGCTGCCCTTTAGCACATAGCAGAGCACTTGGGGCTCCTGAGTAACTCACTAGCCTCAAGGCAGACTTGCCAGGACTACCAGGAGATGCACAGTCAGTTCGTCAGTATTGAAATAGTGCTGCCTACAGACACACAACCGCCAAAGGCAGTCCAACACTCGGATAGGTCCTAACAGTACGTTTAGATAACTGATATGGGTTACTCCTGGTAGCAAAGTTAGTAACACCATTTCCAGAGCTGTAGCAATGCACACAGTAGTACCACTTCATGTGTTTACAAACAGATTCAGTGCTGGAGCACTGACTTTTCACCACTTTGGAGATGGAGTCTGTGCTGTGTTCCCTTCATGAAACACATTAAGGACTCAAGATATACACTTGTCAGAACTTTCTAATGCTAGCCTAGGGTGACACATGAGAAAGATCAAACCATCTCCTCTCTCCAGGCTTTTGGTGCTGCTTATGCTTCAATTTCTGTAGCACTACTACACCAACAGCCTTTCTAGCATTGATCAATTCATCTTCTCACCTATCACAAAACCTCTGGTCCAGGAAGGTCAGTATGCTCTGGTTGAGGATAACTCACATGAATAGTTCTGCCAAGATTAATAAGAAAAGATGGCAAATGAACTTAAGTGCTTTGCTGAATTGGGGCCAAAGGATCCTAAGCCATTTTAAAAGAGAAACAGAAAACAGAGGCTCAAGCTTTTACTCTTGAGCATTATATCATGTTACAAAGTTCTCAGTTTCCAGATCCCTTCCTTAAGAATTGCAGCCAAAAAGCAGATAAAGGCTTGTCCAGAAAATAACATTTATTACTTTTCCAGAGTTTCCCCCATCTTATGCCATTTCACAGCTTTCCTTTAGTTTATGATATCCTGACATCTGAAGATCAGCCCTCATTTCCTTGAAGGAAAAAAGTGGGAAACCAATGTCCTTGTGCCAGCATCGATGACTCACCCACAACTAAACATCTGCATCAAACCAGCTATAAATGTTTCCTTTTTTTTTTGAAAAGCATTGTCTCATTGACTTTAGTAAAGTACTCTTCTGACAACATATGTCATCAGCCCTTTATTATGTCCATTTATATCAGATATCTGTGTAGATCTATAGTGCATAATAAAAAAGATCTGACAATTAAAACTGTTTCCAAACCTGAGGTCACTCATCCTAACGAGCTACTTCCTCCACATAATTTGTAATCATTAGAAAAGCATGAATTTTAAATTTGTTTGCAAATTCAAGATTGGCATCCCATTCTCTTTTCACTTTTGAACCCACAGGATTTCCAAACAAGATTATTCCAAGCAATAATCACACGAGAAGCTGCAGTTTTTAGAACCATATTTAATAGCTAGATTTTATAAACACCATTCAGGAGGCTGTTATTGTGTGTAGGATCTCTCAGTTTTGCACTTTTTTTTTTCCAAAAAGCTGCTCAGGTTAACCTCTTCAGTGAGAAACACTGCTAAAGATAGGAACTCCTGCACTATTTTCAATGCCCTGATGAGCAGAGATAAAAAACAAGACTTTAGCCAAGAATTGAGTGGAGGACACCTGCCATAAGTGATCATTCAAAACAGTATCAAATGATAGAAAAGGTACTTAGGTCTTTCCATCATCCACTGCTAGCAACAAAAAGCTGTCTCAGATCTTTGGAAAGAACCACAGTCAACCACCGAAGTAAGTTGAATCCAGAGTTACACGTATATGTGAAAACAGCTTGTCCCAAGAGCCAGGGCAGTCCTCAGCAAAAGAAATGAACAACAGAAATGTCAGAAGGCCAAAGAGAACTCACTTTCTGACATTCAGAGATGCTGTTTCAGAAGCTGAGTTCTAAGCTGAACTACAAGACATTACACTTGAAGGTCAGAGAGAAGCTGTAGCTCTGAGCTGAATCTGTCTCCCTTCTAACAAGAAGGCTTCTTGTTAGATCAGACTTCTGCTTTAGATGCCTCATCCACTGTAGTAAGTCCCTAATTTTATGGGTTTCCCACCACTTTTCTCCACTTCTGTAAATAGAAGTGCCTCTGGAACAAGATAAGGTTGGTCACCCTTCATGCATCTTTTCAGGGGCTAAAATAAGACAATTGAAATATATGGATCTTGCCTGGAACTAGAAAAAGACCTTTATGCTTATCCTGAACTAAATATTCAGGTACATGAGTTCAGCTACCTGCAGTGCTTCCTAGCTGATCCAATCAGCGACATTGTTATCTGCCAATTTGGAGGAAGTAGGGGGAAGGGTGTGTGTGAGGTATCTGAGATATAAATTATTGGTGGGAAAAATAAACACACAGAACAGCCTGAGGCAAAGGACAATAATAAAAGCTACTTTAAAAAAAAAGTACCTTGGCCTATTCTTCCTTATCTGTGGTTCAAAAGCAGGAGTAAAAAGGGAGAGATGGCACAAAGGGTTAATCAAAGGAAGCAATATGCACATCACTACTTGCCTCCCCCAGACCTTGTCAATAAGGCTGATATGCCTGCTCCTGGGCAGAGCAGCAAATCAGTCCACAGGTGCTCCCAGTGTCCTGTAAACAGCAGTATTTGCAATCATGTTCCTCAGTCATCAGACCTTTCTATAAAATTACTAGTTTCACTGAACACTTGAAAACAAGTACTTTTAAGACAGCAGCCACCACACAATGAAATTAAGTGTATGCTTCATACTCATCTTGGAAGGAGATGATATTCAGGTGGTTTAAGGAAGAAGCCAGTCACAATTCAGGACACCCCAGAAGTAAAAATAAGCATTTTCCAAATCTAATTCACTGTACCATGAGGGTAATTACTTTAGCAGGAAGGATACAGAAGTCTGAGGAGAACAGTTTGTCAAAAGCACAGAAATTATGCCAAATTTTCCTTTAGTCTGGCAGCGATTTTTTACCATCTGGCTTCTCTGTGTTCTGTAACATCTGACTAAACTAATAAGTTATCAAACAACCCCTGTTTTGTCCTTTGAGACAAAGAATCGGTAAGTTTTCTACAAAAAAAAAAAGCCTTCTACATCTCAGAAAATAAGTCAGGTTTGTATAATGGGCAATCTTATCCAGACAGGAAATGCCTCTCTAATGTCTTCAGTGAGATAATTTAATAAGTAGCACATATGTTATAAAACTCATTTGTGCGAAGAGGGATGGAAGAAATTTCAGTCACCTCAATTAATTCACCTTGAACAGCAGTTGCAAACTGGAAGACTGAGCAACTGTAGAGGAAATGATCTCTGGGCTTTTAGAATGAATCTCTAGAGTCTTAAAAATTAAACAACTAACATTGAGTTAATTATTGTACCAATTTTTAAATTGCTGAAAAAGAGTTTAACATTTCTGAGTAGATCAGGTCACACAACCTGGTGAACAATTTGATCTCCATTATTTTTAAAAATCACTTTTCATTTCACTCCTCAAAAGTATCTGTAACCATTAAGCTACAGCAGATTATCATTAAAATTCATGGAATATGACAGGCAGTATACAGAAATGATTCTTATAAACTACTATTGATAAGAACAAAGAAAGTTAAACTTTCAGAGACGGACAACACAAATATTAAGGTAATCTGGACATACAGTAAGACAAACTTCAGTCCTCAAGTTCACCATGTTCAAAAGAACTAAAAGTAGCCTTTGCTGAATGCTATGATTTTATCTAATTTGAGGATTAATTCTCCAATATATGTTTAGACAACATGTGTGATGTCAGTCAGGGTTAACACATATCTGCTATAATACCAACAAATAGTAGTAAGAAGAACTACAAAACCAATAATAAGCATGTTGCACTAACAGTTGCAGAACCAATTGTTATCTTTGTTCACTGACCCATCTTCTGTCAATAAGGGCACAGGAGACAAGTCCCCAACATCAATACAAATAATTTTTGTCATATACCCAGTTAAACTGCAGACAGAACAGAAAGTAATTAATGCAGAGGTTTTTTGTTTTTTTCCCTTGTAGCTTTCCTAACTGCTTCAGTCACGAAAGTATTATTTCCATAGCACAATACTATGAAGGTTTAGGGATACATGCATCACCATCCAAAAGATGGATTATTCCTGCCATACTTATGACTGTCCAAATTCAGGACCCGCCTAATTTCTGTCTTTTATGATCTAATAATTTCCTTTCAGCATATGCCACCCCTTATCTCTTTGAATAATCAAATAGCATTCATTAAAATAAATGGATGCCCTGAAGCATAACTACTTTTTTGCATAATAGTAGACTACTGACCTAAGTTTTACATAAATTGATAATTTACTCCCCCTACTGTAAGAAAATGCTCTTCATCTGAATTTCTTTGTCTCCCTTCAAAAGCCAGAGAGGTTTTGGCGGGGGGTGGGGGGGGAAGCAGGTGGGAAAAAGCAGTTTTCTCATTTGTAAACCCATGAGCTTCTATGCAGGGTCAAAAAGATCCAAGTGAAAATATACTATACAGGGGCTTGGGGGTAGGGGAAGCAGCTTGAGCTGACTCTAGAGCTGAACTCCAAGACCTGATTCTTTGAATTTCAAGTAGGAAACAAATTATGTTTCCCATTATTTCAAAGTGGGCAAATATTTACAGCTCAGATACTCACACAAGCCACAAATTTAATATTCAAGTTGATTTTCCAAAGCAACAATTGTAGTGCTGCCTATGCAGCCACCTGTGATTCATTGTGCAAACAGATCTATAAGATCAAATATTCATGATTGCAGTTCCTGGTCACAGCAGGAGTGAAATCATGTAAGTCATACATGGAAACCAGATTGCTGAAAGAACAGAAACCAATTTTGTGCTAAAAGCCAAAGACTGGCAAGGGCAATTGTAAATTGCTCAGGTGACCTCACACCTTTGATAAATCAGTGTGAACAGCAGGCCAGTGGTCCTCTAGACTTAAGAGTTTAACAGTGCTTATGTCTTTGCTTTCACACCTCTGCCTGGATGATGCTTTGGGGATCCGCTGGTTATCCAGGTAAGAGAAATAAATTCACTTAATGTTTCAGGTATGGGTTTGTGGTTGTCACAGCTGCCTATCCATGCCAACTCACACAGGCAGAGAACCAAAATGGACACTCTTCAGCTCCTGAGAATCTGCTCCATTGCAAGCAACTCACTGCTTTGCTGAGTTTGTGGGTTGTTTTTAAAGATATCTTCCAAATACCCCTTCCCCAAGTAGAAATAGCCACAAAGAGCTAGTGGAAAGCTGGGCACAAAGTGTTATTCAGTAGCTGGCTGAGCCAACAGGATTATATTGTTGATTTGGGGTTCTTTTTATCACTAGGCCCTAGCGTTGCTCTCAGCTCTCCACCAAAGCAATGACTCCAAAGATATGGACTGTCTTGCAACAGTTAAATACCGAGAAGAAATAGTGAAAAGGAGATTTAAGGAGATTTTCTAAGTTTTGACACCTTTATAATATTTGCTTGATACATCAGAACATATATTATTGCCATGATACTTATGTTACTGTCAGAGTAGTATGCAAATGCTATTTATCCACCATGTCCATACAAGCAACAAAATTTCCAGACAAGAAAACGAAATGAAGCTTGCAAGGATTTCACATGTACTTCCTATAGGCATTTTCACAGTAAACCAGATTGACACATGCTTACAGTTCTTAAAGCAGTTCAAGGAAGAAACAAACCAAACCAAAATAAACATCACCTAGAGGTAAACTGCATACAGACACTGCATGTATTTCCCTATGCAGCCCTACAGCATCTGCTGCCCTCTGAAGAAACAAGATCACTACTACTGCTTTGGTAAAATAAACCACTGGTTTATTATAGGACACATTAATACCAGCAAAGTGGTCAGTAAGAACAGAACCACAATTCATTCTCCTCATGGGTGTGAGTGCTCAGAACTCCATACCTTTGGCTAGGATACCAAAGACCTATCTAACCTCACCGAACCTACTTGTGTCTGAGTTTTGTCACCATGAATTTCCTTTACAGACTTTGGAACTAAGGCATAGAAATGCCCTAGGTCTAGACTTCACTGGGTTTACAGCAGCACAAATCAAAAAGTCAAGAAAATTAACCTGAACTAGTAACAGCTAAGGGCCTAGACCAGCATTACTTTAGTGGGTTCTGTCACCAAAGGACTGAATTCTTGTTGTTTCCTGTTATGTTCTGCATACTCATAACCAAAGAGTAACATTGTGGTTAGCCACACCATAAAAGAGTCACATTGATTGAACGTGCTTCCTATACTTTTGCAGTTTAACCTTGTCCTTTGGCACAGAAGAACAAGTCTCATCCTTCATTGAGACTGTTCCTTTCAAACAATAGAAAGAGCATTATTGTCAACAACACTCTGGAAACACTAATTTCTGAGAGCTTGGAGAACACATAGTATGAAGTACCAGGAAAATATTCTCATTCACATACAAACATCTTGATGATGTGAGTAAACTACTGAACTTCTTGGCACATTCATGGTTATGGTATACTCTGGTCTGTCATGAACTGATGACCACCTAGGGAAAAGCTGGTTTTATTTCCTAACAATTTTAGGTTGACTCTCTGCAAGGAATATGGACTTGTGTCTCACACTAGGTTGTTTGTGACTATACTTTCAACATGGCTTTCTGTCAGGCTTTTTGTCTCTTATGCAAGTGACCAGATAACACATATCCTGCTCTCCAGCAATTAAGACATCTTTGATCCAGCAATTAAGACGTCTTAGATTCAGGCAGGTTGCTCTCCTCCAAACTCCAGCTTATCACTTGCATAGATCATGTAAGCTTGTGCAATAATTCACCAGCTCCACGCAAACAGCTTTCTGGTTTAAAGCCATCAGAACTAGTTCAGGAGCTGAAATTACAAGTAATTCTGTAATTAGTTTTAAATAAAGGTCTCTGCAACAGGAAGTTAAGTACCGGGGCCTTTAACAACAACTAGCACAGTAGATATGTCTTTCACTCCTTTGCTTCCAACACAAAACCAGCTTTTCTGCCAAGAACAGCCCAAGCAGGATACTCAAGCACTACAGAAATGGTCATTTACAAAATGGTTCTCTTTTGTCTCTGAAAATGAACATTTAAGAGTAGCATGACATGCTTTTCCTCCAAGTTGTTCCCAACTGGAGAACTGCATTAATTCCATGAAATCACAGCTACAGACCAGAGACAATTAACAGCCTAAACACATGATAAAGCCTGAGGGATCCACAGATCGTACACGAATAATATTGCCTTTGGAATG
This sequence comes from Dendrocincla tyrannina, assembly GCA_035047865.1. Classification (NCBI taxonomy): domain Eukaryota; kingdom Metazoa; phylum Chordata; class Aves; order Passeriformes; family Dendrocolaptidae; genus Dendrocincla; species Dendrocincla tyrannina. The sequence continues at coordinate 16,613,627 of JAWWMP010000132.1, forward strand.
AACCAAAGGGCCAGATGCTGCTGCTGGCTGAAAGCTCCTCAGCCTGGCTACACAGAACAATATACTGGGGCAGTGGGTTGAGTGTATTTTTCCAAGCAAATCCTGCAGCTCCCTGCTTTGACTGAAGGACTGGTCAAGCACCAACTCCATCTATACCAGGGGTTATGACAGGAATATGATGCATACTTGAGATTCCCCTGACCTTCACGAGCTGAACCAAAGCATCCTATGATTTCCACCTGCTGTATTTTCATTTCTGAGAATGACTAATATAGATTGAAAGTTTTTGTTCATCTAGAAGAAAATTTGAAGTGCTCACTGAAGACAAGGAGAAGAGTTTTAATTTCAAATGTGTTTTCTCTGAAGATTGTATGATCTAAGGATAGTTAAATTTAATCAAGAGGCAAAATGTCATGTCAATGTACAGAACATTTAGCTGAAGGTAATATAACTTTTTCCTGCATTAAAATTTTTTTGTATCTGGTTTGCTCCCATGTTGCAATCAAGTAATCAAAACACTGAATCCTCCTGTCTTCATTTCTAAGTATTAAGCTTCTCAGAGGCAGCTGTTCAATTTCTTTCCTAGAAAAACATTTCTGAGTTTCATTCTAGTTATTTATTCAGCCTGAAAATGTTTTTTGCACTACAGCTGACTCACTACCTATAAAACTGACATTGTACTGGCATAAAGCTGAAAATTGAAAGAATGCCTCTTGCAGTCTACCAGAAAGAAAAAAAGAACAAAAAAGTCAAAACCATCCAATTTTATCTCACTATAAAAAGACTTGGAAAAATATCATCTAAGCACTTCTTGAACCTGACATTGTCAGCTTAAAAGACAGATGCTTGACATG
>JAWWMP010000132.1:16614580-16635455 GCA_035047865.1 Dendrocincla tyrannina
AGACAGATGCTTGACATGAAATTGCTACAATGAGAATGTCTGCAACATTCTTTGCAAGCCATACAAGAAGTAAAATTTAGAACAAAGTTATGAGGAAAATTAAAAGAATTGAAACTTACACCAAAGCCTGTTTGTTATTGTCTGTAAATAATCTGGACAGGCCTATGGTCTCTCAATTGAGGAAAAGCAATTTGTGGCTAGCATTTTAGTGCTGCTTTCTGAGAGTCTGATGGAGAAGGAGAGAAAGCAACAGATGGAGCCAAGACTTGGTGAGATTTAAGCTTCTTATTTGCAAGCAGGATTATAGATTGAAAGGAACCACAGTTCTCTTCTTCCCACCTAGATAATCTAGTGTACAAATGATATTACAAAGCATTAAAAGCACTGCGATTTGTCTGAAGGGTAAATATGCAGTGGTTATTACAGAGGAATATTGCACAGCACAGAAGTAGTTGTGTTCTACTGTTATAGTGAAAAGCTATTAAACCCCCCCATCTGCAAACAATGTCCCCAAGGAAACAATTTCCTATTGAATTCAGTGTTGTGAACAGGTTGACTCCTAATACTCTTTCTCTGACCTGACATTTGGAGTTTTGGGTACCCATCTGGAATGAAAAAATCAGGTATATTTCCAGATAGCTGTTTTTGTGTGTTACATTTCCTTTTGAACTTGTTCTGGCCAAGATGAAGCCCTCCTCTTTTCAGAGGAGGGCAAAGAACTCAACAAGACCCCTGAAGGTCCCAATATTTGACTGCAACACTGAACCAAACTTACTCTCCTCTTTATAAATAGTTTTCTTCTACCTCTTTTAATCTTCTGTGCTCCCTTCAAAATCTTCTGGAGAGTCAAGAAACTTATAAAGAGTATGTTTAAGGTGGGATGGGCAGCATGTGCTTGCTTGTTTACACAGATCCCTGAAAAACCAACAGACCACCAGGTCTTCATTACTAGGAGACTAAAACCTGTTTCTCCAGACTGGGATAGAACAGTGGTGCATGATAATAAAATGTTAATAACATGTTTAAACCTTCACAGGAATCCAAGCTTGCTGTGTAAAAAATAAGGAATGGAAGCCCTGCAGATCATGAAGTGATGAATGGGTATTTTTACAGCCATGAAGGTGGGAAAAGAAAGGGCTCTGTTCAGGTAGACTGAACTAATAGCATCTCATATCTGAAAGTACCAACTTCAAGAAAGTGTATATCTGTGAGGCACTGCCATCATTTTCAGAGTATGACCCCGCATTTCCAACACCATGCTCTCTAGTTGTCTCAATTGAAGTAGCATTTTCCAGCCTGTTTCAGTTCAGCCAGTGCCAGAACCACAAGTGAAAGCTTCCAAATTCATTTAAAACAACCATCTCTTGTCAGCCAAGAAACCAGTTAAACCAATAAGGCTTTAAGAAGTTAATTTGTGAGTTCTGAGCAACTTCACATCTTCATCACTGCTTGAAAATTATAGGTTACAACTAGAAACAGCAGTCTGAGAAACCTGGCTTAAATCAGCCTTGCAAAATAAACAAATAATATCCCATCAGCTTTCTTTTATCTATGAGAGACAACGGCAGCACAGTGTTGAGAGCTAATTCGCTGCATAAGTGCAAACCAGCGATGGGAATTAAATCTTCCAACTGTCACTTCCACTTTACCACCACAAAACCAACTTCAAACCACACTGAGTGATGACAAATGATCTGCTTCAGTTCATTTTCCCTCTTTCAGAACTTCCTCATAACTATTCCAGAAAACCTAAAATAGGCTAGACCTGCAATTAGCAGTTTCTTCTCTTGTGTCTACACAAAATGTAATTGATTACTTTCAAGACAGCCATCAAAAGCTATTCTACTACTTACACGCCCACCAAGGGTGCTTTCACCTTCAACTTGAGGCTGTTATGTTTGTTTTCTCCTATGCATATCCCTCAATTCCATTTTCCTTAGCCCTGTTTTCTCTTCTAGCCATCTCAGCACTTTCCCCTTGGTTTCAGACTTAAAGAGAGGACTGTTCTTTCTCCCTTCTGACAGGACTTTCCTTTTAAAAAGCTACTGTTTGCCATATTTTTACTGTTTTCTCCTTTCTTCAATAGCTCTTTCTACTTCAGGAATCACCTGATTTGGTGTTACATGGTGTTTGATTAAATTAGAAGATAAAATGTGTTCTGTGATGTAGTAAGACTGGGATTCAGCTTCCAGGCTACCTTGGCTCTAGTTCTATGCTTAGGAATGAGGTCTGTTGTCTATTGTAGATTTCCTCTCCGCTGACTGTAAACAGAGCCAAGATGCTTGGCTGTAGCTTACATGCCTACACATGGACACCTAACTTTACATGCCTTAAGCTACAATGTGGATGCTATTCAGAGTGTCTTAAACAATATTTAAGAGAGATTTCTCAGAACAGAAGTCAGAAATAATCACTAAGTACATTTAGTTCCATAGCAGGTGTTTCATAGAGGTCAGGTTTTGGCCTACAGTTTTCAAACACCAAAAAATCCCAAGGAAGCATAGAACTGTGTCATTATAAACTCTATAAAACATTATAAACAAGTCAAATAGCATGAACTCCCATCAATAACACATGGTTTGGCAATGGGATGGTTTTCTAAACTAAAAAGGATACCATAAAAAAAAATATTTTCTACGTATCCTGTGGCCCACACACTACATGAACTAGATTACAGTTTTTTGAGCTCTACGGTGCATGAAGAACTCATTTAACTTCTGAGAGACTTTTCTTTACATTCCCCTCTTTAAAACTCTTCAGTACATCAGTGTTTACCTTCATCTACTTCTATAATGACCTTCTAAGAAGAGTCTCTAGCCTTATTCTCTCCCTGTCTTGGCACATCTCCTGCTTATTCTGAGAAGAGCTTTGCTGGACTTGGGTTTCTATCAGTTCTTGCTGCAGCACAATCATCTGCAAATTTCTTTTTTTCCCATACGTCCATTAGGAAGCTTCACATGTGATCACAAAACAGGTTGAACACAACACTTGGTATGTTGGCAAATTATCTACAAATATCTAGCTTTCTAACATGCATGCTTGCAGGATGACTCAAACTGCAGAACTCTTAGACAGCAAGGAAACAGCCTTAAGAGAAGGATTTATACCTGATAGACATCAGCATTTTTTTTGGCTTTAATTTCTTCAGAACTTTTTTTTTGAGCACACTGACTAAAATAAGCCTCAACATGGAAAAGAGTTTAACACAAAGCACTAATTTGATTTGTGAGTTTGTTTCAGCAATAAAGGTGATAATGACAGTTAATAGCAACACCTCTCTCCCAAGTCTCTGATATACTAATCCTTTTCCTCTTTACCTCCTTCATTTTCTTAATACGTGTTCTGTTCTTAAAACTTCTTAGAATATACTTGAATCATTTGTTAAAAGAATGCTGAGTGTTTGATGACAGCAGACATCCTAAAGAATGTTTTATTAATTTTCAATGTCAAACAGGGTAACCAAGCGATTATTTCACTGTAAACATTGAGTATGGACCTTCAAGAAATACTTTAATTGTAGGTATATGTTTGTGCTCTGCATAGAACACACAAACTTCAGTATTAACACTTTAGCAAAGACAAACACAAAAACAGCCAGTGCTGAAAAACCTTTTCTCTGTACCTGGTAGACACAAATCCGAGGAAAAAGGAAGTCAGGCAAAAACACCAGAAGGCCTGCATGGGTGAGCAAGACACTCCTGGACAAACTCAAACACAGAAAGGAAACATTCAGAAGGTGGAAGCAAGGACAGGTATCCTGGGAGGAATATAGAGAAATTGTCCAAGCAGTCAGGGAAAATTGGGGTTGTCTCCAGAAGGAAATAAGAAACAGTGTTACTCAGGATACAGAAAATACTGAGGCACTCAGTGACTTGTTTTCCGCAATGTTTATTGGCAAGTGCTCAGTGATGCCACCCAAATAGCAGAAGACACAGGCAGGGACTGGGAAAATGAAGAACTGCCCACTGTAGGAGAAGATCAGGCTCAAAATTATTTAAAGCCCCTGAAGGTGCATAGGTCCATGGAACCGGACAAAATGTATCTATGGGTTCTGCAGGACCTGGCAGATGAAGTGACTAAGCCACTATCCACCATATCTGAGAAGTTTTCACTGACTGGGAAAGGAGAAATATGACACCTATTTTTGAAAAGGAAAATAAGGAAGACCTGGGGAACTCCAGGCCAGTCAGACTCACCTCTGTGTCTTGCAAGATCGCAGAGCAGATCCTCATGGCAACTAAGCTAAGGCACATAGGAAATAAAAAATGTTTGGTGACAACTAATATGTCTTCACTGAGGGCAAATTGTGCCTGAAAAATCTGGTGGCCACCTACAACAGGGTTACAGCATTGGTGGATAAGAGAAGAGCAACTGACATAATCCAGCTGAAACTGTGCAAAGCATTTGAAACTGTCCCACATGGCATTCTTGGCTCTAAACTCGAAAGAGATGGATTTGACAGATGGGCCATTTGGTGGATAAAGAGTTGCCTGTATTGTTGCTATATTTGAGTTGCAGTCATGGTCAGTGACTCGATGTCCAGGTGGCAACTGATGACAAGTTGCACTCCTCAGGGGTCAGTATTGAGACCAGCACTGTTTAACGCTGTCAGCATCATGGATAGTGGGATTGAGTGCACCCTCAGCAAGTGTGCTGGTGACACCAAGTGGCAGTTACAGCTATAAACTTCTGCATTCTAACATTTTCAAAACTAGTAATATGAAAGCTACCTTCTGAAACAGAAGAAATCAAACTGTGTCAAAGAGGGAAGTCTATAACCATTTTTCATATAATTGTTTCTCAATTTCAGTAGATCTTGTTACAGGCAATCATGGTTTTCTTTATCACTATCTTGACTCAAGAGAAATCTAGTTGCTAAAAAAAAAATTACAGCCTAAAATAAAACCATCAGGCATCAACTGCTTGTAATTCTGATATACTGCTTTTTTATTCTGAAGTGCAACTAGAAAGCTGCCTATAATTGCAAACATTAGAGGAGCCACACAGAGGCAAATGCAGCTCAAGTACCAGACAATCTTTCATGCAAAATATCCTAAAAGCTTGCAACTGAACTGAATACTTACCGGCTTAGACATCTAGAAAAAAGTGCAAGTATATCTGCATCTTTTATCCACATATTTACAATATGTAAATGAATGTCTCATCAAAACATTTAGACTATTTTTCAGCAGAATAACTAGCATTATAAGAAAATAATCTTCAAAAAAATCCACTTTTCACATAACGCAGCATGCGTGAGTCTCAGTGTTAACTACTAAGCTCACAAGGAGAAACAACAAAAAGGAGAATCTTGTCTAATAATATATTCATATTTTCTCTTTGGTGAACACAGGAAAGCTCAGCTACATCCCATGATGGTTTCCAGAAAGTTTAGAGAAAAGCCAGGTTTCATCATAACTTAAGCCAGTTTACCTCCAGTCATCTTCTCACAGAGGCCTTCTTGCTTCAGCTACAGGAAGCATTGTGCTTGCAGGTTCTTATCCTGATGTGGGATTTCAGTCACCTGGATCTCTGCACAGCTGGCTGTCACAGTACCCTCCTGACTTAGAGACAACATCCCATTAGATAAAGCCTTTGAGACTTCCCTAGATTAAAGCTTCTGTTAAAAAATACATGGTTAGTGAGCTGCCTGGACAGATCTAAAGATTTTTCAGAAATACTTAGTAGATTTTCCATAGCATTCATACATCTTCCACTTTTTTTGCTGCAGATAACAAACTTCACTCACAAACACTCAGAAAAGAGTGGCTGGGCTTCCCAACTTGATTGTTTGAAGAAAACAAGAACAAGTCAGTTTCAGTTACACAGACACAGATACTTTAAACATTAATAAAAATAGTACTAGAAACTGAAACATTTTCCTGAGGGAGCAAGGAGTTTGGGATAGGAAAAGGAAAAAAAAAACACCTCACAAAGCAATTGGAATTAATACTACACAAAAAATTGTTCATCAGGTTTCTTATCAGCTAAGTAAAAACAAAATTAAAAGAACTTTCCCCAAGAAGAATATATGAGAACCTATCAAAATAGAGAAGGTTAGGAGGAAGTAGAAAACTTAAAATCTCACTGGCACATGTAAATTATTTTGGTCACCAGTCTAGGTTTTCTACTTTCCTTTAAAAATACATTGCTTTTTAATTGTGCCTAAGGGCACATAGAGGTAGCCAGCCAAACCTCCCCATAGAAGATAGAGCTATATGGGAATGAGGCTTCAGCAGATCCTCTCTTCATCTAACACTCTACTGGATGTCAGCCCCAAGGCTTGAAAGAAAATCTCCATGGAAATCTCACTCAGAAGCTACATGATGGATCAGATCATAACCTGTAAGTTAGTATGTCCAAGCAGACACAAGGCAGATCAATCACATCTCATTTTATACTGTTTTTGAAACTGTTAGAAGAAGATAGCAAGGAGTACAAAGTTGGTGTGCTCACTGTACAAGGTTTCTGGCTCAAATTGTGTTTGCTCACGCATAGAATTTGGTGAAGAGAATGAGTGCATAGATGTGCTTACAATCAGTCTCCAAGGTAATAAATTCACATCCCTCACATGGAGACACTAAGTAAATGCAGTAATGTTTGCCAAGTACTATGAAAAGCTTTTTCAAATGATCATTATTACAGCAAATAACTCCAACTTCAAAGCATTCATATCAAATGCAACACCTGCAGGCACATCACTGAAGATGAAGGCTGTTAGAGGACCCTTCCAGACCCTAATCTGACAGCTAAGCCTCATTTTTCTTCAAGGTTTAGTCCTTTTCCCTGTAGAAAAAGACTTTGCATCTTTGGAAAAGACAACTGCTTATTCCCTGAAAGAGGATGCCAGCCTGAGAAATTAATTATTTTAGTCCATATTTCTCTTGAATTTCATACAGTGAACATGGACAAGACATATTCAAGGAGTGGGATGGCATTATATATTCCAACTGTTCTCTTCTTCAGGAGTAGCTTACAAAACTACTTCTGTGTTTTTTCTTGAGGTATTTTTGGTCTCCAGCAGATGAAAGCAATTCACTGTTTGCAGAACTCACAATAGTTCACTCTATGCTAAGGGTGTTCCAGAATGAAGGATTTGCTCTGAGCTTGAAGCTGCCAGATAGGCTCTAAATTCTTTTGTAAAAAAAACTCAAAACCAACCCAACCACACTACAAAAAGGTGCTTTCACATCACTGGCAGAAAAATAACATTTTTCTAGGTGTACCTTTTTCTGTTGAATACTAGTTTCACTCTGACAAAGTGCTGCACAGATTCCTTAAAACAACCCAAGTTATTTGTTTTGTCTTCAAAATCTAACTTCTATGAGATCTGCCTTCCTAGGTTTTTTTAAAAAAAATGCATTTTGTTTTAAGATTATATTTATGAATGAGAATTCTTCTGAGACTCCCAGCTAACATTTATGTTTCTTACCGTATGCTAACGCTATAGAAGTATTTTAGCACCACAGAATTACAATGAAGACCTGAGAAGCTTGCTGGAGAGAAATATGCTACTTTTTACGTATAACTGATGTTGAAGTTCCCTTGTTACAAAAAGCTCTGTATTCCTCTTAAGAATTAAAAAAGAAAACAATGGTACTTGTTTTTTGCTTTATTAAAATGCTGATGAAGCTACATTCTGCTTTGGGGGGATGGCAATGAATAGAGGATTAAGCTATCACAGTAATGTAAGATGATAATTAGCTTTGACATAAAATCATTAAGCTCCATTAAGAATCACCCTTTAATATATGTATTAATTAAAAAAACCTCACTGTATTAAAAATTAGAAGATAGAACAAAAACCATGTTTTCACAAGGAATTTTCTTGATTCCATGAAGCTGCATTAAGAGAAAGAAGTTAAACAACTTGGATTTTAGCAAGGGAGAATGTTAAATCTTGGTTTCTGTAAACTTGCAACTCTCAAAAGTTAGTTTCATTTGTGGTTTAGCTTAGCTGGCTTGTATCCTACTTTTGATTTTGGAAGGACTCCTGTGCTAAAATATAGATCCTGTGATGTACCACTGCCACCCTTTAGTTGGCTCGTCAAGTTTTTTTGTGAAATTTTGCGACCATGTGGCATCCATGTGGAATCTGCAATGTTGCTGTGGGAAGAGGGGGGAAAAAAGCATGTGCAGAACTGGGGCATGAAACATAAAAACCACCACTCACAGATGTCACAGCAGCAATTGAGAAGAAAAAGCTTGATGGGGAACTGAGCTGCTGTGAAATGTTGTGATATATAAAAGAGAAAATGCAGCAAAGAATTTCACCTATATGATGTTCCCTGCAATTCTGGCCACAATCATGGTGAGAAAATGAATGCCAGAGTGTTGGAGCTTCACTGGAGGATAAAAAGGAAAAAGCCTACTTGACTTAGATTAAAGTCAAATTTTCTCATCTCAGCAGTCAGATCTCAGTTCAGCTGAGTTAAAAATGAGGAATCTAAAAAACAGGCAACATTTCCTGTCAATGTTAAGCCTGTAAAGGGCCATGAGTTTCTCTTTCTGACAGTACACTCACATTTACAGTGAAGGACCCAGTGGACTCAAGTCAGCTGCTTGGCATCATTCAAGATGACCTCAGGAATCTGAAGCTGCCAGACAACACTGGCTGATACCACACAGCACTGGGCTGGTGGCTGGGGTATATGGAGTCTCCTGGAAGAGACAAAGGTCTTTCTCATGGATTACACACCAATAGTGAAGAAATTTAACTAAGGCTCCATAAAAGAATTCAACTCTGCTGAATACGCTTACCACCTGCATCCAGTTATGAAGCAGTACTTGGTGACTCCCTGTTTCTATTCGTTGCAGTTTATCTAGAAGAGCAATCTCATTTTCTTTTCAGACCTACTTTTCAAGCTTTGGTCATGAGACAAACCTATCACTTGGAAGCTTGTCAGGGAAAACCAGATTTTTGGATATGACGAGAAAACAAATTAATGTTAGCTTTACAGATCTAATGCACCTCCTTGAAGAAGGTGAAGAAAAATGTCAGCTCATATATTTCAACTCTGCAAAGAAAACTGAAAATATCTGATACTCCCCAGCCCAAGAGAAAGACAAGTCTATTAGCCATAATAGGACAGGTCATAAATCTCAATTTGCCCCACCCCCCCCCTATCTTTTACTGAGGTAAAATCTTACAAAATAATCCTTATTACTTTTCTTGCCCTGTAAACCACCAATGAAAATGGATGTCCAAGAAGGTGCAACTTCTCAGGAACTGAATTGGGTTCAGTTTCCGCTGGATGCGATTGAGAGATTAAGTATCATTTTGTCAACAAATTTCCTCCAATCCTTCCTGTCTGTCAAGACATCCTGAACTTACAAAGTAATTCATAAGTAGGGTTGGGGGTCTTTTTAGAGTATCAAGAACAGAAGTCCCAAAAGAATATACATGCCTTTTTGCATATGACTTTCATTTATTCTAAATATGGACAATATGTCAATAAGAAGAGTGACAAACTTTTATGATTTTCAATTACAGAAAACACTTGGTGATTAATCTATGGAGAGGAACATAAGTTTTAATTCCATGAGTTTTATTTCCAGATTTCTCAGTTGACATTGTAGATTGGTGCCATTGGTAGCCTTTTCTAGGCATTCTAGTAACTGCTTTACAGAAGCAGAAACCTGCTGGGCTACATAGCTTTGCTTTCTGAGAGCTCAAAGGTGGTCTTCTCAACTTGGAAGGCAATCCTTTGCTGTAGTCATTAGCACAAGAGGGGGACAGAAACATTGCCTCAGGTGCAAGATGTTACAGCATTGACACTGCTCCTTGCAGAACAGGTGGGGTCAAATCAAGAGGGACCAAAAAAGAGAAGGTGAAACATCACAGCTGGTGCCAATGATCCCTTTCATGCAGCAGACCTTAGGCTAATTTAAGTTATATTCAGATTACGGAAGTCCAAATTGCCTTTCTCAGTTTTATCAGGAGAGGACCATCTCCAGAGCTTCTTGCTCCCGTGTTCAACATAATAAGATTTAGGGCTGAAAATGTTCTGCGATCCTGATTTGAGTTACTGTTTATCAAATTCCCTTGATCTCATGAAGTGTTCATTTGATTCCTGTCTCACATTAGCTTTGTCAGTGCCTGTCTATTCACTCTCCAAAAGAATCAGAAAGATATTTGCTTCACTTAATGTACAGATAAAACATGGGACCTTTTCATAGGTGGAGGATAGCTTAGGAGCTATTCCAGTTGCTCTTTCCATATGCTCATTCTCTGCAAGAATTAATCAGATCTTCTTGAAGCCAAAGATTAGTCAGAGTTTCTTGTTGCCAAAGACCCAAGATTTGACAAGCATATCTAAACTTCTGGTGTCTGATTCAAAGTTTAGATCACAGAATATTCTGAGTTAAAAGGTACCCAACAAAGAACACCACATCCAACTTGTAAATGCATGCCCCCTACAGGGATCAAACCCACAGCCTCAATGTTGTTAGCACCTTGCTCTAACCAACTGAGCTAATCTCAGGGTCAAGTCACTTTGTAGTGGTTTCCTGCCTCTCCTTGGCATCTCTGCCTTCCTCCAAAGGTAATCAGAGAAGACAAAAGAGCAAACTGAGACAAAGATTCCAGGTGACTGAAAGAAAGATGCAGATCTTATACTACAGAATACCTCAAATCAGAAGGGACTCATAAGAATCATTAAGTCCCACTCCCTGCTCTTCACAGGACTACTTAAATTTATATCATATAACTAACATCACTCAGACCCTTGTTGAACTTTAACAGGATTGGTGCTATGAATACTTCCCTGGGCAGACTGACAACCCTCTCAGGAAGAGCCTTTTCCTGAAGTCCAACCTGCAATTTCTCTGATGCAGCTTTCTTCCATTTCCTTGAGTCCTGCCACTGGTCATCAGAGAAAGGACATCAGTACCTCCCCTTCCACCGTACCCCTTGAGGAAGCTGGAGCCTGTGATGAGGTCACCCCTCAGCCTGCTTTCTAAAGACACCAGCTGTAGTAAAGTCTGAATAAGGAGCAAGCAAAAGTTATCCTTTCTGTATCACAGGAAAGAAAAAAACTGATCAAATTATTCCACACATAGTCACTACTGGATCCTTGCTCTAGTAATGCAGTTGGTTCACTGAGCTGGATGGACAGATGAGAGCCTGTAGAGTATGTTACCTGAGTATGTGTTTGGAAAGAACACTGAGAACTTGCATGCATTATCCAGAAGTTGTGGTTGGCTGCTCATTGCTTGGCACAAGAAATAACATAATTCTACAAATTTTACCGAGTAGAAAACCTCTGTATTTTCTCAGAGCACAAACTGTGGCAGAAGCTTATAAAATTGAGACCAATAGTATGTTTAAATAAGACTTACAAACTAGTTAAATGAAATAAACCCATTAAAGCAATTAAAGCCCCATCAACCTTTGAATACAGATTAATGACGTTAAATTGAATTGGCAGTACACAACTGACTTGAGAACTCTTAAAAATTTTAGAAGGGTAACTCAAAATACCTAATCACTCACCCAAGAAAATCTTTCAAATTCAAGGACTGTTAGCTCGAGCAGAGTTCCCATGCAGGGGGATAATCCCTAAATGCAGAAGCTCTAGTTTAATGAGGAGCTCCATTTATACCCTAGTCAAATCTGCTGTGTGGTCAAATCAACCACAGCTTGACTTCTGAGATTTTTGTGCTTCACTGAATGCCCACACTGTAATGGAAGAGCAGGAGGAACACCCAGCATTCCTTAGGTAACTAACATTTGCTCATAGATGCATGAGTTAAAAGTTACAAGCAATAAGTTGCAAATGGAGAATTGTGAATTAGAGAACTTGTGAGTGACAAATCTCATGACTTAACTGATGAATTAGTGAATTCATGATAGACTAACCTGTGGAAAGGGGTTTGAGCCCTTGCTGGCCATATTTGAGTGTTGCATTTCTCAGTGAGTTTGTAAAATAAAGTTTAATTTACAGAGCATGTTGCCCTGTAAATTTGAGAGATCCCAATGGACCGTGACAGTGAGCAAAGAACCGGTGTTGTAGACTAGGGCTAGAAGACATTGTCCTATTAAAATAGCTGTCTACTGGATGAATTGTAGAAGTAGCATCTTGGCCACTCCTACTCACTAATGATCCTGTTATATGCCTTCCAAAGTCAAAGATATTAACTCCAGCTTTCTGGCCAGGTTAGATTTGAATAGTAATAGTTCTCTTACTTAAAATGTCTTCTAAAGTGAAGCATGCATAATCTGTAATGTGTTTTTAGTATCTCATTAGATAGAAGAAACTTATAAACCAATAGAGATACATATTCCTGGGAAAAGTGATTTTTTTATTTTTTTTCAATAAAAAAGGGCTTTTGGAGGCATAGTTTCTGCTTTTCTGACAATACTAGAATGTGAAAAGTGAACGAGATCACAGATGACTAATATTGCTGGAAGAATGTGTCCACCATGCAATAATCAAGTAGGATTATTTAAAAAAAAAAAAAAGAACCCTGAGCACCTCTTCATGTATCACTGTTATTTTCCCTGTTCTGCCTACCACAGTTAGGTGTCAGAGGAGGTTAGATATCAGGAAAGGGTTCTTCACCCAGATGGTAGTCATGCACTGGAACAGGCTCCCCATGGAAATGGTCAAAGCACCAAGCCTGACAGAGTTCAGGAAGCGTTTGGACAACGGTCTCAGGCACATAGTGTGATTCTTGGGGCTGTCCTGTGCAGGGCCAGAAGTCAGACTTGACGATCCTTCCAACTCAGGAAGGACACCACTATTAAGTCCCTTCCAACTCAATGTGTTCTGTGATTCTGTGATTGAGTGACTGTAAGACATGCTGTATTCTGACTAGGCATTCCAGTAGGATGACACAAATACAGTTTATTAGCCATTCAAGTAGCTAACACAGTAGGTTCTCAAATACCTACAAAGATGCATTTTAAGAAACTGAAAGTAATAGATTTGAGTGAGCTCAGGACAGCTATAGCTCTTTCTAGAAGGAACTCAGATTTTTATTGCCCCTCAGAAGAGCTGAGGTGGTCTTCACATTTAGGGCTGGAAGTGATGAAACCACAAACATGTAGTCTTGTTGTCTGATGATAAAGTGTAGTGTTACACATTTAGGAAGTTTACAATATGGATGACTTGGTGACTGGGAAGGGGGATGGTAAGCTGCAGCTTTTTCCGGCTCTAGAATTTAGTGAAACTTGCACAGGTAAAGTATTTGTCACACTCTTCTCTGCCTAACCTCTGAAGAAACCTTCCATAATCTACAATGAGGATTACAAAATTGTGTGGAGAAGTGAATTATATCTCAAATGTGTGAATATACCATACTTCCAAGTTTTTTGTTGTTGTTGGGTATTTTTTGTTTGTTTGTTTTTCTTGCTAGTAGCAAACAAAATCAGAGCAGTGTTTTGCACTGAACTTCTGTGAGTTCGGTTGGATGACATAAAAGTACAACATCCCAAATATACAACCTATGAAATCCATAAGCTGCAACAGAGGACTAAGGAATGCCTATCTAAAAATAGCCATTTAAAGTTACTTTTCTGAAGAAAGCAGTTCTTTTTGTATAGGACAACTTTCAGCAAATTTTTATCTTTTAATCCCAATAGACCAGAAATGTCAGTGTCTTTTTTTCTTTCCCTTGAAGCAGCAAGAAATTTGGCATTCCAATTGCAAATGCTCTTAGGTCTACCCTGGGTGCACCACATCAATGGTGCCTGAAGTCTGTGACAGTTTATTTTATCCTGGGGTTTCCATCCCTAGGAACTGAAAACTCTTCTGATTAAACAGAAGAATTTTTCAAGGAGAAATGCAAGACGAGCCTTTGTGCAGGGCTCCCATGCAGGGAAGGATATGTTAGCAGCAACAGCCCCTGAGCTGTGAAGTACCACGGCCAGCTGGCAGATGGAGATGTTTGCAAGCGCTGAAACCAGAGCTTGGGAAGTGCAGGTTTTGCTTCTCCCTGCAGGCAGTTAGATAAATGACCTGTGTGTTCAGCAGGGTGCTTTATCCCAAAAATATAGACAGGTACATGCCATCGGCACTCGCTGGTGCTGTCCAGTGTAAATCCCTGTGACTGACAGGGGCACTTGCTGCCAGTCCGTGTCAATACCCCGGGTCTAGGAGCTGCTGCCGGCTCCCCATTCCCTCTGCAGACAATTTGCTTTTGCAGTGGGAAAGGCAAATGGTGATGGTGATGAAGATGATAGTGATGGTAATGGTGTACTCCTCGCAGTTCCTTAATGTCTTTACCTCCCTACTTAAAGCACCTTCTACTTTGCAGACTAAATGTTGAATACAGCAATTTGCACTGCTTATTCTCACAACCGCCCTTCAGTTTAGAGGCCTTTTAGAAGGGGCAGAGCTTCATAGAAGCTGGCAGTGTTCCTGTCATCAGCTGACAGGCATCAGTGGAACATCATAACCAGGGACATAACAAGGAGCAGCTTGGACCATAAACAAGGTGTCTAGATATGTACAAGTTATTCTCCAAGGAAATAGTTTTCTTTGCATGTGTACATAACCTGCTGCTCTTTCAATCTTCAGAGCACTTAAATCATGACATTTTCACCAAAACATCCAGCTGAGTTTGTTGTGAGAAGTAGAAGTCCTTGTACCCCAAGCAGTGCCTGTTTCCTTTTCCCCATATAACACACACTTGCCACAATAACTACAAAGCTTATGCCTTTAGCATTTTTGTCCCCCCAAATCAATGACTTGAGCATGATGAAAAGAATGAGTGATTCTGATTGATCAAACCAAGAGTTTTATTTCTACTTGTTATAAGAAATCTCTGTCTACAAGCAGAGTCCAACATGGATGAGCAGACAGACTTGATTATATTTAAATTAACTACTAATTTTTTTAGAGTTAAATTCAGGAAAAAATGGAACTGTATATAACAAGAACTGGATACATGAAAGAAATGTCTTTCTATTGCCTATTCACCAAAATCCACCTGAGTCTGTGCTGAGAGATAGAAGTACTCATACGTAAATGGGATGATATTGTCTATGAGTGAGTTCTGTGCTGCAGGTTGGACAAGCTCTGGTAATCTCAACGGCAACAGGAAGGCACCGACTGCAGAAGACGTGGCCACACTGGGTTGACATAAACAGTCGCTCGCTTTTCAGAATCTGGATGAAAAGAAACCACAAGTATTGGGAGGAAAGAATTCAAGTTTGCTTCTCTACTGGCACCAGGAAAATAGAACTTGGAGCATCTGAAATCAGTCCATTATTGCTAGAACAATGAGGGACCCACAGATCTGTCAGTACCATCTTGGCAAGCGTTTTTCTCTCTCTGTCCACTGCCAAGAAGTGACTTTCAGAGCTCCATAGCAAGGTCTGTGCTTCAAGCCAGCTGCCCATACCGTTCCACATAAGACACACGAATTGTGCAGCTCCCCCTCTGTCCTGTTCCCCCTCCCACAAAGCAGCAAGGATGACAACAAGTGGATCCTTACCCGTGAATAAAAATCCATGCAAATCGGACACCTAATGGCTGGTTGCCATTCCCTAGAGGGACACAGAGCCAGAAAGAACAGCCATTAATACCACTGGGCATCGAGGGTTACTGATGGATAAAATGTCACATGATCATGTGACTGCACTGACTGGCCATGATACATTTCTTTTGAAGAACCCTGTGTATCTTTAACTCTCTCAGTTTTCTGCACATAATGGGGAGTTCAGATCTCCCTGTCCTGAAGGAAACAGTGGCTTTGTTTTCAGTGGGAGAAAGATGAAGTCAGTCAACCTGTTCTAGAATTTGAATTAACAGCAGTCTCTAGCACTGGGCAGTCTATGTATTGGCAGAGTTAATCTCCAACAGGTCATCAATAACAGCTTTGTAACTGAAGGATCAAGCTGTCCTCTGGGAACTATTCATTCCAGAAGGGAATGAGGTCTGACACTACAGAGTAACACTGCAGACAGCTCTGGCAAGCTCCAGCCCCAGGAAGGACCCTTTGGTCAACATTAAATGCCGCAGCACTGAGCTTGTTTAGCCTCACCTAAACAGAGCAGGAAGGTGCATTCTGTAACAGAGAAGCTTGAGACAGAAGGAACAAAATATTCCTTTTTTTAAATTAAGTTATCACCTATGCTGCCCTTCAGTAACCCAAAGGGCTCAAAGCACACCAGTTTTATTGAGACCAGCACAGAATTTGCCTAGCTGCTGCTGGCCAGTCTCCTGATGTTAAGCCTCATTGATACCAATTCCTGCATCTAACATCACTACTAGAGCTTGGTATGAAAAGCAAATGCAGTATGTTGTGAGCTATGGCCTGTGACTAATCTCCCTTCCTTGTCATACCCCTACTCTCATCTGTAAGGCTATATGCAAAGCTACACGTCTGTCTTGGGCTGCCTTTCTCTCCTAAAGTGCAAATGATATCATGTGATCATCATACAACACAGGATGTTGACCTCATTGAAAGAGGGAAATGAGTAAGTGAAGGCCATAGCAGTATAACTTAGCCCTGTCTGTATAAAAATTTTTAAAAAAGCAAAATTAAATGACTGGTAGGTCATGAGGCACACATACTGTGAACTTGCAGTTTCCTCTTCTGGTGATCCCTGTTGTTCAGATGATGTAGCAGTCACATACATGTCATTAACTGTTGTTTCATCTTCATCATCTCTACTCAGTACAGAGCTGTCTGACTGTTGATGGCTTGTTAGTGAAAGATTTCTCATTTTTTGTATATATTCTGTAATTTAATTTTGATAAGTTAAATCTCTTATTCTCTATCTCTCTCCCTGAATCTATCCTTCAAATGCATGATCATAAATAGTCTGTAACAGTTCTTATTTTAAATGGATCCCTAACCTAAGTTAAAAGCAATCTTAAACTAGTGTCCCAGATATTGAGGTTGAAGCCTTCCAGACACTGTGACTATTCTGCTATGGACCAACACAACACATTTGACCTATTCACCCTACAAACAGCTAAAAAGGTGATCCAAGAGATTCTCAGTGTTATAAATTCCATGGAGTTACACTACCTGTGAATAAATCTGCCTGTAAAGGGAAGCTCCCTCACCCCATTCTTACTAAAAATGTCTGCTGTGATTCTGTGGTGAGGAAGGGCAACAATTGCTGTGTGATAGGGGAGAGAGAGGACTGCAGTCAAGTTTCCAAGAAGCATGGTGACATAGTGCACACACACAGTGACAAGGCCTGGTAAATCACAAAGTGCTTTGTTCAGAAAGCTACATAAGGGACAGAAGGGGTACTTGAATCTAAAATTCTACATTCCAGAGCCACTGTGCTTTGTTGTTCCTGTATGATGCTAAACTGTTGTGCTCTTTTTGTCTGTGTTAAACCAAACCTCTCCACTCAAAGGAAGTTTCTATCAAATGAGTTATTAAGAACAGTCCTTGGAATTAATAAAATGATTTAGAAATGGTCATAATCTCTCTCCTGAGTTAAGGTAACTTGAAAATAGAGTTATCGTGCCCAGGTTCAAAGGAGATCAATTTTTAATGGCCTGGTCTGTAACATCCAAAGGGTCAAGAAATGCTTCTTGCTTTTTAACTCTCAGATCGCACATGCAACAACGATCTCTGCAATTCCAGTGTCCATGTAACAATAATTTAGCACTAATCAATTAAAATTACAGAAAGTGCCCCCAAATTAAAGTTCCCTTCTGCATAAATATTCAGCTACAACTTCTATTTGCAGGAATTTTCCACTGTGTCTGATAGTGGGTGTCAGACACAGGTTGGATCCATTCTCTAACACACTGGACAGAGGCTTTAGCACTGTTCTTTACCTTTTGATACGTGAACTTTTGATTTCTGCTGCTCAAGTTTGTGGAAAAAAACCAAACCAAAATAATAATTACATTTAGAACAATTCCACTATCAACTGTAAAATGTCAACTCACCTTCAGGAAGCTTCATCAATGCATATGGGAAGTGAAAAAAAAGAAAATATGATTAGACTTTAGTGTGCACCCCTGGTGTTGCCTAACACCCGCTCAGCTCATTCTTCTCAGGGGAAGAATGGTAGGCTATCGACCTCTTATTTTGGCTAAGTACACTCAAACTAAGAGCCAATTAACTGCTGCCCTGAAAAGAAGTAAGAGGTTGCTGCTGGTTCTGCTCCCTCTGCTGCAAAAGGGCAGAAAACGGAGGAGGCTTAAGAACCATTTGAAGACCCTCCTCCCTGCTCCCCAGTTTCAGTTCACTAACTGGATTTGGGCTGAAAGGATTTCTTTCCCTCTTTCTCCCTCAAACAGGCAAATTCAGCTGTGATAGCCACAAAAGCTTTGTGTTAGATGAAGAGCTTTCCTTCAGAAAGGAAACTACAACAGGGATTGGGAGTAAAGAGAGTTTGCTGCTCTATTGACACCAGGGAAATAGGACTTGGAGTATCTGAAATCTGTCAGTTACTGCTAGAACAATAAGGAACCCACAGTTCTCCCAGTGCCATTTTGGCAAGGGTTTGTCCCTCAGTGTGCAGCCCCAAGAAGTGACTTGAAGTGACATGCAAGTTGGAGCTAAAGAGCAAGGTCTGTGCTTCAAACCAGTTGCCTGTAGCACCCCACATTAGCCAGCTGAGTTGCACAGCTCTCCCTCTGCTCCCTTCCCACCAACAAAGCAGGAAGGATGACAACATGAGGATCCTTACCTGTGAGTTCTCATCCACACAAATTGGAGAACTAACAGGACATGCTGGCAATGCTCTACAAAGAACAGAACCAGAAAAAACATGCAGCCACTAGTTTCACTGTGCATCACAGGTCACCAGTACATAAAATGTCAGAAATGAAAACATTTCATCTTAGCAGTCCCAACCCAGTAAAAAAATATTCCAAGAACTATTATTTACTGCAAGCATTTCAGTGTGTCTCAAGCCATAGTGCAAGAGAAAGGTTTCTGCTGGATTTTGCTTTTTTTTTGTTTGTTTGCTTAAAATTAGTTCTCTTCCAGACCAGTCCACTATATTCCAGGACAAAAATTTTCACACAAAATCAATCAGAACCCAAAAGGTTGGCAAAAACTTGTTTGTACTGCATATCAGAGATTAGACTTCAGAGACATATTTTTTCTGTCACATACCCATTATTATCTCTTGGTTCCTCTTCAATGTCACCCATCAGTAGCACTACTGAATTATCTGCTGCTCTGGACACAAATGGGTGCTGCTGGTTTTGGTCCTGCTGCTGCAATGGGGTAGAAATGGAAGCGGCTTAGAAACCACCTGAAGCTACACCTTTAGGCTGTAGGTGTTTCATTCCCTCTTTCTCCCTCAAATAGGCAAATTCAGCTGTGATAGCCATAAACAGTTTTTATTACATGAACAGCTGCTGAAGAAAAAACTCAACCCCAAGACTGCTTTTGTTTTTCTGCAACTTGAGCTGGGTCATGCAGATTCTTTTTTAAAGTCTGAGGCCTTTTCCTATTCTTACTGCACGTTTCTGCTTTGCCCACCTGTATCCCAGAACTGAGGGGATAAACTACACTGTGGGTTGGGTCTTTTTAAAAGACTTCTTGGAGTAATAAACAGAACCAGTTTGTACCCCAGTCAGCTACAGTTGTGCTTGGCAGCTCAGCGACAGGAGTACCTTAAACCAGGGTTGTAGGTAAACACACTTCATATTTGTGAAGTCAGAGATTTCCTGTCCTCTCCCTGGCTTTTCCTTTAAATCACTGGCCTATATTTTGGGTATCTCTAGAATACCTTCAGCTTTAAATTGCATCCCTTTCTGTTACATTCCCCATGACTTGTAAATGTTCTCCCTGAATTCTGGAGCAACAAGCTCTTTTAAATTACTCTTCCACTCTCTTAAAGAGATGCTGCTGTGTTCACGAATGCATTTGGAGTTGACTGGGAGCTCTGTGTTAACTGGTAAATCAGACACATATTTCAACCCTTGAGGTCAGGCTGCTCCAGATTAGTTCCCAGAAGACAGGCCTAGGAGCACAAGAGTAAACTAATTTGACTGCAAGATGGAGGGAAGAATGCCATTCACCACTTAGCACAACAGAATTATGCCAGGTAGATCAGTGACTTCAGGCTCAGAAGATTTGCCTGCGAGATCTATGATTTTTTCACCAGCTGAAAAATGGAATGCTAGAATCAATATCAGAGATTGCAGAGGAATGAAGTGGGCTTCTATGGCAGAACAGTGTGAGGAAGGATTCAACTGGTGTCCTGGGTTTCCCTCTTTAGGAACGTATCCAACATTTCACTCAAGCTTTGCCCTCAGCAGTCCACAGAGAGCGTCACCAGCCCTGTCTTCCACAAGTGACAGCACAAGAGGAGCAGTGGCCAAGCTCCTCACATGGTTCTGTTGTGTGACAGCAACTCGTGAGAGATACACACCAAGAGATGATTCACCTAACACAGGGGAATGTTATCACTCAGAAAAACAAAACCAGAAACAAACCCACCAAAATGAGTATCAGAGAGGGTATCCTAATTTTACGGTACCACACTGTATGTGTTCCCTTGAGGTACAGGACACAGCTAATGGCAAACTGCTGCACTGTGCATTGAATGGTGCTACGGGCCTTTCCTACTTGAGTGCATCTCATCAAGAAAAAGACATCAGCCCCTATCTCATACCACTTGCCTCACCAAGAAATATCCTATCCCAATAGCAAATATCCCCCACGCCACAATTTCCATTCCCGAGTCCCCAGTTTCTGCCCAAGGCTAGAGGGGCAGTCCGTGAGTCTCCACGGCAACCATGTGGTAACATTTCATGCCCAGGTAACAGGAGTGCTCTTTGCACTTCCATGGAATTCCAGAATGCCTTGGCTTCGAGGGGACTTTAAAGATCACCAGGTTCCAACCCACTGCCATGGGTAGGGATGCCACCCACCACACCAGGGTGCTCAGGGCCCTGTCCTGGAATGGGCCCTTCCAGGGACGGGGCACCCACGG
>JAWWMP010000132.1:16635555-16673802 GCA_035047865.1 Dendrocincla tyrannina
CCGACAGCCCCGGCTCTCCAGCCCGGCTGTGGAGCAGAGGAGCTCCAGCCCTGCTCCACCCCAGCTCCAGCCCCGCTCCATCCCCACTCCATCCCCGCTCCATCCCTGCTCCATCCCTGCTCCAGCCCCACTCCAGCAGGCACATCCCAGTGGTGTCTCAGGAGGGCAGGGCAGGGGGGACATCCACCTCCCTCTTCCTGCAGCCTGAGGGGCACTGTGGCCTTTCGGCGGCTCAATAAATCCCACCAGCTCCCCACCCTCAAAAAAAAGAAAAAAAGAAACCAAGCAAAACCACACTTCCCTAACCATCCTCCTCCATTTTTATTAGTCTGCTGCTGAGAACTCTCAGGAGACTGTCTTAACATTAACTGCAGTAAATAGCCATAAAAATTAAATAAAAAGATTTTTTTCTTTTTCTCCCCCAAACACATGAAAGTCTAACAATTTAGGTCCTTATTTCAAGTCTCTGAAGTGCCAAAGTTTTCAGGGGTTCAGCTGTTCCTGTGGCAGCGTTCCCCAGCAGGGGTGGGAGGAGGTTTGCTCCTCTCCTGGGGATGGCACCTCCCTCCTGAAGCCCTGCTCTGCTAGGAAAGGTGACACAGCAAAAAGACTGAAATTAAAATTCAGTTTTCCTTCTAACCAGTCTGTCACTGGAGCTGCGTTCAGAGGGATCAGCTGGGTCTCCTGAGACTGCCAGAGACCCTGTCTCAGTCCTGAGAGATGTAAGGTGGCTCCTCAGCCCCTCGTCCCACTCTTGGGTGTGGGGAGGATGGTGGAAATTGCTCCAATGCTGTGGACAGCACAAGGATATTTTCAGCTCATGCTCTACCATGAGGAGGATAGTTTCTTACAAAAACTTGTTATGACAACTTAGACCTGCAAAATCCAAAGCCTTTCACAACTATGAACCAACACAAGTTTAGTACCCAGATAAGCTGCTAGTCATTTGGACATGATTGGTACTGCGTTCAGTCTTCTTTTCCATTAATCAGTAACTGTAAAACTATACTGACATGAAGAAATTATGACTTCTCCAAGTAATGTCTGAATATTATGTTTATCTTCTTTAGAGAGAGACCAATTGTGTCAGCCTTTCCAGGCATTGCTGTTCTTCCAATGATTGCCTCAAGTGATTTGTTGTATTTAAATCAGCCCTGGAATCCACTGCTAGGTGGACTCCGTACCCAAACAACCGTGTGTGTTTTAAGATATTGTATATGTGATAGGACAGCACTTAAAACCAAATTGAAACTCATTTAATTTCACCTCTTCATCTATCAATCTTTGCTCTCCCTAGGAAATTTAGGCATAGACTTTATCAAGGATAAAACCCATCAAACCAGCTGTATTCCTCATTTCAAGTGACTGTTTAGCTTTTCTTTGTCAGCTATATGTTTGAATTGGATTAAATTTTCATTTACCCCATAATACTGCCTTTCTGTCCTGAGGTCAAGCTGTGATAAGTCCATAACAATTTTGGGTAGCAAAATGACTGATGAGTAGATCTCAAAGGGTTGTGTTAAATGGGGTTACATCAGGCTGATTCCCAGTCACCAATGGGATTTCCCAGGACTCAATTTTAAGGCCAACACTTTTTAATATTTTTAGAAATTATCTGGATACAGGAATCAAATATGCATTAAACTTGTTGGTTATACTACACTAGGAGAAGCTTTGGGTAGCTAGCTATCCTTCACTAGGAGAAGCTCAAGGGTAAGAGAGGCCTTGTAGAGAGATCTGGGTAGATTAAAGAGCTGGTCAATCCCCAACTGTATGAAATTTAACAAGACTGAGTACTGTATTCTGCACCTCAGACAGGGTAATTCTGGTTATATGTATGAATTGGGGAATGAAAGGCTGGAGAGTAGCACAGCAGAAAGAGATCTGTGGTGTGGGTTGTTGGCGAGTTGACTAAATACATGTTGCAGATCTTCAGTGACTGAAAGGGCAAATAATTGCAAAGATATATTAAGTAATCTTTTCCTTCGTTTCTAGGAGAGCACATTTCTTTGATTCAAGTCAGGAGAGAAAAGTCTGCATAGAAATAATGAGAATTAGCCTATATTCCATTCTTGTTGAATTACAGAAAACAAGTGAAGTTATCTATGTGGGAGCCAGGTGATAATTTCTGGTTCATCAGAGATGATAACTCATTGCAACCTTTTTGCAGTTTGGCCAAAAAACCATCTCTGGTACGTCTTTGCCCCATTATAGAGGTAGATGCTGAATGCCCAAAACACAGGGGTTCATTCAGTGTCATGAAGACTGAGGATCAACTCTGGAACCAAATAAAGAGATTGGATTTTTACCTAGAACAGATTTTTACCTTCTGCATAAATCAGCAGGGAACCTGACCTTTCTTTGCTGTTTACTTAAGGGGGAAGATCATACATGTTCCATAATCTCTCTCAACCACAGTTGAGAGAAAAATGTAAACATTTGGAAATAATAATTCTTGCCTTCCCAGCTACCCTAATGTAGCCAAGAAAAACAGATTTTTCATATTTGGTTCAACAATTAAAGAAAATAATGGGAAAGCAGCTCTATGTGTGTACTTATGTGTGGAAATGAAACTTTTTTTTTTTTTTTTTTTTAATAGGAGCCTGAGAAGATTTGGTTTATGTGAGTACCTCATTAGCTGATCTGATTTTGAGACAGCAGAAAACACAACAGCTCTCACTTAAGTCTACAAGAGCTTGGTGCTTTTGTAAATTTAGCCACTTAGTCTCACACATTTGTAAAGACTTCGGAGCGTAATATCACAGCTCCACTTAAAACAAACAAGTCCTCTGTTGCTGTCACTAGAAGTAGGACACAATTAATGGATAAAATAGAGTCGCTTTTTTCACACAATGGCAGGTATGATTGCAGTGGGTTAATATTTCAGAGATACCTTTCCAGGTAGGATCCTGCCGTGACTATGTTCAAGCACCAAACACGTCCTCTAGGAAAGTTACTGATGGGTCAGCACCTGCTTGTGCACTTGACCTTTTCAGCACAAGACAGTTAACACTGTCTGAAAAGGCAGCCAAGAAATTTTGTTGATGCCAAGAAAAGTGTGGCAGTTGAGAAAAGAGAGGGGATGACTGGTTTCAGGAGCCTGCTGAATATCTGCTTGAGGCACCTTGTCCTAAACTCAGCAGAATCTGGGCTTATACTGTGCAGATTGCACCAATTCCTATTTGGGATAACTATCCCACTGTTACCTTAATATGCTCTAGCCCAAAACAAAAAGGCTTGGTTAAATCCCAACACAAAACCTGAATAGTGTCCAACTTTTCTTAGTTCATCAGCCTTTTAAAAAACCCAACTCTCACAAGCTGGTCAGGTCCAAACTGCCTCTGGACCAGCTTTGCATGAGATGAAGATGCCGTGAGCTGATGGTCATGCTTTACAGACATTTACAGGCTGACCTTTTGTCAGTTTACAGGTTACAGTATATTTTTGGAAGACCATGGCAAATCAGCACATAGTTTTTTTTATATATCAATCTCTGAATCTACTTGGACATGGTCCCCTTCCGCAAACACACCTCATCTTCAAATCCAGGGAGAAACTTCATCTTCTTGGAAGACAGAGAGTTACCTAAGGCACAGTCAACATGGTTTCATAAATGAAAAAGCCTTTCCTAACTTATTTAATATTCTTTTATGATAAAGTCACCTCTATAGTGGATGAAGGAATGCAGAGGATGTATTTTTTGGATTTTACTAAGGCTTTTGGTAATGTTCCTCACAGTGTCCTTCTGGACACATAAGAGAAAATATACTTCAGCTCCCACAAAAATCTATCCAAAAGCCAAAAAATAGCAAAAGTTGTTCCATAAAAAATGAGGTGCAACACCCTTGAATGCCCAAGGACCGAGAGATGACAAACAGAAGTCTGACTTGAACATGCAACCCAAAAATATTTTTAGAAGTCAGTAGGAAAAGATTACAACAGAAAAGATAGGAAATAAACAAAAACTCTCCAGAGATTCATTATGTCTCAAAATTTCCTGACATTTTTTCATTTCATTGCTGAAGACCCCACGGCAAAGTTAGCACAGCAGCCACCAAACCAATTACCTGGTAGTAAGAATGAAACTTAGAAACCTGAAAACATTTCCCAATTTCTCTTCAACGTATGGGAATATTCCTGATGTCTCAATCAAAAAATTGTGAAAGGGTATCTCTGCTAAATATCATAACCTTTTGATGTGCAAACAGTGTGAAAACTAGATGGCCAGAATTAGTGGACAAATGTAGATTCAGTATTAAAGGGTTTTTTTGCACTGGACAGACTTTCCCCTCTTTGGAAATGTGATTGTTTTTAAATTTCTTCTAGGAGAAAATCTTGGATTTTTGAAGTGAGAAAATATTGATCTGGAATGTATTTTTAAAATTTTACAACACAAACAAGGATATGGCTTGTATGCTGAGTGTGAAGTGTACTGTGACAGTGCATCTGCAGTGGAAAGGGAGTGGGAAAGCTTCTAATTCCCTGCTCAGCATCTGGACTGCTCCCCTTGAAAGCTCCCCATTCTTTGAGTTAGAGACATTTAAAGTATTTTCTTTCTCTTTCTTCCATGTAATTCCCTTCCCTCCCTTTCTTCCTCTCCCCTTCAATCCTTCCAGCTTTCTCTAATAACATGAAATACTGGCTTCTAGATAGAATGTGGAGCAATTTTGGCTCTTTTCTCTACTACAAAAAAACGGGTATTTCCACAAACTTTTAAAAGCACAACTGAATAGATATCCATTGCTGAATTCCATCTCTAAGCACTGTTTTCCTCCTCAAAATGCCTGTAAGCAGTGACCTGAGAATGGTACACTCAGCTGCACCTTCACTTTTGCTTCCATATGTTTCTCTTTTTGCTGCCAAATGCAAGGCTACTGCTGTCACATGAAACAGACACACCATTTTTCAATTCCCAGGGAGGGCCTTTTGCTGGAAGAGACAGAAAAATTTCTCTGTGGCTGCAGAAATTTTTTTTTTTTTTTAACAAATTACTCACCTCCCACCCTGTGGACATAGGAAAGATGCAAAGTTCTGATCAAGCTGAGTGTACAGACTGGCAGCAAAACTCTTCCTTGCTAGAGCTTATGCAGATCAGATATTTATTTTCCCATTCATATAACTCTTTTAATTTCAGAAGTATAAGGAAATCTATAAGTGAAAGAGCTAATAATTTAATCACTCGAGGAAAATTGACAGGTCATAATCAAAGGAAACCAAGCACTGATGGAGCATAAAAGCCTCCAATGCCATCTCATTGTAATCATACTGGACTGCTTTGTAGCAGCATTGGTTATGAATCCTGTGGCAGAATGAAATGAAAGACTTGTCTTTGTAAGTGCATTCTCTCTGAAGAAAGACCATGCCAGAAATCTTTGTGTTGTAGAGAACATTAGTATCTCTTGCTGATAGTGGGGTGATAAGCGTTTGAACACACTGAATACAGGCAAGGATGAAGCTCAGCTTTAAAAACGATTCCCAGAAGTGCCAATCTCTTGGGATTTCTAGTACTTACCACTCAACTTCAAGCTTTCAGTTTCATAACATCATCATCTCAGACATTAGTACTAGAGAGTGTTTCCAGAAGAAACAGGACAAAAAAGGATGTAACAATTTCTGAGTGAGGACCACAACACCTACAATAATATGCCCATATTTGAAGGTGAAGACAACAAGAATTAAAAAGCAGGAATGGAAGAGTGTCTTGGTGGTTTGGGAAAGCAGACAGAGAGTTCATGGGAAAATTTATTTTATGAGAATCATATTGTTTTTCTTCTCCAAACTCTTTTGAGTTGCAATTGAAAAAATACTAGTTCATTAGTGGAATGCTTTAGATTTCTGTGGGGTGTTTTGTTTGGGTTTTTGTTTGTTTGTTTACTTGTTTTGGGCTTTTCTTTGGGGGGTTGGGGGTGGGTGGTTGGTTTCTTTTTTTTTTTTTAATTTCTGATTTAAAAAATAAACTTCAAGCCAAGCAAACACTTCATGTGAACATTGTTGGTCTGTCAGTAAAAAATATTCTAGTTTTAAAACTTTTGACTGATTCTCAGTTTGCTTAAAGCAAATCACATGGAGTGCTGCAGATCCACTAGATGTGATATGGCTACAGAAGAACAAAGATAGAATTGATATTGATTATTTAGTACAAAAAACGTAGGCAAGAGCAGAAATAATGGTTTACTCTGTGGCACTGGGCCTTCACTGATCCAACCTCCAAAAACCTGTAAGTGATAAGAGAAAAATGGAAGATAACAATCAAATTTTATGAGGCAATTTTTATAGGCAGAGGTAATCTCTTTTATTCAATTGCCTGAGATGGAAAAAAGCAGATGAGCTGTCAGACATACATGGCCTTTTGATAAGTTCCAGGAGAAGTAGCAAATTTCCAAGTGAAAAACATGTTGACTTATTTGATTATCCCTGCATAAAGATAGTTTGCATCTAAGGAACCTAGAGGAGAGTGAGATTGTTTGCTTGCTAGGTCCTAAGGAACAGTGAGCAAAATATGGTCTTGATTACCCGGATAATTTAAAATTTAGAAGAGAGAGAAATTGAGGTTATGTTAATTCTCAGGAAGACTTTTGAGTTTCTTTATCTGACCACTGTTAAGCTGATGGTGGTAAAAAGTTTTTCCAGTTGGGGGTTTCAGAGCATCGTATCACTAACTTTTCACTGGTACCACAGGTATCATGACCATCTGCTGCCTCATCTCTAGGAAGAAACTGTCACTCTTTTTATAAGAAGTGTTAAACACAAATCTCAGAAGCAGCTCAAAATCTCGATCCTGAGAAGGCATCTGCTTTACAAAAAACAGTAGCTTCTGAAGTCCAAATTGCTTGTCTTGTTTTGTCAAGAAGATTGTTTTGATGGAGATTTTGCACTTTGTATTTAGTTGCATATCAAGCTGAAAAGCAACCTTCTTCCATGACATATTTTAATGCATTCTCTCCCTTGTCAAAACACAAACACGTTCAGTCTCCAGGTTTCTTTTCCCAGTAAACCATGACATTCCTTAGAGAAATGAACAATAATAAAAAAGAAAGTGGGTGTAGGGCATGGAGAGATTTTGCTTGGTATAAGACCAATCTCTTTCCAGTTTAAAGTAAGGCAACTTAGGTGACTGACAAAGAATTATTTCAACACCCTGCAGGTCAGATTACAAGGGATTTCTTGCTTGAATAAACTTGTAATCAAAAGACTGTTTCTATTCTAGGGTGTGTGTAGTTATGTAGCTCTTGTGAAATGACAGTTCACAGCGTCACTATCCCTGGCAGAGGAACTGGGCTCTTTGGGGTTTCCTCTCCACCTCTACCTTCCATCATATTAGATAGGAAATTCAATGTCAGCTCTTTGAGTGTTCCTAATATTCCCACCTGGGAAATGACTGTCCATCAGCACATCTCAAAGGCTAGAGCAGAGGCTGTCTCTGTTCCGACACACTGTGAGGCTGACTTAAGCTCACCAGCTGCTTTTTTCCAGAGACGAAAGGACAGCCTGTGGAAACAGATGTTTACCTGATTAAGATGCATAGGGAAGTCTAAGTACAAACAAGAAACAAGTTGTTGGACATCCTTCCTATAATAAAATATGAACAGTAAAGTCCTTCAACACAGTACAGAATGGGTTAAAGGGATTTAGTGATCATCCCCATGTATTCAGCCCTGTCAGCACCTGCTTGAACTGCTTATGCAAATAGTAAGGTAGCTGTGTAAAAATCTTTTAATGTTTTCTTGAGACAACAAATGATAAGCATTTCTCATTGTAGCAAAATTTCTCTCTGCTCTCTGGCAACCTCACCCTTCTGACAGCTGCAGATCAGTGGTATCTTGTTCCAGGGCTTAGGTCTGTTGTTCAAATCGAGACAGGACGTGATCTCCTTGCTTTCCTCCCAGCACACTCATCTTTCCAGATCAGCCTGGGAAATTTCTGAAGTCTTGCTTTCCAAAACAGCAGACATCACCAGTCTCAGAGAATGCACTTCCAGGTCCATGAAGGGATGTTGAGGCATGCAGTGTGTAGTTGAGCTATGGAGCCTATGGTGTGCTTCACTCAGTCCAGTATTTCAGCAGAGAAAAATAAGTCATGAAGAAATGAAAGGGGCAGAACTTGTGGATTCACAGAAAAAGTGAACAGAGGAGAAAGGAAAGAAGGAAGAGGGGAAGGGGGGGAGGGGGGAAGGGAGGAAGGAAGGGAGGGAGGGAGGGAGGAAGGAAGGAAGATGGGTCCTCCTGCCTCTGTTGAGTTATAATGACCATCCTGAGTCTTGGCTCTTATCCTTGCCAAGTGCAGCATGCAACAGTTGAAGGTTATTAGAAATAACAGGGTGACAAAATAATGAATTCTACACTGGAAAAAAAGTGCCATTTCAAGTATTATCATCACTGAAGTATTACTAGGATGGACTTGTGATGCTATCAGGAAGAATTTCCTGCTGTCGCTTTGCATAATGCAGAGTTCAGGTCCAGTGCAAAGAGCTGGTGACAGGGAAGAAATGTTAAGATGCTATTGGCATTGGTTTTAACTCTCTGCAGACAGAATTGCCACTTACCAGAATTGCTTTTTGTTGTATTTGGTAAAAGCACTTCCATAACACTGAAGAATGATAACTGAATCAAACATTGGGCATGAATGGATTTAATCATCCACTACAAGTCTTCTGTTTTCTACAGCTTTAAACCATTCTCCATCTCACACCCACACCCAAAGCCTTAGAAAATGCTAGGAGCCACTGAGAGAGATACCAAGCATATTGTGGGCAAAGTTGAAGATCACATCTCTATGGTAAGATGGATACAAAAGAGGACATTGTTTGCCTCTTAGTGCACAGCACATACAGTACCATTTGCCAGACTGACATGGGGCAAAATTAATGTCAGAATTTCAGTCTGGTCTTGCGTTAATGGTGCGCACAGATTCCTGTATGTACACACTTTTTTTTTTGTTTTTAAAGGTTTATGATAGTAGTGTAGGAAAATAGTCTCCTTTCTGTGTTATTCTTGGATTGTATTGACAATCCAAAATTTCCAAAACCAATTGTTTCCCAGGTTTTAGTAAGTGTGGATAAAAAAGTGTTAACATGTTCCAGTTCACCTTACTTGACCAACCCCTCAGAGATACCTGTGATATGTGAAGGCAGAGTAGCACACAACACAAAGAGCAAGAAGAATGGAAAAAGGAGAGATTTTATTGGTCTTCTTCTCTTCTTGTAGGGACAGTGCGGTGGCAGCCAAGCCAGCCTGAAGATACAGAATCTCTTCTCTCAAAATCATCTTCAAATCTGTCATTTGCTGTTCTGTTTGGTTTGTTATAAATCTCTTTTCTGACATGTTTTATTATAGCTGTATGCTTCCATCAGTTATACCAGGCATGGGCATTGAATAAATTCTGGTGTCAGGAGTTCCTCAGTCCAACTTATCTCCCTTCTTCTAATGGTTTACTGACAACAGTATTTTATCCCATGAAAGAAAGTGCTGCTACTTTTTCTGTGTGATGACCTGTGGTTTGATCCCTTGGAAGGCCATATGCGCAGACTGTCAAATTTCATGAGATTTATGACTCTATAAATGCCATTTCTGGGTGTCTGGCTGACAATTTGACAAGAATAGGAAGTTCTGGAAAAAATTAGTCTGAAAAAAGATAGTGAGGTAAAGAGTGTAGCAATTATAACTCATAACAATGTTGTGGCTTTCTTTAAAGATTGCATTCTTCAAAGACTCCCCAAGTACTGAATACATCCTGATTAATTTTATCTCATGCCCATTCACTATCACTGGGTGATAATTATTGTCACACCACAAACAGAATACCTGAGGTATCCAGAAGCGAAGATTCATTTGAGATGTCTAACAGATGGTGACGAGATTTTACAAAGGTGCTGAGTGCCCTTTTTGTTATTACCAGGCCAAAGGAACAGCTTCATCAAGACAGTTCTAAGCTGTGAACATACCCTTGTCAAGCCTTCTCCAACATGTAGGACATTTTCCTTGAGAAACCTCATGCTTGTAAACACATCACTGATTATATGAAAGTCTTAGCTCGTAGGTTAATAAAATCAGACAATGATTTTCATAGCGCTCCAATGGACCTGCTCTCACAGCTCCATGTCTCTCTTGTCCTGAGGAGTCCAGAACTAGACACAGGACTACGGGAGCTTTGAAAGTTAATAAAAGTTAGTAAAAGGATATTTTAATGTCCAGACCATGAAGTCTGTGCCATTTTAAACTCTTTGATTGCAACTGATTTAGATATCACACTCAGTGTGTGGTGTTAGGGACACTGATTTTCCACCAATGTGTTTCAAAGGTTTGACTCTAATTCCTGCTAGCAACTGCAAGCAGCAGTATCTAGGTCTCCAGTTCAGACTTACAAATGTTGGTTAAAACAAATGCCTTGGCTTTTTGTGGACTTTGGGCTATTTAAGAAACTGTGCCTTTACATGTTTCTGTGAGCAACTGCTTCATTCTGTGCCTAAAAATTGCTATCAATACACAATTTCCAGCAATATTTGCATTGTGTTTTTAAACTGTTAAAATCTATATATTGACCACTAAAAATTAATTAAAAGACTGTCTGCAACTCAGGGGCTATGATGCCAATATGAGGAATTACTGAGATTAAAATTCAAGTCTGAAATCCTCCCTGGAAGAAGTGAGGAGGTGACTGGATTTAGAAGGCAGGTGACCTCTTCCAGACCTGTGTTCCTGTGAAGATTCAGATTTCCATGATGAGGACAGCTAAAAAATACCCTCTGCTTTTTTCTACCTAAGTTGCAAATACAATTTATACAATTTTGCTATGCTTGTTTCCCTTTGCTTGGAACCTGAATGATTTTCATACTGAGTAATTAGGGGAAACTTTCAGACATCAGCCCAAAGAACCTTGATATTTAGGCCACAGAAAATCGGCTTGCAATTCAAAAAGCATCTTGGAATTCAGGCCACAGAAGCTCTGTTTCTTCTTGATAATGTTAATATTTACTGTCCATGCTGAGACCAGGTACCATGAATGATGACTCCTTGAAAAAAAGTTTATCTGTAGAAAGAACTTGAGGCGTTGCTGATTTGTAAATGTCATCCCATTTCTTCTCAGCATCTAGAAAAGCAACCTGTAATTTTTCCCCCATTAAGAGTTATTGGTGCTAAGAAGGTATGACAAGGAATTGAACCATCATTATATATTGTTGACAAAGATCTTCAAACAGGATTCCTCTGAAATCTCACCAGGACAGAGTGATGTGCCCTGTACTTCCTCAAATCAAATGCAGGACAGTTAGACAGCTCTCCATGACACTGAAAAGATATATTGAACAGGACAAAACTGATGTACTTTGATAGATCAAGATGACATATTTGTCCTGAAAAGCTTTTGCAACAAAATTTGGTTGCAGCTGAGTTTATCTTTGACATTTTTTCCCCAATACTCAAGAAAATATTTAATTTTCTCTAAATTTCAATTTATTTTTCTTTCACTTTAAATATTTTTGTTGCTCTTGTTTTTCTGGAAAACAAAATGAGGGTGAAAAATACTAAAGATTTTTTATCATTTTCATCACTGATGCCTAAAAATCTAGGTTATATAGATTTTAAGTATAACTCTTTCAGCATTTTTAGTAGCACTTTAGCTAAGTATATTTGTATTAGATTCCTGAAACATTGTTTAATGTTCCTCATCAAGGCTGCAAGGTAAAGAATATTTTATACGTATAAAATGTTCTTGGAATAAGACACAACAGGCACAAGACTCTTGATATAAGAGAGTCTAAACTACCAGAGAAGGCCCAGAGTTCTTGAAAATGGTCAAAGCAAGACACAGAGAGTTAAAGAAGACTTCTGTGGGAGGAAGATACAGGGTCTTGGGGCCACCAACTCAAATGTGAGAGCCGTGCCTATGGGAGGACCTGGGGGATGGACAATTTTTGGGTTGGGTGGAACCCCATGAGGTAATAGATATTATTTTCAGATGATACTATAAGTTTGTAAAACCTGTGTGTGGAGGTGTGCATACGCCATCTTTGTGCACCTAAGATGTTACAGAATCACAGAATCAATTAGATTGGAAAAGACCCTTGAGATCATTGACTCCAACCTTTGACCCAACACCACCTTGTCTACTAGACCATGGGACTACAATTATATCTGAACTTTTAGAAGACTTTCATGTTTATTTGCTGTTGAAAGGGGGTTCAATATATTAATTTGTATGAAAGAGCTGCTTATCAGCCAGTTATAACAGATTTGCACTGAAGTTCTATTTCTTTTACCTTCTCTATCCATTAGATCAGATAGGAAATGTTATGCCATATTTCACTGTCTGCAAGTAGAGCCGCGAGCTGGTATGCCCACCCATTCCCATGGAAATGACTTGTTTCCACATGTGCATACAAATGTTCCCTGCCCATACAGAACAACATTCTAGTTTGCACTTTGCTTCTTGTAGTCTCTTTCTTCTTTTGAATATTTGGGGGTAAGGGGGAAGAAAGAGAGAGACAACCTGAAATAAAAGAATGAGAACAAGAGGGTAGTACTGCTACAAAGCTAGGGACAAAGGAAAAACCAGTAACCGTATTCCAAAGAGAAAAATTTCTTGTGTGCAGCCCTACCTCGTGTGTCTGTTTGCAGGCAGCTTCCACAAAGGCCTAAAGTTGCCTTTTTGAATAAGCACTGTTTGCTTCTGTGGATGAGCTGAAATAGGCTGCATACAATGACAGTTGAGGAAACTCCTAAAGTACAGTGACAGGGAACCAAAATAGCAATAATGAAATTCTGCAAACCTAAAAGTCCTCAGCTGGTTTTAGCCACAAATACACTCACACAGGGCAGCTATTCATATTGTGTAAGCTACCAAAACTTAAAATACATGTTGGAACTTTTCTACCCCTCACTCCCACAACATGAGCATGAATAGAAAAATATTTTCATTTAGGTAAAAGGATAATCCTTTTGCAAGAGAACTTGACTGCCCCTTCCTCCATGACACAAAGCTATCCCAAAGAACAGCCAATTCTGTGCAGTCTGTGAGCCATCTGACAGTAATTATCAAAAGCATAAAACCATTAAAAAAAATAGTACTCCATATATTCACGCTACAGTTCCTACACAGTTCCTAAAAGCTTAGGGCATGAACATGGTAAATAAAATGCAGTGCACTACAGTATTGCCTTGGGTAATCCACAAATGCCTCTATATGTCCGAGTTCAAAACATACACCTACTGATGACAGGACTACAGCTATCCTGAAGTACTGCATTTCTCCCTCTTTAGAAGGGTTAGCTGCACTTTAAAGAACAAGAGGGGAAAGAATTAAATACAGACATGATTAATAGTTCAGTGCAATAGCCTATTAATGGATGAATAATTGACTAATAATCACATACCTTTCTATGTCTGCCCTTAAATTAAATCCTGCCACCTCAATTCATCAAGTTTGTTTACTGGAACATCTTGTCAAGTGAGCAGTTATCTATATGCATATCCTCTAGCAGGACAAGGGGAGCAGCAGTCTTTGGCCTTTCAAAATGTTAGCACTAACTGGAGTTTAGTTGATCATGGGCATGGATATTCAAGTGCTCTTATTTAACAGGCACTGCAAGTGGATCTAATGATTTGTTTCTGCATGACTGACATGTTGTAGGCACAGCTGTTGTAGGAAGCTAACATCATTCCCCTTCCTGACCATCTTCTTCACAGCAATATTTGTGGTGGAAGGTTTTGTAGGAAGCATTTTTGTACGGTGGACATTTTCAGTGCAGTTATCCTCAAGTAACTACACTGTTAAGAAAAGGGAAACTTTCACCAATTACAGGTCTTTGTCTTCTCCTAGCATGGCAGTCCAGTGAAGGTGCTGCTGGCATGGCAGAGGTGGGAAGGGACTGAGCTGGCAAGTGACATTTTCAGTGTGTGCGTAGTTCAGTTTGCAAATTGCCTGGTTGACTTGCTAAATCCATCCATGCTCCTGCCCCACTCCTAGAATTATGGTCTAGATTCTTTGGGATAGAAGGTCAAAATGCATAGCATATGCAAAGCATAGCATGGCCCTTCTTGTCTTTATAAACTGATGTATTGGGGAAAAAAGTCATCCTTAACTATTTCAAAAATGTGGTTTTTGCTCCTGAAATAAAAAAAAAATAAATCCTCTTTGTTAATGGAATTGCTAATGTTTTGATCTATATGCATCTATGAAGATATAATTTCGTATAAGAGATTGGCTTTCTGATCAGTATATCTTCAGCTACGCTGAACTTCAGTGCAGCCCTTCAGAAGGACCTCAACACATTGGAGAGATGGGCAGAGAAGAACTGTCTGAAATTCAACAAAGGCAAATGCAGCGTCCTGCACCTGGGAAAGAGTAACCTTAGGCATGCGAAAAGGTGGGGACTAACCTGCTAGAAAGCATCACCACGGAGAAAGACCTGGTGGTCTTGATGGACAACAAGCTGTCCATGAGCCAGCAGTGTGCTCTGGTGGGTATCTTGGGGTGCATTAGGAAGAACATTGCCAGCAGGTTCAGGGAGGTGATTCTGCCCCTCTGCTCCGCCCTGGTGAGGCCTCACCTGGAGTGCTATGTCCAGTTATGAGCTCATCAGGACTGGAGAGATCTGGAGCTCCTGGAGCTGGTCCAGTGGAGAGCAACAAAAATGATTAGGGGAGGGGAGCATCTTTCTTATGAGAACGGACTAAGGGAGTTGGGCCTGTTCAGCCTCGAGAAAAGATGACTGAGGTGGGACCTCATCAATGTCTATTAGTATCTGAAGGGAAGGTGTCAAGAGGATGGAGTCAGGCTCTTCTCAGTGGTGCCAAGCAATAGGATGAGAGGCAATGTAGTAAAACTCATGCACAGAAAATTCCACTTGAATATGAGAAATAACTGTATTGTACAAGTGACTCTGCACTGGAACAGGTTGCCCAGAGAGGTCATGGACTCTCCCTCACTGGAGATACTCAAGAACTGTCTGTATGCAATCCTCTGCCATGTGTTCTAGAATGAACTTGTTTGAGAAGGGAGGTTGAAACAGGTGGCCTACTGTGGTCCCATCCAACCTTATCCAGTCTGGGATTCTGTAAATACCTTTCCTATACTTTTTGGCAGGCCTGTGATTCCTCACAAGTGCATCTGATTTTACAGAACTGCAATCCCTAGAAGAATTATGTTAAACTAAAAAAAGCTCTTGCTGTTTCAGAAACATGAGACTTGACCACCAGGTACTTTTAACTTTTTTCTCTCTAATCTTCTGTTTCTCTCAATCCTCAGTTTCTCTCTAATGCCTCAGTGAAGAGGCACATGAAAACATATCATTGAAGCAGAATGAGCAGGCTGGGATATTCAGTTGACAGCATTGTTCTGACACTACTCCTCATGAAACTGGTAAACCTCAAGCTGCTTTTTCTCTGAAGAAAACAAGGCTTAAGCAGATGATAATTCTGGGCTTTAGGTGCTCACTACTCATTTCTGCAAATGGTAGGCTTGGCTTGAGGGGCTAGCAGTTTTGCTTTGCTGAGTAAGGCAGTGCAGATTTCATGCCAGGTTAGCTCGTGCTGAGATCTGGTTCCAGGAAGTGGTAACCCTGAAAGAAGAGAGCCCCAAAATTCTTCTGTAGGCAGATGATTTAGGAAAAGGGGATAACTAAGGATGCAATTTCTGTAACTGAACTGAATATGCCAGATGAAAGGTAGGCAACTGCCTGCTCAGGAACTGTAATGAATCAATAAGTCAGGAATTATCTCAAGAGCATCATTCACACCTCAGGGTTGTCTCCTATTGTTTTGGAATGGTGAGAGAGCAGGAATAATTACAATGTCAGCCCTTCCCATTATTCAGTTTTGCCCACTGGATATAGGACTGCCTAAAGCAAGAAATATATGTGCTGCTGTGTGTGTCCCTTTTGAGCTTATGGGCCCATCCTAGTGCAGTCTGCAGGTTCAGTGTGAGGCACTTCCTCCAATTAGAATTTAATTGCCTTAGACAACAGCTGAGAAATGCAATCTATTTTTTTCTTAGGCCCATCAATCTTGTTTCTTGAAGTAATTTGATTTTGCCTTCTCAAAAGAATGCTAAATCTTCTCAGGGATACGAGAAAACATGTGAAGAGGGAGAAACTAATTTTCAATGGAAATTTAAATACAATGCTGATTGTTTGCTGTGAGCACTCCAGTGTACCTGCAGCTGAATTCCTCAACCAAATGCAGGACTGCTGACCTTAGTAGAAGTCTGCTAGCAGATGGGAAACAATAGTTTGAAATACTACAGTAATCCAGGCCAAAATTATGCTCTGATCTGCTGCTTCAGTATCTTAAAACTTACATACTTTTGAAACTTTTAGGGATTTTCAAGACAGTCAAATGTAGCTGCAATTTTTATGGATTTTTTCAGTTTTGAGTTTTTTTGTTCAAATGAAAATTTCTAAAGAATGGGAAAAGGGCTGTCAATGACCATCACTAGCAAAATCTCAGGAAAGGATATGTAGTGCCATCCTTTTTTCTGAAAATACCAGACTTTCCAGAGCACTCCCAGCTATGATCTCAGGAATCCATTGAGAGCTGCAGGCACTGCATGTTTCAGCCACTGGATCACTGCCTCTCTTCTGGAGATTAACTTGCAGAGCATGGATGCCAACATCCCACAAAATCCTAGAAAAAAAGAAAGAAAATGTTAGCATTTCCAAGTAACACAAACATAGGCAACATCCTGACATAGTAAATCACATAATCGATATCCCAAATATATTCCTGTTCGTAAGAAAAAACCCTATTTCTACTCTGGCTATGAGAAACATCAGAGATCACCAATACGGTTTGTTACCATCACCCCAATGCAAGCAATAAAGATTATCCTGCAGATATGAACTGGACAATTTACCATAAGTTACTACTCTACCTGTGCAGGTAAGGACCTGGGCATGCATAGCCAAGTGACACCCAAATATTTCCTAGTACTTATATCTCAGTATATCAAATTCTAATAACTGTTTCAACCATATCTAGCACTGGATATGGGTCTGACTGTTGCATGACAGCCTGACAGTGGAGGCAGATTTTCCTGTGTCTCTCTAGTCATTTTCCTAATTCAGGACATCAGTAGCAAGAGACAATAGCCACCAGGATGAAGGATTCTTTTACCCCATTTTCCCTTTATACTTTTCTGTGACTTCACTCTGTAAGGTTCCCTCTTTTGTAACTTTGTAATCAGTGGCCCAAACTCAACCAGATTTGATAGAAGAGTCGAATATAAAACTTCTATAAATACTATGGAAAACAGGCAGCCATGCAGACAAAAACGTGTTCACCTGGAAGAAAGGCAGTGTGAAAACAATTTATCAGTGGCAGAAAACTCAGATAGGCTAGATCAAGGACACAAATCACACAAATCTGAGGAAAGGCAGACTGGGCCCAAACCTCCTGGAAATATTATCTGCTTTTTCTCAGTTAAATATGGTGGTAGTTTCATCTATGTAGTTACACTTAGGCAGGTGATGGCATTCCTGTATTGGTGGGGCTCATCAGGTATTTGTGCTAAGATGCTAAGCAACAAGGAAGAAATAACTTCAAGCCCTCCATTTCTTGGTTTATCCATCTGAGTTAGGTAATTTTAAAGCTTGTTATTTCCACTGGAGCATATTTCTCAGGACCATTGGTTTATTCAGTCTCTCCAGATACAGCACACCAGACAGCTCGGAAGACTATCAAACATCATCCTCAAAAGCCTCAGTCATAGTACACCAGAGGAAAGGCTCACAAAGAACTTATATTGCCACTGGACCGTCACTGGACTACTGGTGTTCCCTAAGAACACCATCTGCTTTGTCACAGCCACAATCAGACTGCAGGGCTTCAGGTGGAGGTAAAAGAATAAAAAAACTCGTCAGTAAAATCCTATTCTTAGGGAGCAAAACATTTCTTCTTAGCTTCCATAGCTAATAAGTTTCAAAGACTGATATTAGTACAATATCCAGACTCCATTCTGTGTTCAAACATAGCATATAGGTTTGGACATACCTCTATGGCTGACTCCTAAGGACTCATATCACAAACCTTGTTCCCCATCTCTGAGTAATATAATCCTTTTACATTAATTTGGCATAAAAATCCACATTGAAACATGTGAATTCCTCCAAGGATAAAAATTCTGAACTTCACTCTTCTCTAATGAATAATGAATTGCTGATCCAATTAAACATTAACATTCATAATGAGCTGGAAGAGACTGGCATGTGTAACTAGCATAAAATGTGGCATGATCGTAACTGCCTGTCACTGTGAATGGCAACAGCTGTTTGCAAACCTTGTGCACATAAAAGTCACAATGTCTTTTTTTGCCTGATTTCCTCTGACCCTCTGCTACTGTATTTGGAGACTTAGAAGCTATTGAGAAGGTGTTCTAGTTTAAGTGTTTGATAATAATACATGTTGAAATTT
This sequence comes from Dendrocincla tyrannina, assembly GCA_035047865.1. Lineage (NCBI taxonomy): Eukaryota > Metazoa > Chordata > Aves > Passeriformes > Dendrocolaptidae > Dendrocincla > Dendrocincla tyrannina. Next base: position 16,653,957 of record JAWWMP010000132.1, read on the forward strand.
GTGAGAAAGTGATAGAATACCTGGTCAAAATCTTGCTGAAATCTATAATCAATAGTCCATTTTAGCATTAGCAGCCTTTGAGTGAAACCTCAATTATAGCAACAGGATCTCTGTCCAATTAGCAGTGAAGAATAGGCCCTTTTGGAGAGATAACTATTTTTCAGAACCCAAGTGGAGATACCCTGAGCCCAGCAGAAACCAACAAACACAGTTTTAAAGGCTCAGCAGAGGGTGAGATAAAACAGTTTTGTTGCTATGAGTAAAATGAAGCCTCCAGCTTCAATTCAAACAGTAAATAGTATGATGGATACTTGCTGAACTTCTACTTAGAGATTTCAGTTGCATCTGCCAGCAATGAGCAACTGAAAAGCCAGTGTGTGAAAAGTCTTGTCTCTTAGAAGTTGCCTGGGCAAATGTGTCCAGTAGTTAGATTCATATATGATTTTGGTAGACAAAAGTAGAACAGATGTAGTAAGTCTGATACACAGTTCACTTCAAAAATAAATGCAGATTGTGCCTTTTGTTGTACAACTGTCCATAGCAAAAAGGCTGTGTTCATTGCCAGTTTTTGACAGATCTTAACCTCAGAACTCCAGGATAATATTTTGAGCAGAAGGATACTATTTTGGTGAAGTTAGAGTAGCAATAATTCTAGATGAAATAGCAATTGGAGTTAAAGGGATTTGGGAGGGGTTATTAAAAAGTAAGAAATTAAATAGTTGGTAATGGGAGTCGCAGAATGAGATACTGATGGGAGAATAATCTGGCAAGCTGTAGAAGAAGAGTTATAATCAGAAACTTGTAACGCTTGTGCAGGCTTTGTAGAAGGAGTAGTTGGAAATTAATTAATAAAGTAAGTTCCAGAGAACCATGAGTCCAAAAAAATCTGAAGTAATGGGGTACAAGATAGAGAGTGTAAACTCATGTGGTTCAAAGCACAAACCACCCTGACATTGATTGTGAGAGATTTGCAGAACTTACTCCCTGAGGACAGAATTATTTTTCTGACCATTTCCAATTCAACCTGCTAATTAGATTCTGAAGTAAAACATGAAATGTCTTTTAAGATTTTCTTTAACTTTCTTTTGATTCAAATTATCTTAACAGTATGAAACACTTCAATTTTCTCACACTTGAAAAACTCAATGAAACACACTACATAGACTCCACTTGGGGAATAAAACAGGATGTAATGAAATTAAAAGAGTAATTTTGATGAAGTGAATTGAGGAATTAGATCAAGAACTAAATCCATTCTTAGACTGTCCCACTTTGGAATCAAAGATTATAAAAAGTTGAGCAAAACTAATGTGTGTGTGAATGTCTGCATGTCTGAACATGTACATGAACATTTCAATAACTACATATGTCACATAATTAAGATGATATGATTATTGAAGTTATTTCAGGCTTCTGCATTTATATAAATTAGCTCATGGGCCACGAATACCTGGTTAGGATACTTTCAGTTTTTTACTGTTGCAAAATGATTTTATACATTCAAAGCACTACAGTCCCAGAATTGAAATGCTTAAAAGATTCTGCACTGACAAGTCATATTCCAAATTCCATATTCCATTAGCCCATTCCCCAACAAATAATTTAGTTTTATCTTGTTGTTTGTGTTACAGGTTCAATTGTTTAACTTTTTCAGGCTTGGAGATTTTAAACAAAAAATAATTAAAGGCTGATTTTCTTGTGAATTATCAAGGCCAAAAACTGTCAGGCAGCTTTCTTGAAAAAAAAATAAAAAAGGCAAACACAAAAGTCCAAACTCATTCAGAAAATCACCCCTACTCGGTACCAAAGCTTTGAGAGTGAGAGCTTGCTACTGCAACTCTTAGTGTAGGAAGAAGGGAATGATCAACATCAACCAGGGGCTTACAGGAGGACATTGCAGCACAATCAAAACTGCCTTACACAGGCACTACTTGTGGGATGTTACTGATTGTCTTGTGTTTGAAAAAGGGTATTATGTAGATCATAATTAGCACTAGACAGTGATTGTTTAAACATGAGTCTGCAAGGTGAAATCCTCATCTGGAGTCTGTAAGGGGTGAGAGATCCAAAATCAACCTCACATTTTGTTAAGAAACTCTAGTGTTATGACTATTTATAAATGAAATCTTGCTCATTTGATTATGAGATTAGACATAGTTAGGCATTTAGACTCAAAGGCATCCAAGAAGACAGGAAAGATGCTTCTTCAAAGGAGGAAAATAGGGACAGAGAGGAAGGCTAATAGAGACATAATTTAGTATGATATAGATGATTGAGAACTGGCAAAACACATGAAAGGCAAGCTAGTGTCTATTTGCCTTCCTCAATGACTGAGAAAAGTTATTTGTTAAAGGATGTAATGGAAAAGATCAAATGCTGAAGCAATGTGTGCAGCAGCATAATACATAACTCGGTGATCTCAGCAGGAGGAACTCGAGGTTTGGAACACACAATTTCTCCTGCTGTGAATTCAAGCTGTGCACCATCAGGACCTTGTATTCCCATTTGGAAATGTATTTCCATTCGGAAATGGGTGTCAGCTGGTTGTCACACAGCTGCTGACAAGAAGCAACAGGCATTCATTTGCACTCACATCTGACTTGATCAGTATTTTCTGTTCAAAACTATGAATCCTGCCCTTCCTCAAAAAATATGTCTTTTGCTGGGCATATTGATTTATACTTTCAGAAATTTGCTATTCAGTAAAGGAGTCTTCTCTTCAGAAGCAAACAGATATTATTAACTCATTAAATACTTAATTTATAAAAAGGATGATGATTAATTACTGGTGCTTTGTGATTTAATGGCAAAACTCTTCATTCAACACATAGATCAGAGAAAGGCAAATTATAAGGGAAGTTGCAAGGACCTTCTAAGTCCAAACCTTTTTTGAGACAAGGTGGAGGACTCTCAGTCCATTCTTGATGATAAAAACCAGTTTCCTAGAAAGTCTACAAATAACAGGGAAGTCTTTGTTTTAAAATATCAAGACCTATTTTTCCCCCCAAGCAAAGAATATCCTATCTTGTCTTAGTGCCACTTAGCATTTTCATCTACACAAAAGCAGTAAGGTTCTCTGTCTTTCTTTTTTTTTTGGCTGGCATATGTGTATCAATATCTCCCAATTTCCTGCAGTTGCCTCTGTGCCTTCCCTGCTCTCTCTAGAAAGGGAGAGGAGAGTCTCAAGCTTTTATAGTAGTTTGTTCTGTTTTCAAGAAATCAAGCAAATTCCCCCTTACCTAGACTCACAGGACTCACACACTTGGAATCATCACATCCCATTGATTTACAATTTTGGAGCTGGTTCTTAGAAGCCTTCAACAATCTGGAAACACAAGGCAAGGCTCAATAGTATTTGCTCTGAACAACAGGGATAAGATGGTCATTGACCTCACTGCTTTCTTCCCTTTTGTTCTATTGAGCAGCTTCTTCTTTGTTGATCCAGACCACTGACCTCATTGCAAAAAAAGTATTGTGTAGGTATTTTCTGTATTCAGATGAAACCCCAGCATATTTAGGTGTCTTGATCACTTTCCAGAGAGCTAAAATTCCTTTAAAAATCTGAGGCCACCTTCATAAAGCTTTAATGATCCTTCACCCTGATTTTACACATGTAAAACCTGAAGCCTGAAAGAAGCAAAAGGATTTGCCATTTGCAAGATAAGAAGATTTTGTAGGACAGCATGGGAGTGCCTGATCAGATGATAATCCTTCTCAGATATACCATCACAGTCAGGGAAGCCTGAAAATCCCTTCATTTTCACACCTTATCTTTGCAGTATGATTCCTATGGTAAATGCTTAATGTAGCAAAGATTTACTGGAGATTCTCATGGGGCTTCTGCTTTGGTCTTTTCTCTTCTGACTCCTCTTTCATGAGGTGTCTTATCTTCTAGAGTAAATTATGGCATTCATTAGCAAACTGACAATGAAGATCTTGTGACCATTTTTAGACACGTGGTCTACTACCTCACTGATGCAGTTAGCCTAGATTTGCAGAATTAGTGGGAATAAGCCACATAATTATCACAGCTTTTTGTATTTATTTGAACACAGTAAGCTAACAGGGGCAAGTGGCCTAAATTGAAGTGGAACTTATGATCATTCCCACATACACTTGCCAAAGCAGGGGCTCTGTATTATGCCTACAGCTTTAATCTAGATAAAAGGTGCATTGTTTGCTATTAACAGGTGCAATTTTTTTTTGCTGTTGTAATTGTAGGTTGATCAAAATTGGTGCATCAAAAATGTGGCTTGTAAGACAATTATGCGTATCACCTTCTTTGCTTTCTTGCATATCCCTTCTGAAGAGCTTCTAGCCATGCATTGCAGCGCTCCGGTTGTGTGAGTAATCCCACCGTGTTTCCATGCTTGCATATATAATTGTCATTTTCCTGCTGCACAATAGCTTTGAGCTCCTCCCACTTGTTGCCCGTGCTGTGTACATTGATGTAAATGCACTTCAGTTGGGCTATTGATCCCGCCACCCTTTTGAGGGGAGAAACATAAATTCCTGTATAACTGTCCTAAGGTGCTTCTGTGGTTTCTAGCACATGACTAACGCTTGCATCTTTGCTGCTGCAACCATCTCCGCCCCTTCCTCCAATAAGAGGGCAGACTGAAGGACCTTGCTAGCACATCATGCCTCAAATCAAGGTTGCTCTGCATTTCCCTTTCCAGATTACTCCTTCTATTGATGCATATTGAATGAAAAGAGGTCAACATCTTATTTGTGCCTCAGAGAACTACTTACTATTAATTTTTAACATTTCTTCACTGTGGCTCTCATTTAGGATCTCAGAAACTCAAGTCGTTTATCAGGGAGAAGCTGCAAGTGCAATTTCAGGCCCCTTTAAAAGGTGCAAATCTCAGAACAAAGTGCAAGTGTTAGAGATAAAACATTTCTCAGTCTATTACAGTTGAGGATATGTCAGAACATAAATATAACTCAATCCTTTTAAGCTGCAAATTTCTCACTCTTCTGCAGCTTATGGAGCAAATCTAAGATCAAATCTGTGAGAGCCAGAGGTAAATTATTCGTTAATACACCATAATTTAAAATGTCTCACAACTCACTGTACAGAGCACAAGGTTCAGAGTGCCTCTAGCTTTAGTGGGAAACGCAAAAATGGTAATTTAGAATCAAGGAATGGAGAAACCTAGAAGGATTAAATTGACCTATGTCAATTTCAGTGGCAATTATGACAGTGACAGAAGGCTTTCATTTTTAGCAAATGATGTGATCCCTTCAGTGGCTATATCATTCCTGGCTGTCGTCCATGACTTGGATATTTCAGAGGTCCTCTCTGTGATAGCAGGATGGTTGAAACACACAGCACATCTTGTTTCCAGTCCCACTCATTGCTAAGCTCCCCTTCCACAATCATGATACGGAGAAAACATTGATTGTTTCAGCTAATTTCTATATAGATCTTTTCTGAAGTACTGTAAGGAGGTTCCCAGGAGTTTTAGTCCCAAAGGTTAGATTTTGATGCACACACCAGCTCATACTCTAATTTCTCTCTCCCCATCACCTCTGTATCTCATGATAAGATAAATTGTGGCAGAGTCTGGCTTAAAAGGACAAGTGTGCATGCATATACGTGTGGTAACTCCCAGTGCTGCTCTTTTTTTCCTACCACTTTTTACTATAAAATGCAGGTAATATTTATGGTAACTTGATTTCTTGCTCAGAAACAGAATCCTTTTCATTTTTTACAGAAAACTAGAGTATTTTGTGAAATCAATTTGAAAATTGTTTATTTTTTTCTTTTAAACTGAAAATTAGTCTGCATGGTACAGTGTTACAATGCAACCCAGAAACAAGAAAAGGCTTAGTCTTATTTTCTCATTTATTTATCTAGGAACATCAAAGAATCCAGAGAACTCAGGATGCTGTATGCTGGAATGGTATTTGGTCCAGATCCTGAGTGATATTTGGGATCTTGTGCTGAAAGACCTCTAACTTTTTTGAAGCTCTCCCTTACATCAATCCTCTCCACAGATATAAAAGTCAGGGCAATATAGACCTAATATCTCAGTTCAACTTTATGTCAACACAGCGTGAAGTGGATTTTTTGGATGATTTAGAAGGTTCATTTACTAGATGATATAGCAAGGGCATGTAACAGATCCTTCATTTTCCAGTGGAGACAAGATTAATATATTTAGAATAAGAAAAGATTTAGATCAGACATTTCAACTCTTAGGGGACAAAAATACTTTCAAATTCCTTTCATCTCTCTCCCTCAATGTGACTGTGACTTTAACACCTGGAACGCAGAGGTATATTTCTTAGTGCTTCTCAGAGAGTTCTTGTATCAGACCTAACTGAATCAAAAAGCCAAATTTTAACACAAACAGAACAAAACTCTTCTTTGTAAGCAGTGCACAATGGGTCAAAGACAGCTATTCAATGGAAAAACTGTTGTTTCTGTCACTTTACATGCTTGAAAGCCATACCAATCCAACAAAATTTCTAGTCTGCTGCTGAGACTGCATTTTCATTAAAAGGCATATGTTTTCACTGCACATTCTAGTTTAAAAGCAACATCACCATATAAAATGAAGAATTTGGGAAAATATTGACAATTTTTTTTATGTAAACATCACTGCCAGTCTGGACACTAGTGCCCCAAATTAGAATCTAACTCGCAGGCCAAGATATGCAGTTATTTTTAATTAAGAGGCGATATCTCCCTTCTCACAGACCCAGCAGGAAGAGCCAAATTATTACATAGATGTTAAAGGAAAATTCATCAGGAAGCCAGGGAAGTCTGTGCTAAAACAGGAGACATGATTTCTGGCAGAGGGTCTAAATGAAGCTCATGAGCTGGCACCTGGAAGACCTTCCTTCACAATGTTGTTGAGAGTCATCGCTGCTTTCCCCAGGTACAATGCACCAAATCAAGCATTACAAGGGTAATTCTGTTTCTGAAACAAACCATTACCTACAGCTTACTAGAACTAGCACCACTGTACCTTGATGCTGTGCCAACAGTCTTGTCTGGGCACCATAACTGGCTCTGCTCCATGTTATAATCACATACACATACATACTCTTTGACCTCTGGACTTAGTTTTCTAAACACCATTTATTTAATCACGAGAGCTGCTACCTGAAGGGGTAATCACATTCCTTTGCAAGCGTTACTTGTTTTATCCACACATGCTGTATTGGGGGTTTTGAGACTGTGGGGGCTTTAAATAATAAAAGAAAAATAGTAACTTTGTGTAATGTCACCTTCTGAGTCACTGCCCCTAAGGACAAGTGCATTTCACTGGTAGCAATTTTCCCTGGCCCTCCCACCATACTCCTCACCTCTCAGTATGACATTTAAGGATGGCCTATAAAAGCATGTCAGCAATAGCATGGATGTTACATGGAAAAGCAATTTTGACATATGTTTGTATCCTGCCAGCTTATTGCTCTTTTGTCTGTCACAGACCTATTTGACAAGAATTGAATGTATCAATAATATTGGAAAGAACACAAGAAAAAAATGTAGTGCTTTTTACAACAAAAAATTCAATGGGAAATTAATGTCAACATAAACAGTCTTGAAAGGTCTATGTATGGGTTTTGCTATCATCTTCAAAGACAGGGTTAACATGAACTGTATCCGTTTTGTGTGACAGCAATCATGACAGTGAATGGTTTCAGGATGACTTAGTCTTGAGCAGCCAGAGTGAGGACTCTAGTAACTTTTGACAGCCATAAACCTAGACAAAAACATCAGTGATCCTTTTTGCACCTTCTCTATGTGCTTCCATACTGATATTTGTCATGACAGTCACAGAATCATAGAATGGTGTGGGATGGAAGGGGCATTAAGAATCATCTAGCTCCAACTCCTCTGTCATGGGCAGGGACACCTTTTTGGTGTGGGATGGAAGGGGCATTAAGGATCATCTAGTTCCAACCCCTCTGTCATGGGCAGGGGCACCTTTTACTGATATTGCGGTTTAGAGACATCACAACAACTAAGTGTTTGCTCTTTTGTGGAAACCTCAGCTTCTGGCTAGGTTTTGAGGTTTTATAACAAAAGTTTTGCACTGCTCTATCTCAGACCAATGTTGAACAGGCCTTATAAAATACACAGGTTTTGTTCTGGACTTGAATTGAGAACTGGTCATAAAATAACAGATCATAGTGAAATACGGTATGTATTGCTACATTGGCTTATTACTTGCTTCACATCTTAAGTTGCAGAGGAATATCCTTTGTGTACCAAGAGAAGAAGAATTAGGAAATGACTCATGGTCTTGGGTAACTTTATAATGGCATTGACTGAATCTCCTATACTGGCACACTGTGCTAGGTTCAGAAAATTAATTTGGTTTGGATAACAATGAAAAAATGTGGGTTTTTACATGAATCACCACTTGTTACAATAACAGATTTACTGATTTTTTTATGTTTTTAGTATCTTCTGTCCATGGCTTAAAGTAATGTGTAAAAACAATACAGTCTGTACTTTTGTTACCAGAATTTTTTATAATAAAGCTGCAAAAGGCTTTGCGCATTCAAGACCAGTGTATTGTAGGAAAACTTGTGTACCATTTAATTTTATTTTTGAAAGTAAATTGTCAGCTTTGCCTGTCTATTTCAATTTCCTTTTGTATGGTAATAACATCAGTTTGACCCTGAGGTTCATGCTTTGCTTGTATGATTTAAAGTCATACAAAAGTTTTCTGTGTACAACTTCAGTTACTTTCATGAGCTGAAAATTGGTTAGAAAAAAATGTAAGGTGAATCTATAGACAATAATGTTGAATTCCTTTTAAGATTAGTTGTAACTAGGAGGTGTGATGTAATGACAGCTTTTAGAAAAAAAAAAGTGGATGAAGTGTGATGGAACAATGTTAGCTAGCAAGCAAAAGTCTTTTGCAAACAGTAAGTGTGCTCTTTACTGTATTGTTCAAGGAAATACATACTTTCCACTTCCTTATACAAAAAGAGAATGTGAACAAATCTTTAGCAGTTCCTTCAGGCACATAAAGAAATGTTATTGGCATTTTGGAGATAGAATAGGAGAAAAAGAAAAAGGTGGGGAAGAGTGCAAAGAACAGTTAACCAGCCTTGACAAACAAGGTTAGGATTGTTTAGAATCCAGGCAATATACCTCTGTGGACCTAGGAGGGTCAGGTAGGAAAGGAGATTTTCCTAACACTGTCCTAACATGTTCAGGAGGCGTGTGTAAGTATCATCATGTTTTTTCTTTTAGAAACAAAGCTCAAAATTCAGAAAGCAAACAACAACAACAACAAAAACAAAAGCCACGGTCAGTGGCATTCAAAATTAAAGACACTTGGATTTTATCATTAGCATCATTCTAACTATCCTCATATGTCATCTATGCCTCAGAAGTTCAGAAAAAGGTGTGAAAGGACCAACAGGGGCATGTTATAACAGGTATTTAGGTATTTAATGGCATTCTTATGGTTCCCAGTTTCTTACTAATGTTGATGTACAATGGAGCTCTTCATTGTGGAAGAATGTGGGCAGTAATTTGAAAGGCATTTCAAAAGTCTTAGATGAAGTAAATCTGGTATTAATGTCTATCATTTGAGTCTGACCCTAAGAGGTCCATGGCAGTATTTTCTCTCCTGGCTTGGAATGCATTTTTGAATTCCAAGGAGAACAGTCCACAACTTTCTAGTCAACAGAAGGCCTCAAAAAATGACAGACACTAGAGACAGAAAGAAATACACATTGGGTGGCCTCCAAGTAAAATTATTGCCCCTGTGTGATGTTCAATGTCAATAAACACATAAATCTGCTTATTTAACCATTGCTTAGAAACAAATCTGCTTTTGGAGATCAGAATACATGGAGAAACAACATTAGGCCCATTTCTGTCTTTCAAGGAATTGTAACTGCATTATTTTACATTGGGTCAACATTTTGTGTTCACGTTCCTCTCTGTGATTGCTTAAGGGAGAGGTCTCACTTCCAGAAATCTGTACTTCACGTGCAGGACAGGCAGACAACTTCTAGTGGCAGACCTTAAAACCCAAGAAGAGATGGATGAATATAAAGAAATCTTTTAAAGCAGGTATTTCATGTGACTGTAATTCACTGATGTTCTCAAGGCCTTTGCTGACGCATTTGCAATTTGTCCCCTAGGAAGTTGGCATTCATGTATCTTATTGAAATGGAAGAAGCATAAAAATCACATTGCATATCTTGCAAGAAATGAAACCTTCAGCAGATGTTTTTGTTTCCCTAAGATGAAAGAAGTGTGTTGATTTCAAGGAGAAGATATTCTCTCAAATGTTTTTTATTTAATTTTTTTGCTGAACTGTATCTCCATTTTGAAATAAAATATTTCTATCTGTGATCCCAACACCAAGATGCCAAACCAGTGAGCAGCTATGTCCTTTTCAAAGCTAAATGGGCTTACTTATTTTACTGAAAAAACGAAAACAACAAACAAACAAAAATTAACTTAAACATTGCCAAAAGTGACATTGCCTTGCAGAGAATTTCCATTCCAATGCAAGTTTTTAATATAAGATCACATCTTTCTGCTTTTAAACACATTAACAGATTGGAGGCCACCAGGAGAAAACTAACAAAAGTTTGACTGAAAAGAACTATGGCAGTAAACAGGGCTTGATGCATTGATTACAAACACTGGAACATGTTAAGCCTTCTAGGTTATTGCATTTTGTTTCATGGTCTTAAAGTAGAACTGTTCCCTGTTCTTTGCAAGGTTTATATAAGTGTTTTCTTCTATATGCTTTTTATAGCAAAATCTACTGAGAACTGCGAACAGTTTGTATCTTATTGCCTGCTGTGTCAGGTTAAAAACAAATCTGTACAGCATGAAGTATGCAACCGGGTCATGGAAAAACTATCAGCACGCTCAGAATTCAAGAGCAAGGTCAGGTATAGTATTTTGTCTGTGGGAAATACTGCTATATTGTAAAGATACTGCTGAATTTGATATTTCTAAGTAGTTACCAGACATACACTAGATATGAGCAAAAAATGAATGCAGAAAAAAATTTTACAATATCTCCTTAGAAGTGAGATAGAGCCTGAGGTGTACACCCAAGCAGAAAACAACTTATCAGTCTCAAGACGGTCAGTTAAATACTTACAGTAAAGATTCCTTCTCTAATAAAAGAGAACCTTAAGAAAGTTTTTCTCCCCAATAAATGCATGTTTATATTTATTGTACAGATTCTCATAAAAGTTAATACTATAGGGTGAATGATGGTTTATTTGTAAAAAAAAAACCTAGTTGTAGGTATCTGTGGGAATATGGCAGCAAAAGCTATTTTGAGTTGGGGAGGTAGAGTAAAATAGGATATCTGGGAAAGAACTAAGAAAAGTTAAAAAAACAAACAAACCAACCTCCCCAAACAAACAAGCAAAAACAAACACCCCGTCCCGAACAGGAAAAATTAAAGGATGAAAAAAACTCTGGCACATGAGATTCTCAAGATTGTTTTGCAGGAAGGAAAGGGAAAATAATTAAAAAAAAAAAAGTCTGGGAAACCAAAGTCCTTGGATTTTTGCTCCTTGACATTCATAACACACAGGAAGATGTTGTAGTCAGTCAGATTATTGTAGAAGGAGCCAAGGTGGAAGACAAAAACTTTTAAGCCATGGACATAAACAATAAAACTTATCAGTTTTTGGAGCTCATGCTAAAGACAAGAAGGTTCAAGAACTGAGACTTTTACTATCCAAATAATGAGGTCTTGTGAGAGTTGTGCAAGTCTACACTGCATTTTTCAAAAGGTCTTTGCTTTTGGAGGACATTTAAGTGCACTCCATCATATATCTATGTAACACAAAAATAAGCAGTTGGCTAAAATTTGCTTCCAAATGTCATGATCTTTAATGCCTTCCTTTGGCATTACATGGATATAAAAAAATAGGCAAGACTCACTGGAAATTGCTTTTACAAAAAGAAATCCTTCTTTTCCTTTTATCAATTATCTTTCAGATAACAACGTTGCTAACACAATCAATGTGATAGTTGCGGTTTTTTACCTTGGAAGGAAGGGGAAAACAGGGAAACTTTTATTGAGACCACCATTTCACTGAAAGTAAACTGTTCTTCTTATAAGGAATTAAGTTTTCAGGCAGATGAGCCAGCCAACAGCAGCTCTCCCTCAGCATAGCATCTAGGAGGTTTTCTATTATTCACAAATTCAGAAATTTACCAGAAGATTCCACTCTCTACTCTGGCCTACTGTGTTACCAAAGTCAAAAGTTTGTCCTGAACCCATTTTACTTTGACTTGGAGATATTTTTATATATTAATCTGAACTAGTAACTGCAAACACTTCTGGTAATGGAAGATATTAGACAGGACTGGCCCTCGTATTGAGCCTTGGGGAGCACCTCCCGTGACTGGCCACCAACTGGTTTTAACTCCATTAACCATGACTCTTTGGGCTCAGCTATCCACTCAGTTTTTACCCAGGAAAGAGTACACTCATCCAAACCATGAGCAGCCAGTTTCTCCAGGAGAATGCACTGAGAACAAATGTCAAAGGATATATTAATGTCTGGGTAAACAACACTTTCAGCCTTTTCCTCATCTGTTGAGGAGGTTACTTTGCCATAGAAGGGGATCAGGTTAGTCATAGAAGGGGATCTGCCTTTTATATACCCATGCTGGCTGGGCCTGATCACCTTGTTGTCCTGAGTTGCCACAATCCTCACAAAACTGTCCTGATGATTAATGACACTGGAGCACCACATGCCATACTACAAATGCAGAGAGATTCCCAAATTTGCAATACCCTTTCTGTGGAGGAAAGGAACTGACCTTCTTTCATCAATTAGTACACAAGTTTTTATTTCTGGTCAAATCTCTGCTTCAGAGTGACACTGAGTAGACAAACAGGAAAACAGAGGAGTCTGGATTTTATATTATGTCTCTCTGTCTGCTGGAGGACAGGGAGGGAAGGGGACCTGAGTGGCATTTCAGTACTACCTCCTTACTCAAACCACGTTCCCTTGCTCTGTTCTTGGTTTCAGATGGCAAGACGATACAGAAACCATTTTACAACTTTGGAACGTGATTGTGATTTTAAAAAACAACCAAGTCTTCACACCAGATTCTGCTTCATTCATTCATGTTCTGTCTCTGAAATCAGGAAGATGACTTGCAGAGTAAAGATAGCAGAAAACAGAAACATGACTTTGTAGGACAGCTTAATTATTTTCCATCACTTTTGATGAAGGCCCTACATTTCTCAAGTATATAATAATTTGCTCCAGGATGAACCAGAAATAAAGTATTCTTATTTCTGCTTAGATCTTTTCAGACAATTCTGGCAACAATAAAAGCCCTTTTCCAAATGTAGTCTGCAGATGGAAACCAGAGCAGAAAGAAACTTAATTATAAATAAAAATCAGGCTCAAGATATGCAGATTTTAAAAATTACTGTAAAGTAAAAGAAGTTACAGTTCCAATAATTTTGTGCAATAGATGACATAATCTCAATCAAAAGGATTGAAGGTTAAGTGCGTAACTTGTAAAGTTTATATATGTATCAAATGAGGCCTGACTGAGCACCTGGCCTAAAACACCAGGACACTTCGTGCTCTTTGAACATAAATTCTTGACAGAAAGGAGGCCAAGCTGGTTTCTTGCTTTGAGAAATTGTCTCTATGGCCCCAGTCTGAAACTCTGAATTCTGTGTGAAGTTTTTGTTTGACGTCAGTGGGCTTCAGATTGAGAAACAAAAAAAAAATAAAAAGAAAATGCATCTATAGGAGAAGGTTGTTGCCCGTATTAAAGTGATTATACAAGTTCTTCTCACTGCTGTTCATGACTTTGCAAGTGTCTTGCTTTGTTGTCTCACTCTGTGTCCATCAAGGAGGTTTGCAAATGAAGATGTGCAACTGATTTAATTGGTGCTAGTGATTATTTACATTTTCCCTTCTTTTTTGCAAGCTTTATCACTTTAAGTTGTATTTCCAACATGTGAACTGCTGGTATCACCCACAGCCTGGCAGGCAAAAAGCTTTATTACTTCAAAGCAACCTCCATATTATTAAATCTGATGGTCTGATTTCCATGTGTAAACATATCAATACCATTTTCAAGAAATTCAATATTCCTTCATTTTTTTTCCCCAAAACACAGAGCATCAGATTGCCTCTTGTGGTGTCTGTGGGAGGCCTGCCAAGGACAGGGCTGATGAAACACAGCCTTAGACAAACTCCATCTGTCCCATTTAGGCAATCCACAGGGCCAGGTCTCTGAAGTGAAATTAATAACTGCAAGATGCTCTTCTCAGCAAAGGCAAGAGAGGGTTACTGCTCATGATGACTAAAATAAATAAACCCAAAGGACAGGATGAAGTCATTGCGGATTTGAGCTAGACTACGTGTTTTAGATAGTCCCTTTCTGTTTAAGACCAACATTGCAACTCAGATAAATAAACAAAACCCCATATTTCTCTTTTGTACAAACCAGACTTTCCCTGATGTTGATTTTCCCAGAAAAATACCTCTCAAAAAGCTCTACACCTCCATCCTGCTCACTGTATATAGCCAGCATGAAACCAGAAAGGTAGGAATCAGAATACCAGTCCTGCTTAACCTCTGCATGGCAGACCATGCCAGCATGCTGTGTCCTTCTTGGACAGCTTAGCAGGACTATGATGCAATATTTGGCAGTCAGTCATTTCATGTAGAAAAGTCAAACTAGAGCTGTATAAAATTAGGGCATATCTAAGTCAAGGTCTGTGAGGACTGGCCTGGGTACAAGGAAGAGTGAGAGAAGGAGACACAGAGAGTGATCTGTCTGATTTTGGAGAATTTTATGGCAGAAAGGGGGAGACTGTGATCACATTCTATTGAATAAGGGGCAGAGCGTAACACTCGTATACAAGGGCATGAAATCTCTGCAGTACTATGCGTTAGAGCCCTGTCAGTATCCTCTCTTCTGCAAAGGTGGTTTCTGCCTTCACACACTGATATCTGAGAGGGGTTAAGTAGAATTCCAAAGTAATATTCTTTAATCTCCTTTCAGAAAGTTGTAATGTATAGCCAAAACCTTTAATAGTGTTGTAACTGCACTATGAAATCTCTCCTGACATTCATTTCACTGATGCAAAGTTGACAAATCTGTATCTTTACAGGTTGCTTCTTATGCTGCTTCTGAGAAACAGACTGAATTTTTGAAGGGTTACTATGAATACCAGGTATTACAAGGCAAAGAGAAACATGCTAACATTGCACAGGCTTTGACCTGCCTGTATAGGAATCTTCAAAGTCATTAAAAAATCACTACATATGTTGAAAGAAGATCATGACTTGAAAGAAATGTCTTCTAAAGTCTTCCTGATGACTTGCAAACATCCTTAACATTACCAAATTCCTCACTATAGGAAATATTCTCACAGAACAAGAATGGCAAACTGAAGAAACCAAAGAGCAAAAGCAACCATTGGCAGAGAAGATCCATCACCCCTAAAATCAATACTCTCTCCCAGTGGAGTTGTGAAAATCCATGGAACCAGACACGCCTGTCCTGAAGCATTCTTTCAATGATTAAAGGCCCTTCTGGAAATTATGTGAACAAAGCTAACCAACCACTACCCAGCAATGGGTTCCCCCAAATTATCTACAGAGGAACTCTCTCTCTAACCTGGCAATTCTCAGCCTCAAGGGACACATACATAATTATTTCATTCTCTAGCTGGAAACTGAAATCTATAACTATGTAATACTAGAAATCAAACAGTGAAGAGAGATCAGGGGTTTGTGCCTCATTAAGTTTTTCCTGCCACTCTCTTAGTAGTGCCTATTACCAAGACAACTAGTTACTAGTTATGCCTACTGCTACTCTCATGGGGCTTTCTACCTCTTGCCTCTTTAAGATTTTTTCAAGTTCATCGGGCCCAACTATCCTGTTATTCAGAACAGTCTTAAACTAGTCATATAGTTATATTATACCAAGATCTAATTTGCTTTTTAGCATAACTGAAGTTCCTTCTTGATAAAGGAATTCAGAACCTCGAAAGTTGTTTCCTCCATTTGTATCAGCTGGTCCAGAAAGACCAACCTACAAATCTGCTCCCATGGAGGACAGCATTATCAGACAGCATTTTAACAGACACTTTGTGTTTATACTGCTTGTATAACAATTCATACACATTTCTGTATAAATTTATTCAGCCTGGTTGTGCCTCTATGCTCCCTTGGAGAAAGGCAGGTGCAATCTCTCACTCTCTTGGCCAGTGTCAGAGGCTAGAGATTGAGCTAGACAGGTAATTGCTCAGATTTCATAAAGTCACTCTCACTATTTTCTTAAAACTTCATATGCCAACCCTTGACTAAAAGAAGAGAATAACTTTCAGTGCCATTGACCTCCCTTGCCCTGCTGAGAGGTCCTCCTGTCTCTTTTCAAAAGAAGGTGGGAGAGCATGGTATAGCAGCTCACAGCCATGGCATTCTTGCTTGGAGAAGAAGAGCAGATTTGTCTGGAAGACAAACAATGAAAACAGAACCCAAATTGCTTGATTTTGTTCATCAATATGCTGAGTCATGTGCTATTATTATTTGGTTGTTGTCATCTTTAATTAAATTTTCCTCAAAATGTACGTTGTGACTAATCTATGTGCCATTTTTTTCATGTATTTCTAATGGCTGAATAGCTTTTTTTAAAAACTTTGACTCAAAGTGGAAGTACTGAAAGATTTTGTGAAATGTAATCTAGTGGAATTGATGTGTTTTACAATGTTCCTCTAATATCACCTACTAATCAAACTACTGAATGGTTTCTGTGTTTTAAAATGTGAGATCATAGATGTGCCAAGACTCTATCACTTTAATGAGTGAGATATTAAAAATGTGTAAATGAGATACCAGATTATCTACTGAAATGTATTTTAATTGGCTTTTGTCTCTCAACAAAATTTGCTTCAGATTAAAGACAGCTAATCAAGACTTTGGAATGAAGACTTTTCTTGTCTGGGAGCTTTGAAAATCAAGCTTTGGCCTTCCTTTAAAATAATTTGGAATAATTAGTCACATCCTACAGTGGTAGCACAAGTTGACTACCCAGACATGAGCCCCAAATACTTTGGCATTAGTCCGAAGACATTGTGCAACTGCCAAGGTAATAGAAAATATCTTGTAATAGCTGCCTATCAAGATTTGCTTTCCTTGTGGTCATTAGCTGTTTTCTTGAAAAACACCAGCTTGACTAATCCTGCCTATATCATTGGCATATTCCATATATTCCTATCTTAGGTGACTCTCTGGTCCTACTGAGCAATATGACAGTATTGTCAAGGAGGGAAAGGACATTGGAAGTGATGGATAGGAATTTTAGTGGGGCAGTTTGAGAAGTACCTACTGCAGCTGGATGCATATTTGTTTCCTGAAACTACTAAGGGACAGCAGTGGAAGGCTGGCAGTGTCCTGCAGTGAACAAGACTGAAAAGTGATGCCAGTCTTCAAGCCAGCTCTTAGTAGCCACAGTCTCTGACTCTCCCTCCTACCTGTACCAACTAAACATTATGCCATAAACTTTTGGCTATTTCAGACAGACAAATTTTCAGCTATTGTAGTGAAATCCCTGTACGGGCTGAATAAGTCACCTCCCAAACAAAATCCAGCATAAAGCTTCCCTCGCTCTTTGTCATTCTGAAGGAGAAAAATTTTCTACTTATTTTAGTAATGTCCAGCTGTAGACCACTCTTCCATTTCTTTTCAGAAATAACAAATCTTAGGGCCAAGTTTTCAGTTTGTGCAAAACATCCTAATCCTGTGAACTTCAACATCATGGACGGAGTGTCTATTAGGTGAGAAATTATCTCTGTTAGCTGTACTGGATCTGTTTCCCCAATCCAAGGTAACTTCTCTATATCAGGGCAACTGTGTCATTTTGGGGATGGAGTACCATGTTCTAGAGTGATAGGACTTAGCAATTCCCACCGAGTGTAATCAGTAGTCAAAGCTGTTCCTTAAGGAGGTGCCCTCAGGTTGAGTGAACCCTTCATTAAGGTCCCAGTTGCAGGAAGTTGGTAATTTCTGGTATCACCACCACAGCTCTTTGGTCTGGTATCACCACCACGGTTCTTTGGTCTTCAATTATTCACCTATCTTCAATTCTCTCTCTCTCTCTCTCTCTGTATATATATATATATCTTTTTCTCAGATAACAACATGAGTGTCACAATTCTTAATTTTATTTGACTCACAGGTTTAATTTTTTTAGTTGCCTCTCTTGGAAATAAGCTTGGATGCACCCCAAGGCTTATCCGTTTTTTCCAATGACATTAATTAGCACTGTGAAGATCACCGCCTCTCTGTCAAACCTTGTATTTCTTACACCATCATAGCCACAATATCACCACCTCACCAACTGTCCAGAGCTTTCTTTCCCACACTCTAGTTATCTTAATGTTTAGTGTTCAATGTCATGAGCAAGCACTAAAAATACAGCTAGTCCTGAATGAGTCACTAAAACTGAGCTCAGCTTTGTGAAGAGAAGCAGAGAGAAACTTCATTTTAGCCCATGACTTTATTGCAGCTTTGAATTATGTGCTGGAAGATGTGGAACAGAAAGTCTACATAATTTGGTCCCAATATGTACATGGCTATAAAGAAAGCACTGAGTGTCCTCAGTGTGACTGAGGATAAGCTATAGCTTTTACTCCATGGCTGACTACTTCAGTTCCAGCAAAATGCATCATAATCAGAACACGTATTTTAAAATTGTTTTGGCAATTAACACATGTAAGCATCTTGAGTGATTTGTTTTCTAAAAGAGATAGATGTTTAAAAAGAGGAAAAGAATGTTTATCTTATTGTTCAGCTCATAATTAGGATTCTAAGAGTGCAGATTCACTTTGACTGCAAATTATTAATACCAGTTTTATTTATTCATGTTAAAGAAATGTTAGCACATCAGTTTCATGCATCTATTTAATCATTTAATCATTCAAGGCCTCTTGTATGTAATTTATGTTGTAAAGTATTATCTCTAAAAAATTCTTTCATTAAACTTAAGCAAGTGTTAAATAAACATTTGACCTTGTGAGCAAACTGATTTCATCCAAAGGTAAAGGCATGCAGACATACTGCTTTGTTTTGTAAATGATGTTTTCCCAGATCTTACCTAACTAGACTGACCCCTTAATAATTAAACTACAGATCATGAAAGAATTAAGCCCTTTTTAGAGACATCAGCATCTTATCAGATGCAGGAATATAGTCAGAGACAACTTGTATGGAGGACAGCACAACAGTGCTGCCAGTGGTTGCAGCCAAGAATTTTGGTGGTCTGTTTCCACTGTGCCAATCCCTTTGTCACAGTGTTATCTCCACACTGAAACACTGAGACCATCTGCGTACACATGACACTGACAGCTATTATGTGGCACTCCCAGCTGTGTCCCAGACACCAATTACTGTACTGCTGGGTGGCTAGAAGACATTAATTCTTCCCATCAATCAAGCAAATCTTTCCTCCCATACTCTTCTCTGATTCATTTAGGTGAATGACCATTGTATGGACACATGGTCAGACAATTAAACTCTGTCTAGAAAAGGGAAGAACTACTTGCAACCTTTAAAAAACACATGGACATTTTTTCATCAGCTGAGATGATTTAAAACTTTTAGCAAAATGACAAAATGGGAATTTCCAGAAAGTGTATTGATTGCAGAAAATGAAATATGTACTGTCCTCTGTATTATCATTGCCAGGACTCTGTCCATGGTACTCTGTATTTAACTTTGTAGTTGGAGTAGATGATTATTGTAGGCCCCTTCCACCAGAGCTATTCTATTCTATTCTATTCTATTCTATTCTATTCTATTCTATTCTATTCTATTCTATTCTATTCTATTCTAT
>JAWWMP010000132.1:16674499-16698877 GCA_035047865.1 Dendrocincla tyrannina
CTATTCTATTCTATTCTATTCTATTCTATTCTATTCTATTCTATTCTATTCTATTCTATTCTATTCTATTCTCTATTTCTATTCTGTCCTCTCCTGTCCTGTTCTACCCATCCATGTAGATAAAACCAAAACAAACCCAGATTAATGGAGCTCAAATCACCACTAGTAATTAAAAACAGTACCCTTACAAACACTGAGAGGCTCATATGAGTAGCAAGATGAGGACCCTTAGCCAGCTCCAGTTTAACCTAAAACTATTGGGTGATAGGCATCCAGTGAAAGATCTGGATCTGTCCCTGAAATGCCTATAACTTGTATAGGCTAGAAGAAGGATAATATCTCTGAACCCATATTTTGAAACAGGAAAGAGAGGTAAAGTGCTTTAAAGAGATTCATCATGATTATATCAATTTGTGGTGGACAGCAGAATTGAGTCTAGCCCAGGTCAGCTGTGGCTAAAGTAAAATTCACTGCCTTCCTGGGGACGCTATTCTAAATTATTGTACTGATGAGCTCCACTTGGCAGTATTTTCACTTTGACTGAAGATAATAAGTGCACCTTTCTTTTAGTTTTTGGAGGACATTTGAGGGAGTGCTGGTTCACAGAATTTAAGTGAGTATCTGGCCTAAAAACCTGCATGCTTTCTTACTTCTCTGAAGTGTCTCAGAGTATTTCAATAGCTCTGTGTACATCTGAAAACCCTCTGAGAAAAAGACATGAGCACTCCCATGGCAGCAGGATATGTTTCATGAGCCTAATGGGCCTTTGGACCACCAATCTCACAGACAACCTGTGCCTTTACGTGGCTCCAAACTGGAAATGAAAAGGCTCTAGCTGCCTCAGAGAGTGGGATTTGTTGTCTCAACTATACCTCTGTGCTGAAAATGGATTCCTTGTTGTAGTGTTTTTGCTAAACTCCAAAATCTGTGGTGTCCAGGACACAATAAACCATGGTCTGTCTTGAGGCCTGAAACCGCTGAGATGAAAATTGCATGGTAAAACAAACGGTTTTAAGAAATACTGTTTTGCAAGTTTTGTCATTTGGCTTCTCTTAAACTAGCATTTGTCATTCCTGGAACACTACAAAGCTGGGCCACTGATGTCCAGAGCAGAGAAATACTTACTTTCTCCAGAAATTAATTTCTACAAAAATTTCCCAAAGGGACAGATTTTTGATAATGCCTTTGCCTAGAATGACATCTTCAGCCCTCACCTCTTGCACTTCTACTGTCAGCACTTTCCTTTTCAGTGAGGTGACCATGGCACCTTTGAGGCACTGTTGTCATGACTATGGCCCATGTACTTCTGCCCTGCCAAGCTGGAGAAACTGACTCCTGCTTCCAGGCTTTCCAAGGAAGATCTGAGGCTGAGACTCATGAAAATAAATGCAAAGACACATACATGAGGTTATCTGCATGGTGAGAAACAATTACTTATGATTGCTAATATGCAATTTGTCTCCTACAGGAAAAAATTGATGACTTTTTATCTCTGAGCACAATATATAGCACCTTAGACACAGAGCACACAAATAGCACTGCGTATTCTGTTGCTGCTTCAATAGTACATTCAATTCTGCTCCTGACTTAGGTGAGTTACCCGGCTGAGGTAAACCTCACTAATGTAATGGCTTCTGGGGATGCTTTCCTTTCATCTCCTTAACTGTTGTTACTTTCCCACGCTGGGCTGCATTGTGAGGGAAATCACTTGATCTGCAGCAGTTAAGGATGTCTCACCATTTCTATTATAAACTTTTTCAAAAAGACTGTGCAGGCTCCAATCTAGCATCAAAGTCAGAGAAATAAAACTAAGGTTTCAGCATGTTTTAAAAAGACTGTCTTTTATGATTCCTGTAAGCAAGAGTCCAAAAAAAATACATTTGCTTTTTGGAGCACTTTGCTGCATTTGCATTACACAAAACAGCTATTAATTTCTCGGCATGTTTGTCAATCTCTGCTATGTCTTCTGCTTAGATTAAAAAAAAAAAGTTAATAATAGTCATATTGGAATGTAAAGGTTTCTACTTGTCCCTGAGAAACCTTTTTCTCTGTATATCAATAGCTGGCTGAAATACTGGAGTGTGAGGATGCTGAGCTTTTATGTTCACATTCTTTTTTTCTTGCAGCTAAACAAATGTGTCCAATTAAGGGGGAAAAAATGAGAGATTTATCCAAAAGCAAAGCAGGCTGGAAGGGGTCTCGCTTTCTCTGTCAGCAGCTTGCTCTTTTCCTGCTGCTGCTGTTCACATCTCTGTCAGCTCAGCCAGTGTGGCTGCTTGTGGGACTGTACTAAAGAATGTCTGGGGAGTCATTAAGAATAAAAACACAAAACCTTCAGATATATTCTGACCACAGAGTAACATGAACTCCAAACAGTCAGTGGCCCAAGGGATGGAACATTTTTGACAAGCATTTTTTTTTATTCAGTTTTGAATGGAAATACCAACTCCAGAGAAAGAAATGTTTTGGCTGGGGTAGAGTTAATTTTCTTCACAGTGGCTGGTATGTGGCTGTGTTTTGGATTTGTGCTGAACACAGTGATGATAATCTAGAGATATTTTTGTTATTACAGAGCAGGGCTTACCCAGAGCCAAGGCTTTTTCTGCTTTTCATACTGCCATGCTGGTGAGGGGGCTGGAGGTGCATGGGAGGAGACACAGACAGGACAGATGACCTGAACTACCCAAAGAGATATTCCAAACCATATGACATCATGCTTTCCTGATTCCAGAAACCTAGAGGTTGACCTCAAGTCTCCCCAGGTGCTTTCTGTCAGAGGCTCCAAGGAGGGCCATCCTGTATTATGCCTGGGAACACTTCAATATATAAAGTGGGGGAAAGAAGAAGGAAGTGGCAGACATTAGGAATTATGGTGTATGAATTCCTGAGTAATCATTACATGTGATGGAGTCCTGCTCTCCTGGAGACAGCTGAACACCTGCCTGCCCATGGGAAACAGGGAATTAATTCCTTGTTTTGCTTTTTTGTGTGTGCTTTTTTGTTTTGGCTCTACCTATTAAATTGTTTTTGTCTCAACCCATGAGTTTTCCAGCTTTTAGTCTTCTGATTCTTTCCCTCATCCTGCTAGTGGGGAAGTGACAGAGTAGCTGTGTGGTGTTGGTTGCTGGCTGGGGTTAAACCATGACAACTGGTCAGTACAGCAAAGCAACTGCAGGTTTTGGAAATCCAGGGCATGGGGCAGACAGCAAAAACCAGGCACTGCAATGCACTGCTGCAACATTCATTGACCTGTCTGGAACTAGACTGTCCTGCTTGCAGACAGGTACTAAGTCCCATACTCTGCTACTGTGTGACTGATGGAAAATGACTATAATTGGATTCCACAGATGCCTAACATTTTCTTTGCTCAGAAATATTTTTATTTCCCAAGTATAGATACTCGAGATTAACTCTTTTGATGCTTTTCATAGTGTCTTGCATATCTTAGAAAAGGCTGTATCTCACCAGTAATCCCTGCAAGTGCTAAAGTAGGAACTACAGCGTGAGATTGTAATCTTTCAGGAGGGAAGCAGGGAAAAGAAGACTGAAGTTCACACAAGTAGCTGTCACTGCATTAATATCAGGTGATATGAAATTGAACTTTGTGCCTTCCAGTAATTTCATCCACTCCATTCTATTTCGCATTTCAGAGACTTCAAATGTCAACCTTAACTGAAGCTTTCTCTCATTTTTCTCCTCATAGCTACAAAATACCAAGCCATATAAGCCTTAGGTATAGTTATTTTCTTCTTCTGTTTCCATTACTGAGTTTATTCCAGGGCTAACTCTTAAAAGAGTGACATAAGTGACAAGAGACTGGCAATTTAGTGCTCTTCACCATCCTGGGGATGAGAGAGGCAGGTAGCAGTGCAGAGGGGTGTTATTCTTGGACCGTAGGACAGCACGATCTCTGGCTCTCATCTAGACCTTCATTGCATGTTTGGTTTCTCTTCTGCCCAGAAAAGCAGATAGTGGTGATTTCATTGTCATGAGCACAATCCCTAAGTCATTCCTTGCAGAAATGAAAGATCCACTAACAAGAAAAACAACTTTGGCACTGGATTTAGCCAAAGGGCTTGATTTTGCACTGAAACATCTTTTGAGTGATCATTGAGACACTCATGGCTGAAATATGTCTTTTACTGTATCCCACTGGACAGTTCAGGTGTATTGTCCCCTGAGCTGTATAATGGACTGGAACTGACACATTCCTGGGATGACATATTCCCTCCCTGCTTCTGCTCAGCCCATCCCTGCCCCACTCTTACAAGCAGGTCAGGTTGCAACTGTAGTACTAGAAAGGGTTGTTTTAAAACACAGTAAATTAATTCACTCAAACAGAAACATAGGCTGTTCAGCAGCGTATATAAACCCTTTGAGCCATGGTGCGATTTTAGCACTGTAAACTGAAATACCATGTGGATATAACATTGGTGGCTCTCTATGGCTAATGAAATTACAAGAATAGTGCATAATTAACTGTTCAGAATTCAGTTTTGTAAACATCTCAAGAATAGAGTAAGCCATGGATGAACTTCCTCATCTGGGAGGCAAAGCTGGCAGTGTCAAAGATAAAGAATGCTGATTGCATCTATCAAAACTATTTTTTAAGATGATTCAAGACCATAATTCTAGCAATTTAAAGGCTTTCCGAGCCAAGCTGACCCTCATCCCATACATAAGCAGGACACATTATGCACCTGGATGTGCAGCAACACAAAGAAAACTTAAGATAATATGCATTTGCATTATGTTTTCACGCATCCCAGCATAACTCTGCTAATGCAATGTTTTTTGGATCTACTGGATCTTTCAGAACTCTGTAAAGTGTTAATAAATAGGCATTAGACTTTTCCAGTCACTACTCAGCTGCAACATACTCAACATGCAACATAATGGGGATACTGTACATGATATTTGGAATATCTTGAATAGTATTAAGAATAACTTGCTGAAAAATAAGTCTATTGATGTTCTTCATGCAAACTTCTGTTTGTTGCCGTTGCATACATTTAAAGGGGAAAGTAGGGGTGTTAGAAGGAATTTATACCATAGCTTTAAAGCTTAACTGACACAATCTCTTCTACCTTTTTTGAAACACTGTGTGTAAGCTCGACACAGCTAGACACACAGTTAGATTCCTGAGAAGAATAGGACCATCTCTGTTCTTTCAAATATTTAATGTTCTCTCAGGTATCAATCTGATCCAAAGTCTCCACCACTGGCAGTATCACAATCCTAGGAAGCAGATTTCCTGATCTGCAAGAGAAAAGTGATCTGATTCCTGATCCCGCTTGACAAAGGTGTTACAATCCATGTAAAAAATGGCTTTTCCCTGGATTCCTAGGAAGGGCTAAGTTAGTAACAAACTGTTGAATCACTCATGATCTGAAGATATTGTATCAAAAGTTATCTGGACACAAAAACATTTGCCATTTAAGAGAAAAGAGGTACTTAAACACACCTGCTGCAAGTCTTTACGACGCTCAACTCTGTTCTCACCTTCAGCCTCTTGCTTGAGGGTTCGGCACAGGAGACTGAGAGAGCTGTTGTAAGAATATTACAATTGTAAGCCTGCTCCTCCCACTTCCTTTGATGGACTTTCCATACAATGGACAACCACGTAATAGTGAAGAGAACTGTCCCATGTTCATATCTCCACGTCTCATGCAGAGATGGTAAACTCAGTTTTGTCATGTTTCACCCACTCTCCTGAGTCTGCTGCCAGTGGAAGAAGCTATAAAATATAATATCTGTCCTGCTCAGTAAGCTAGTTTTCAAAGAATTTAATTAATTGGTCAAATCTTGGCCTTTTTTTACTATACTAAAGCTACAAAGTGCTGCACAAGTCAAGACGATGCTTTTCTTTTGATTGTTTTTATGTAATGCATTTGTGTCCTAAAGTGATTTCCAGGGTGTTTTTTTCATGTTAAAAAATAAAGAAATAATAATTTTGTGTTTACTAAAGTCTTAGGTAACATTAAATATGCAACTGCAGGGTTTGTTTTTCAGTTAAAAGCTAACATAGCTCCTAACAGCGTAAGTATAAGCAAAGATGAATTTAGTATTAATTTTGTGCAGAATTGCACTGTATGCCAGCTCAAACCCCAAGTTGCTGTCATTTGATAGGAGAATGCAGTATTATAATACATTTTTTGTGCTGTTGCATAAAATATTTGATGAATACTGTGTAAACAGAATAAATATCTGAAATAATAAAACAAATGGCCTACTGGATTTACTGGAGACAGAAATGAGTATTTTATCAAGAATTTATGTTTCTTTACATATGTTAAATAACAAAGAACTGGGTATAGTGGGTTGGATACATATCTATATAGCTGTATATGTATTCTGAGTTTATAAACTGCTGTCATGAATAGAAGTGGTAGAGATTGAGTACTTAGAATTCTGTATGGCTTTTGATATTGTCCCACATAGTACTCTCATATGCAAGCTGAAGAAATATACTCTACTTGTAAATACTGTCAGGCACGTGCAGAAGTAATTGAAAAAGCATTTTAATATTGGGTACCAGTCCTTCAGGCTGAACAGGTATCAGAAGACTACCCTGGGCTCTATATAATAATTGTTTTAATTTTTAATGGGGCAGAGAGATTATTAACCAAGTTTTGAGAAGACACCAGACTGAAAGGGGTTGCAAATCATTCTGCTTTCTTGAATTTTTCTATAATCTAGAAGGTACTATTCTCAAAATATGAAATCAGCTCAGAAATGACCATTGATTTATCTGATACATGTCTTGATTTCATCTCAGTATATATGCGGAGAAAGAGCATTTGTCAAGAATACATTGCGATGTGGGCTAAGCAGTTCTAAAGGCAAATTGTAAACTCCCTGATCATCATGTTGACCTTATTAGACATCCCAATGTCTGGAAGAGAAAATGCTCACAGGAACCCTGCATGCCACCCTGCTGGGACAGAGCTGGACATTACAGGAAACTCCATCACTGCCTTACATGTGGCCCTACACGTAAAGGCATGGGAAATGATGGAAGAAAGAGACATTTCGGATATAGATTCAGTCAGAATCAAGAAGTCTGTTTGCAGCACCAGTCTGTGGGAATGTCTCCTACATGACTGGTTGTACAAGGAACTCAGTTTCTTTCTTAGTCCCAAAAGCCACTGGAAAAGCAGCTCTTGCACACACTTTATACTTTCCCAGCCCAACCCAAAGCAGATCCAAAAGCAATGTTTCTCTTTGTCTAACAACCCACAAGGAGCCTCTTATGCTGCAGATCTTTGGAGGCAGCAAAGGCTTGTTTCTTCCCTGGGTCTTTTCATTTAGTCTGTCCGTGGATGACTCCACACTCAGCATACTAACTGATATGTATCCCAGCCAGAGTGGCCCAGCTCTCCCGTGTGTTTTACAGGGAGCCAGAACACTCTCAGAGCACTCTGGGTGTCATGGTGGTGTCAAAGTGCTTTACTGACAGTAATCCTTAATCGCTTGCACTTTCCAATAATGCATCAGCCTCTGCCATCACTAACACATCACTTGTTGATTGGGATGGCAGGTATCTGTGCAGTGCTGAGTTCAGGAGCTACATTTACTGGTACTAAGTGCAAAATAACATGGTTGCACGGACTTATTTTCCTTATGCAATTGCTAAAGTGTATCTGATATCTTTGCATTTTCTGAAGGTTAATAGCACTCACCTCTCAAATCTATGCTTCAGCCTATCTGACTTCCTGCACAGAAAGCAAAGTGTTTATGTTCTCTGTTCCCTTCACTGACAAGAATAGAGTAGGTGAATGATAAATGCTGTAGTATTGTGTGCTGCTCCTGATAATGTTATCTCCAAAGATTTTAATAACCCACATCATTACAGAGAAGTTACCCTCTGTCAGTGTAAGCACAAAAACTGTTTGTACTGCTAATATTAGACAGCCATCATTTGCTGTCATAATAATTGAGAAAAGTTTTAAGTTTTTTTGATTATTTTGGTCATGCTGGTATTATGATTTTTTTGTTCAAACTACTCTTTTCGAACTTACTCCTGCTTTTATTGTTAAGAGTGATAGACACACATTACAAAAGAAATGCTGTTTTCAGTTGGTAAAGGATATATAGAAAGGCATGTGATCTATTTTCACAGGGCAGGACTATTTTGTGCTGGTGCTATGAACCCTGGAGAAGGTGCTCCAGAAAATCTGCTCTCACATAAAGCAGAATGGAACAAAACAAGCCATAATCACTCTGCATTTTCAAACCATTCTTTATGGCCTGTAGGAATCAAGGAAGGTACATATTAAAGAAACCCTTATGACTCAACAAGGGAAACAACCAAAGAAGAAACCCTTAAGGACTATGTTAACAGACAGCTTGAGAGGTACATCTTCCTCTTCAAGAGGTAAGGGGAAAGATTTTCGTCATGCTCAATGAATTGCCATCATCTATGGGAGAAACAATCTGGGAAAACTGCCATCTTTGCTCCTCTTATGTCCTACTTAATGCTCTCATCTTGCCTTAAATGGCTCTTGGCACATCTCTTTCCCAGTCCCAGGTATTCTCAGGTATTTTTTCTCTTTGTGCCCCCATCAGAGTTCCCCCTCCAATTCCTGTCTCTGGTTTGCCTAATTTAATCACCTCTTTGTTCTTCTCAAAATATTTAATCTCCTCTTCCTTCACAGAGTCCAATTCAGAAGGTCAGCTCTCAAACATCCGTTCCATGACCTATCTTATAGTACAGGCTTTTCCACCATGTTACTTCACATCCATCTTCTCTCCCATATTGTCCCCTTGGCTTGGAAATAGATGCTTCTCATTTCTTATGTGAAGTTTTCCACTGCCTTTCTCCAGGATTTGTCAAAAGTGTTTGGGGGAATGGAGGGTATTGTTATATCTGTTACTGTTAAATAAGGATTTTCTTTTCACCTTTCACTTATCTGCAGGCAACATGGAAGTTCTGGACAAAAACTGAAACCTCAAAATATGTATCTCAATTACTGAACTACTTTAATTTGCGCTACAGCTGTGTCTCCTGGGAGTTACAGTTGAAGAGCATGCTATCATTTTCACTCTCTGTGACTGAACAATAAAATTCATTGTAGTCTTCTCAGGACATCCCCTGGAGACCACCAGAGCAAAATTAGGTAAGAACACAGTATTTCACATGTCTGCCAGATACTACAGAATGTCTTCCTAGTGTGGAAACTAAAAGATATTTAGGATCTCTGTTAGTTAAGCAGATTGGATTAAATTACTTAAGAATGTAGCATAGTTTGGAACAAGTATTCCTCTAAAGCATCTTATCTCATCCCATTCTGTCCCTTCACACAACAAATTTCTGATAGAACAATCAGTAACAAAAAAAATGCACCTTTAATTTTAATATGCACAGGAGATCAATTAATGTATTTCACATGCAAATATGACAGCAATGACCCTGACTCAGAATGCTTGTTATTTCTGGAGTTGGCATATGGTTCTCTGTAACAGCAGGCATAATGATTGCAATAAATTGCCTCCTAATGCCATGTAATGAACTCTGATTTGTGTTAATTTGGGCAGTACTTAGCAATTTCATGTTAATTTTTTAAAATAAACTTTGTAAGACACTGTATATGAATTCAGCTGCATGTTTGGGTTTTTAGCAATGTTAAAAACACAGTCTAGTGTATAAACTCAGCTTTTGTTGAAAACCATATATCATTAATAAAAATACAGGAGTGCAAGAAAGACCTCAAAGACACTTTCTCTTGTGTGTTAATACACACACACAATCTCTTTTTTTAAATTTCTAATTCTAGTTTTTGGAGACTACTTCATTAATCTTTATCATATAAAGCCAATAACTTTCAGGCAGCAGCTCTTCAAAAATTCTCCAGAATACGAATTACAACTTTGGCCCCAAAGCAAACACTGTCCAGAAAAAGCCCTGAAACAAAGCACCAAGTGGTCAGTAGAAAGACCTTCACTTACTTTAGTAGGATTAAAAAGAAGCTCTTAATATATTAACAACACAGATCCTAATTTTGCAAACAGCAACCTTTAAGGAGACACCTGGAATCCATGTGAAGCTCTTGCATGAAGTTTTCAGCAGTATCTATATGAAAGACTTCTCCCTACATTAGAAAGAACTTGGATTGCTTGAAAGAAATGTATGAACTTCCTACCTTCTTTGCTGAAGAGGTAGGACACCCTGAGTGAGCTCCCCATTACTGAGTATCTCATTCATATATTCAGTTGTTTTTAAGTAAGGGTGGTGACATATATTTCAGTATCAGATAGAAATGGGCTTCAAGCTATCTGGGGCATGATTATTATTTTCTGGGGTTTACACAAACATCTTGTGCACAATAGGGGTCATAGTACAAAACCAGCTCTCCTTGAAAAATCATGAATGATGGTAATGTCATGATAATAGAATAGCTGCCTCTTGGGCAACTTATGAGAAGAATGGGACAGAATAAACTAGGAATTTTTATTGTTTTCTATACTTGATTTCATTTTATTTACTACTGAATTTGTGGACTGGATTCTTCTGGAGTCTCATAAACATGCTTAATTTAACAGTGAATGGAACTTTTCACATGCTTCAAATTAAGCATGACTTTATGTACTCTACCAAGCAGGGATAAAATTACATGCTACAGTGCTTCTTTGGTTTGGTCCATTAGTCAGAGATCTGGTGCCCAGGAGTAAGCATTTCTTGATTAAAATCTAATTCTCAATGTTATCAACACTTTGCGTAGTAAAATCAGAAAATGATGTTGAACATATAACAGAAACTAAGATGCAGCTGTAAATTAAACAAGGCTCTTGCCATCACTATGATAAAACTAACTCATCAAAAACATCATTTAGAATTTTAACTGTTTGGTTTATACATTCCTGGAGCTTTTCCCTCCATATAATCAGCTTTCTTAGGATTACCAAGAAGATAGCTCATGAGTAGCAGAGAAAATCTCTAACATTATATGAAACAGCTCAGTTATTATGTCAGTTAGTGAAGTGGTTGAGTATGGATTTAGTATCCTGATTCTAGGCTGTTCGTTGTAAATACCATAGAGATAAATAGTTATAAAGATGGTTATCTGAATATTGCAAAGTATTCTTTCTCATCCCTGTAAAATAGGACTTCAGTGCAAGATTGTATAGGCTCATCCATCAAACCTTTGTCCAAATAATAGGAAAGGCATGATTAAAAAGGCCATGTAAAACTGTCAGTCATTTAATAGCTGTTTTCTTCCAATTAAAGCTGGATTAGGTAGGCAAGTTGCTTATACAAATATCTGAGTACACATTCTCTTAAAGCTGAGTCACTCTTCTATCTTGTCCATTAGCTAAAATGGAGGTCAAGAATGCACTTTTGGCAGTTGTTCATATCTCTGGCACATAAATTTAATGCACAATAAACTAATGGTGACAGATTTGCTTCCCCTAAATATTTTTATGGCTTGTTTGTGTCTACTGATGTTTCCTTCACCCTGCTGATGCAGTTTCAAATGGCCACCTTGTCCCTTGGGTCAGAGCAGGTTTAGATGTGTAAGATGTATTGGGAAGGGAGAAGTGTTTTACTGTAGGACTTGATAGATTCCATTACTGAGACAAAACTGAGTGATAGAAGAGTTGCCTTTCAAGACAGATTTAAATGACCAAATATACTTTTCAGTCATGATGCTGTTCCTTTTCTTGAAGACAAATTTTAAAATTCTCCTTTCCCCAGTGGAATTTCCTCTCTACCTTTCCATCCATGATCAATAAGAACAGATGAGGGAAGATAGATTCTTAGATTCTCACACTGTCCCTTTGAGCATGAGCTGCTGTTCTCTGAACCTGAAAACTCTTAAGTTATCACTGTGAACTTGCATGCAACTACTTCCTGAAGTTTAATGGAACTCACCATAGTACCACAGCTTCCCTTTTATATGAATGGCTCATGCAGACACAATGCATAAGATGCCCCATTGCTTCTGTGCACACATACATTTTCCTCCTTGCAAACTTGTCTGAGGGCTCTTGGCATATATACTGCCTCCTGCCTGTGAAGGTAGAAAGGCAGAGGGTACTCAATAACAGTCCATTTCTAAGGGATTTTTTAAAAATTCTTTATTTCATGGTGTCTGCCTGCATGTTGTAATCAAGTTCACTACCCTAATGCTGATACTAAAGATAAATTTTTCAGTGAAGTCACATATGGAGATGTCAAATAATCACTAACATGTTCATGTTACGTTGTTGAAGGGAAGCAAAGAGTACCACATCTTCCTGTGCACTCACTTTTCCAAAGTCAGGATATAAGGGGTAAGACTTGGGTGGTCACTGACTCCACAAGGGAGTGGCTTAACTAGGATGATATGATATTTTCCATGCTGTCTTCCACAGCTGATTGCAGACCATAGTTAAAGTGTCTTTGCTTCACGTGCCTCAGTCATACCATTTAGAGACAAAAGGGCTCCTTATAACTATTCAATCTTACTTCAAGACAGAAGGACATCACTCTTGCATCAAGCAATTTCTGTTGTGCTGGTGTTAATCCTGCATTCCAGAAAGGAACCTCTGAAGATAATTAAGATAAAACATCTCTCAGGAGTTTTTTCCTCAATCATCCTTGCGTTGTAAAATCTATTTTTATTTGTCAGCTGAATGTTGCCTGTCTCTGGTTCCTGAATTGAGGTTCTTGCAGCATCTTTCCCATATAGATAAGCAGTTCTTCAGTTTCTAATACTTTTAAAGGCCATCTCAATGACCTTTTCCCACAAAACTTAATTTGAAGTAGATGTTGGAGTTTTAGAAAAGTGAACATTTCCTACTCCACTATCCTTTAGGAATAAAGGACTGACATATCTTGCCTGGATAGATTTTGCATAGATAGTATCTCTGTTCCTTTCCATACAGAAATCAGGAGGTTTTGTTCTTTGATCTTTTATAGCAATGGTCCAGTAGGAAAGGACTATCTTTTCCTGTTGATCTTCATTTGGTATCAATCCTACATTGAAAAAGGAGAAAAAACATCCTGAAATTATTGCACTTTTCAATAGTTTCAGATTTCATACTTTCATTTAGCATAATGGAAGATTCATAATTTCAAAAATGATGACCAGGGATCTGTAAATAAGAATTATTTTTAATTTTTTCCCCTGAACTTGGTGATGGCATTGACCAGATGTGCTTGATAATCTTTCTGGATCCAGAGGGGAAAAGAAAACCCACCTAGAAATCTCCCTGCTTATATAACAATTTCAGATATTTCTCATTTTCCAGTTCCTAGGGAACGTCACCTTAATTTTCAACTTAACAAGCCTTATGGGAAACCAGGACTCATGCAGAGGTGAATTACTATGATCCTGGAAGAATTCAATATTGCAGAAGTGCAGGATATATGATGTGGCACTCTCTGGGGAGAAAGCATTATTTTCTCTTTCAGTCTGTTCTAGCTGTTGAAAAGCAATCATGCTGGCACTTTCCGACGAAATCAGCTAATCACAGAATGACAAAATGGGTGAGGTTGGAAGGGACCACAGTGGCTCACCTGGTCCAACCTCCCTGATCAAGCAGGGTCATCCTAGAGCACATGGCACAGGACCGAGTCCAGGTGGTTCTTGAATATTTCCAATGAGAGAAACTCCACAATCACTCTAGGCAATGTATTCCAGTGTGCAGTCACCCAGGCAGTAAAGAAGTTCTTTCTCATATTCAGATGGAACTTCCCGTGTATCACTTTCAACCCATTGCCTCATCCAATTGCTCAGCATCACCAAGAAAAGCCTGGCTCCATCCTCTGGGCACCCTCCCTTCAGATAAACATTGTTGAAGTCCCCTCTCAGTCATCTCTTCTCCAGGCTGAACAGGCCTAACTCTCTCAGCTTGTCCTCATAAGAAAGATGCTTTAGTGCCTAAACCATCTTTGTTGCCATCTGCTGGGTGTGCTGTCCGAACTCCATGTCTCTCTTGTCCTCAGGAGCCCAGACTTAGACACAGCACTCCAGGTGTGGCCTCATCAGGGCTGAGTAGAGGGGCAGGATCATGTCTCTTCACCTGCTGTCAATGCTTTTCCTAGTGCACCCCCGATACCATTGGTCTTCTTGCCCACCAGGACACACAGCTGGCTCATGGACAGCTTGTTCCCCACCAGGACCCCCAGATCCTTCTCCACAGAGCTGCTTTCCAGCAGGTCATCCTCCAGCCTGTCCTGGTGCATGGGATTATTTTTCCCCAGGTGCAGGACCCTGCATTTGCCTTTGTTGAATTTCAGGCAGTTCTCTGCCCATCTCCAACCTACCGAGGTCCCCCTGTAGGGCTGCACAGCCCTCTGGGGTATCAGCCACTGCTCCCAGCTTTGTGTCATCAGTGAACTTGCTGAGGAGGCATCTGCCCTTCATCCAAGTCATTGATGAATAAGTTAAACAGTACTGGACCCAATATTGAACCTTGGGGGTCACCACTAGTGACAGGTCTCCAACAGAACCATATGCTACAGGTTATGACCCTCTGAGATCTTCCAGTCAGCCAGTTCTCAATCCATTTCACTGTCCATTTATTCACTTCACACTTCCTGAGCTTACCTATGAGGATGTTATGAGAGGCAGTGTTGAAAGCCTTGCTGAAGTCGATGTAGACAATATCCACTGCTTTCCCCTCATCCATCCAGGTAGTTGTTTCATTTTAGAAGGCAATAAGGTTGGTCAAGCATGATTTACCTTTGGTGAGTCCATGGTGATTCACAGAATGCATTACTAATATGCTGTTTACTTTCTCTGAAATAGATGTAATGCTGTGATAGCCCACCTGGCAAAAATCAATGGCAATATATGTTTTGTGGGTTTTTCACTCCAGATCTTTGTCTTACCTACCAAATTATTGCCTTTTTATGAAGTATGTCTTTGTTTAGTCCTTTACCAAAGCATTGAGCTACACTTCTATAGATCTTCTATTTGTGCTCAGCACACCAGTAACACACTTACCTACTCTGATTCAGAAGGAGCTGATTAGCAAACAGGGGTAGTGCTTGGCTGAAAATACAAAATAGACAGATCTTCCTTGCTGAGCTTTCTAAAGAGTTCATGAGGGTCCTTCCAACCTTAAAACCTTTGAAAATAATGGAGCTTTCTGTCCCCTGAACCAGTTCAGGTCATCCACAGGAACACACAAGGGCTCACTTGACCTGGAAAAGACCCATGCTAACATCAATCCTGATACTTGTTCCAACAAGCAACTAGGCCCATTCCATGAGGGCCATTAAAATACAACTATCATTGCCATCCAGAGATGTAGAGGATTACCACACCAAAGACATGACTGTTTGAATACTCTAGCTGGGCAGCAAGAGAAGGCATCCTCTACTTTTAAGTTCAGAAAGGTCTCCTTATGTTTATACCGTTTTTACTGTTCTGACCCAGCCTTCTTGCCTTTTGGTTCTAACTGGGCTTTAATAAACACAGCAGCTGAGGCTTTTTCAAAGGCTTCCCTATAAAAGTAATTGCCTGCTAAATATTGTTCTCATAAAACCACTCTGAAAGATTTCAGACCTCTTCTTTGAGGAAAGCCACTTCACTGGTTTTCAAGTAGAGGGCATTTTGGTTTCCCTGGACCTTTTGAAAGGAAGAAAAGACACATAAAATCGTAAATGCTGAAATATCTACTGAGCCTACAAGTTGGAAAAGCTGCCTATTACTTCAATACAATTGCAGGGGGCATGTTTTACCTCTTCAATGGGAAAAAGTCAGCAGAAAAATAAAGGACCAAGGGAAAAAGAGGCAGAAGAGAAGCAGGAGGAAAAAAAATTGCAAGAGAAAGGGCATTAAAACAGGTATGTGCATATGCACACACATGCATAAGTGATGTTTTTCACACTTATTTATTTTAAACTTAGATGCATGTATTGGCTACACCAATGCTTTTTTCCCCAAAGCACTTTATTGAATTTCCATCACTATTCACCATTGCCCAGATTAAGTTTTGATTATGACTCCATACCTCTAGTCAGCTCCCTATCAGTCTTTTTCCCCTTCAGGATGCCCTAAAAATCTCCTTCCCAACAAACTGACAGATCATTTTGGGAAGCAGAAGTCAAGAAACAGATCCAAGGATCATCAGTGTCTGCATTTTGAATTCTTTGGCTCTGCAGGACTGACACAGCTTTACCAAGGCAGGTGTCCCCATCCGAGGTTCCGTTGCTGATTCCTTCGCATTTCACAAAATTACTTACATTCTTACCTTCCATGCCTGCAATCTCTCTGACTGTTCAATATCCCTCAGACATTACTCTATCTCTTCAAGACTTTCTCACCTGGCTTGCAGTCTTTTTAATCTTTACAGCTTCTATGCAGTCTAAATGTAATCCCAGCCTTCAGGACAGGTTAATTCTCGGTCATCACATGTACATACAGAAAGACTTGATGGCCCCATTTCAAAGTTAATTAAGCCTTCAGCTTCCTGTGATTTCAAGAAAGTTAGACAGTCACAGGATTTAACATAGTTCTCAAAATCCTTTTCTGGCTTCACCATTTCCGTAATAATCCTAAACAGTGTTGTGGATATTTGAGTAGTCTGCACAGCGCTTACTACTGTGGAGAAAGCCATTTGCTGCAACATGATGGCAGACCCTGCTTACATGGTTAGGGACCTCAAAGCTGTGTGAACCAATTTCTTCAACCAACTCTATACTCAGATTGCCAACTATGGCCAACGTACCAAGGTCCTTAGCATGTGAATGAAGGAGGAACTGCTAGGTGCTCACTGACTACTGAAAACATGCCATTTTACAAGTCATTTAGATAGTTTCATATTTTGATATTCCTCCCCACATACAGCATATAACCCCCTGCTCTCCATAGAATCCACTCCTGGAGATTTGGCTGAGTTTTACAGTGCCAGTTGAGAATCAGACCTGAGGTAAAAGGCAGAAGGCTCCACAGTAAATGTAATGCCTCTGTACTGATAGAAACTTTGGGCCTGGATGGGTATGGTAAGAAAGACCTTTTATTCTGTTTATGCAAATATTGTCAACAGAACAGCAGAAGAGGCACAAAAGTGTTGTTTTATACAATTCACAAAAGAAGCACAAGGTGAAGAATTTATCTCATCTGATGCAAGAAATGACCACTTTTATCAACCTGAACTAAGCCAATAGGTAACGTTTTCCTCCTGAACTTATGGACCTGATTGTGAACAAAACACCTCAAACCCCTCTGTTCTTCAGTCTTCATTTGGTGACCTGCATGAGGGAGTAGAAGTTTACTGTCTAAGGCTCTATTTGCATTGATATCAGGTGGCATGGCTTTCTGAACATGAGTAATGACAGTGTTAGAGGCCCTACGTGAAAGCAAACAATGTTCCCATCATAGTGCTATGAGAGACACATGGTGTGATTTTCACCACTTGTTCCCAGTGGCACTGAATCCATGGCAAGGAGATCTGTGTCTGCCCTGGCTCTTAGTGCCTGGCTTGAGTGAGAAATGAAGTTTAAGCTTTTCTGCTCAGCATGGCTAAGAATAGACATGCTGTGCAGCTGCCTTTGAAGCACACTAACATCCACCAGTAACACTGTAAGACTCAAACCCCAGCTCACAGGGATGTCATGGAATGCTGCGTACCTTCTCTTTAGTTCTTTTTTTGGGTAAGGATGCTCTGCTGACTCAAGTGGATAAAAAGACAGTCTGAGCAAAAAACATTGAAATACATGCATGTAGACACCTCTGGTGGGAGCTCTCTCTCTGACTTGAGCGAACTCTCACATGTGAACTAGTTATCAGCAGAATAAGGTCTACAGTGTGATTTCTTTGATCAGCTTCCCCCATAAGTAGGGAGGAAGCATCTCCTTAGCTCCACTGGCTGTATTGCCCAGAACTCCACTTCCTGAAGGAAGTATTTCAGATATAGACATCGAATTCTGCACACTTGTGAACAGTCAAAAGAGTCTGCTATTCTTATAAAGTGAGTGTGACATTCTTTATTATGTATCTTCTAAAATAGCCATCATTCTCAAAAAAAAAAAAGTCTTATCACCATTCATCTTAGTGACCCTCATAGGCTTAGTGGGAGTTCTTATACTCTGGTCAGTCTAGGGCTAACATCCAAGAGTTGGGAGTGAATGATTACAGTTATAGATAGAGCAAAGATTACAGTCAAGGTTGAATTACTGTACTGACTTCACTCCCACTTTTTTCAGACTTTTTTGAATTTGGAGTCTGTCCTGAATGCATTTCCATTCCATTTCCTTTAAAGTCTACTTAACTTTGGCAGAATAAAATAAATAACCCATATACCCATTTTGTATATTCATAATCTGTGTATCTCAACCATAGCATTATGCACCCAATAATGTACTGCAGTGAATGCCTGAAGGAAAAATATTATGGCAAGCTATGTAGCAGTACTTTCCTAATTACACCTTCCCAGCTACCAGCAATGTGCAACTGAGCAAGTAGTGGTATTTTAGTGTTAAATAACCCTGATGGATTTTCTCCTATGAATTTCTTCTGTGAACTTGTGCTAGTGAGTGCTATCAAGGGCCCTTTGCTGGTGCCTCAGAGATGTGCTAGCCACATGGGTGCACCCTTCAAGTTTTATGGAGGGGAGCCAGGGGCCTCTGAGGTAATAGAAACCAACAGGGAAAGACCAGGGAAATATTTCACTGAAATTAAGGAGTGTTTCTCTAAGGTGAAATGGCTAACAGTCCGGCTGAAGTGCACATCTCACCAGCTTCGTGTCCCATAGTCATTCATCAGAGCACAGGAGAACTGGGCTCACAGCTTTAACACCAGGATACTGCTCCATGCCCACTAAGACCTGATGCCATACAGTGTTGGAGACTCAGAAAGTACTGTGAGGATTCACCTATGTGCTTTTAGTGCTCTTGCACTGCTCCTTGGAACTGGTTTCAACCACTGGTAGAAAGGAAGATAGTAGGGAAGACTTCTGGGATGTATGTCTGTGCTTTTAAAATACACGTACCAGCCTCACTCTTGTCCAGAGTGAGGGTGAGGAAGCATAAAGAGTATTGGGAAAGGTGACACCCATAGTCTGGTACACAAGGTAAGCAAAGCCAGGGTGCTGCCTGAGAAAAAGAGGGTTAGGTTAGAGAAGGCAAAGTCCAAACTGAATCACTCTAACCTGGTTTTTTGTCCATGCCATCGCCAACTACTACCATGAGTTTTAGCCTCCACACTTTAATGCAGACTAAATCAATACAAAATTGTGTGTATAAAGGCCTTACATGATGACTTCTTGCATGTAGCATGTTATGAATGAGCTTCCATCTGACACTAGACTAACTGATTACTGTTACAATAATTTAACTCTTTATTTTCATTGTTAGGTCAACAACTGAATTAAAGTCTACTGTGAAAGACAGCTTTCATTCCAGTCCTCCTAATCCATAAACCAAAAAGTTAACTAGTGCTTGCCATTAGTACATTTGTAGATATAAAAATACTCTTAACAAATCATTTCATTGTACAGTGCAAGTAACAAATAGCCTGAGATTGATAGCAATTTCCAATATAATTAAATAAAACTTATAGCTGAAATCCAAACAGATTTAAAAAAAAAAGTTTTATTGGTTGTGTTATGGAAAAAAAAAAAGGGGGAAAGCATTGTTACAGGATAAAATGGATTTGTAGTTTTGGTAAAAGAACTTTGTGTGATAGAAAGGGCAGTTCAGAAATAGTCCCCAAATTTACAAGATAACATGAAAGCTTTCTTTTTACTTTTAAAATATGAATTGTAGGCTTTCATATAAATAACATGATACATATGAAAGAAAATATGACATGGAGAATCAGCTCTAGCAATACCTTACTTTGTATTGACAAAGAAAAAGCAGTAGATGGGAAATAAATTAAGGTGTCTTTAACAGGAATAGAAATAAAAAAATTACTCAAAACATTGAAACCTCATCACACATTGGACTAAGACTGACTAGCATCTATTTGGAACTCAGACATGGAAAGTCCTGTTACCTCGGGAATACAAAGAAACAGTTTATGCCTTTATTTTGAGGGCTCTGTTAGGCTGAATGTCATCAGCTATGCATCTCAAATTCATTTGGTCTCTTAGGCAGGAGTTAAGCTGGCTAGGCAAGGATAAGTGCTAGGTAAATAAATAAATAAACAGATATGAGCAGCTTTGTGGGATCTTGGGCTTTCTTAGCATTTAACTGTACGTCTCTTTTTAATAAGTCATTGAACAGCAGAATGGATTGCTTGGTAAAAGCTGACATTTAGAAAGAAAAAGAACACATCTTTAACAGTCTGTTCCTAGCAAAGCCATGAATAGGTATTTATAGAAGCTCAGCCAACCTGCTGATTTGTTTTTTTCTTTTCCTAAATATACATGTAAGCAAAAGCAATCAGTGAGTTTCAGGATTTTAAAAGAACAACAATAAAAGTTAATTATGTTGCTCAGACAGAGTATTTGTCTCCATGCTTGAGTCAAAGGTCTCTGTGTTTTAGCCAGGCATGGATAAAACTGATTTATGACTGCTGATTCCCTTACTGCGTGGGGTAATGCTGGGTGCTAAGGTTTTGGGAAAATGTGGCTTGCAAAGGCAGGACAGAAAATAACGACTTAAAATCAAGTCAAAATGAATACCTAAGAGTTTTCTACAAGCCTGGAAATGTCTCCCTGTGTTTTATGTGTACAGCTCTTAGCATCATGCAGTCTCAAATCTTGACTGCAGTTCCTGCTCAGGATTCTCAGATTACATACATAACCTACCAGCTCCTACATAACCACTCTACCTTTTTTAAAAAAAAACACTGTCTTTGTTGTTGTATATTAATTAATGTAGATTCCTTACGCTCTTCAGCTTGGGGG
Source organism: Dendrocincla tyrannina (assembly GCA_035047865.1). Taxonomy (NCBI): domain Eukaryota; kingdom Metazoa; phylum Chordata; class Aves; order Passeriformes; family Dendrocolaptidae; genus Dendrocincla; species Dendrocincla tyrannina. Next base: position 16,695,287 of record JAWWMP010000132.1, read on the forward strand.
TTGTACAAGGTGACTTTTAATGGTCTCTGGCAACCAAAACTATTCTACAATACCCTGTAAAGCAAGTTTTTCAGATCGGAAGTCAGTCTAATGACTATCAAATGAAGGCTTCTTCCATGGTCCAGCAGAGGCAGAACATTAGCACAGTGAGGGTCTCACTCAGGTCGCACTCAGGGCTCTCACTCAGGACTGAGGGTCCTTCCTCTTTGTCTGCCCCTTATCACTGTGCTCTTACTTTTAAGTCAGTGAAGGAATGACTTGAATACCAGGTACAAAAAAGGTGATGAAAGCCTTAGTGCAGTGTGAGTAGATTGCAAATCTTTGGCTTCATTTGAGGTGGAATAGGGTTCATTTGGAGACTGCTTTCACTTTCAATTAATGGTAGCCCTGCTGTGCATTTGCTTGTTATGTGATTCAGCTGTACAATGACAATTCCACAATGGATACTATCTTGCAATGAAATCCAGAGCCTTTGATATCTTCACCACTTGCCTGGACAAAACCCTCAGATGCCTGATCTAAGAATGTGGACTACAGGCCTCCAGAGGACCCTTCCCACACAAATCTTGCTATGATTCTGTCAGAGTTTTTTCATCACCTGTTAGAAAAGGTTGTTTAATGTAGAAAGAGGTCTGTTCCTCATGTGACATGCCAACACTTTGCTTTATCACAGATAACCATAGTTTTCACCAATGTAACACACAGCTCAGGAGTTTTAATCTATTCTCCCAGCTGGCGGTAGGGTCAGGAAAACTGCAGATGTATTTCTAAGGAACGGGGAGTCATGGCTCCAATACTTTTATGCAAGAAGAAATTCAGTGGAAAACCTGCTGAAAAGGTCGAAGCGTTGTAAAGTGTGCAGATAAAGACAAGTATGACATTTACCTAAAATCTGATAATTAATGAGCAAATGTGTCATCCTGAAGTAAATTTGGCAGGGTGGTCACACTAAGTCCACAGCACTATTTGCCCCAAAGTAGATGACTTACTTTTTCCTTTTTTTCACATTAAATACAAAATCAGGTAAAAAGAAATGCAGCTTCTGTGAAGGTCCCATGACACTGCATAAATTGAAGAAAATATATGCTCTGGATTTCACAGACAGGATAGAAATGTGATTCAGCTTAAACAGGAAGGTCTATCATCGGATTACAGAAATTAATACAGATCAAATAAAGTCAGTGTAAATAAATCAATTCATAATACCATGGGCTTGCAGGTTTCTTAGACTACACCCAGTTATTGATCCAGGAAACTGAAAGTTAGTTGGCATGACAAAATGCGGCTGCTCAGTAGTTGGTATGAAACATGAAATCTTTTAATGAAGAAATGTCAACAGAAGATAGCAGTACAGCTGATATGATTTCTGGTCTAAATCAGTTGATAATTCTATGACATCCTCCATGCTCTAATAATGCCCTTGACGTACCTTGGGAATGTAGGAAAAATGACTGGGATCTCTCTACGCTCCCATTTGGTCTTTCTTTCTCTGGCATTGATGCAACATACCACTTTTGAAAAAGATCAAGATGTACTATTTGAGGTGGGTAAAGTGCTTCAGGTAAAAATCAAGGTGAGCTGAATGTCCACTGAATTTGGGATTTGCATTCAGGAAGAAAGCTCCTATGTTCTCTGAATCACTTCAGAGGTAAAAAGAGGCCTTGAGGCTTTCAATGAACAAACAATCTTAAGCCTCTTTTTCTTCCTTCTCCGTGGGTGAAAGAAAGCTACACAAGCCCTTTTCTGAAATACACGCTCCTGGCAGCTCTAATCTGTGCTTCAGTGAGGAGATGTGGACAAGCCCTGTCTGTTGAGTCATCCCTAAATGAGCCACACCACAGCTTCTGACTGGGGAGGATTTCATGGGGGAAAGCCTGGGTTTTTATCATCCCTCCTGAGATGTACTGCATGAAGCTTGAAGGCAGTTGTCCCCTCATCCATCTGTCATTGCTGGGACTGAGTTTGGGAATGCCTGGTTGTGGGTAGCACTGCCTGGCAAAGTACTATTCTTGCCCCTCTCTTGGTTAAGCAAATCAAAGTTCAGCTGGGCTACTGCAGGGGACAAGGAGGGAATCAGGGTGAGAAGTACAAGCAAAGGACTGGAGGTCCAGAGTAGGTACATCACTAGTACAGGTGCAGCCACACCATCCCCTAATCTCAGTATAGGTGGTCAGCTGTGTTATGATATTTTAGATTTGATCTGTGGTTTCTGCCTCACTTAGACACCAACAAGTCTGCAAGGTCAGATGGGATCCCCCCAAGAGTACCTAGGGAACTGGTGGATGATATCTCTAAGACACTTTCAATCATTTACCAGCAGTCCTGGAAAACTGGACAGGTAGAAGGTGACTGAAAGTTACCAAGTCTGCAAGGGTCAGAAGGAGGATCTGGGGCGCTACAGGCCTGTCAGTCTGATCTTGGTGCTAGGGAATGTCATGAAGCAGATCATCCTGAGCGTCATCATGAAACGTGCAGGAAAACCAGGGGATCAGGCCTAGTCAGCATGGGTTAATGAAAGCCAAGCCCTGTTTGACCAACTTGATCTACTTCTATGAAAAGGTGACCTGCTTAGTGGATGAAGGAAAGGCTGTGGATGCTGTTTACCTATACTTTAGTAAAGCCTCTGACACTGTGTCCCTCAACATTCTTCTGGAGAAGATGGCTGCTGATAGCTGGGATGGGCACACAGTTCACTGGGTGAGTGGAGTTAAGTCCAGTTGGTAGCCCATCACAAGTAGTATTCCCCATGGCTCAGTATGGGAACCAAACCTGTTTAATATCTTTATTGATGACCTGGACAAGGAGATCGAGTGCAGTCTCAGTCAGTTTGCAAGCAAAACCAATTTGGGTGGGAGTGCTGTTCTGCTGGAGGGTAGAAAGGCGCTGTAGAGTGATCTGGACAGGCCAAGACCAGCTGTATGAGATTCAGCAAAGCAGAACAACCACATGCAACACTACAGGCTTGGGAAAAAGTAGTTGGAAAGCTGTCTGCTGGAAAAGGATCTGGGACATTGGTTGACATCCACATGAATATGAGCCAGCAGTGTATGAGAAACAGCGTGGCCAACCTGGCCACCAGGACTAAGCAAGTCATCATCCCCTTTTCCCCAACACTGGTGAAAGCACACCTCAAACACTCTGTTCAGTTTTGGGCTCCTCACAGCAAGAAAGACACTGAGGTACTAGAGCATATCCAAAGAAGGGCGGCAATCCTGTTAAGGGGTGTAGAGCACAAGTCTTATGAGTAGCAGCTGACAAAACTGAGTTTGTTTAGCCTGGAGTAAAGGAGGCTTGGGGGGATCTTATCTCTTTCTACAAGTTCTTCCAGGTAACAAGTGCTAGGAGAGAGGAAATGACCTCAAGGTGCATCAGGGGAAATATCCAATATTTCCTAATATTGGATATTAGGAAAAATTTCTTACTGAAAGTGTGATCAGGCATTGGAATAGGCTTCTCAGGGAAGTGGTGGAATCACCATCCCTGAAAGCGTTAAGGAGGTATGTGGTTGTGGCAGTGGAGGATGAACATGGTGGTACTGGGTTAATGGCAGGACTTGGCAAACTCAGAAGTTTTTTCCAACCTTCAGGATTC
>JAWWMP010000132.1:16698977-16743671 GCA_035047865.1 Dendrocincla tyrannina
CTTCAGGATTCTGTGATTTCTGGGATGGAGTGAGATCAAAGATCTCTGCATGGGTGTTGCTGACCACATGTGTTACTCAGCATAGCTGCAGGTCAGGACCGGGGCTTCCATTTGCTCCCAGGAATGTTTGATATATGCGGGTGGTTTGCTTACAAACACGGACTTTGTGCAGGATGTGAAAGGTGAGGTGCCTTTTATTTTTTTGTTCCCTGCTGGTATGTGCCTGATGGGAACAACAACTGCTTGAGTTAGCACTCCAATACTGAGCCACTCATTTGTTAACATCACCCTTGGAGAGGTTTTGCAAAGTCAGCACACTGCACAACAGTATCTTCCTCAAGGCATCAGACTTTACAGAACAGTCATCTATTCCCCCTCAACAAACTGGGCAGCAAGATGTCCGTTTAAAAGGTGATAAATAGTTACACCAAATAAATCCAACCTTAGCAGCAATATTTCTGATTTTAAGGATGTCAACACCCAGATGTCCCAGATTGATAACAGAACTTAAATAGCCCTTCTGACAGCACCCTACCCCCCCCTCTGACCCTGAGATCATTATCAGGGAAAAACAGTCTGTCTAAAATGAGTTTCTAGCAGCCAGATAAAAGTGATTAGTCCAGTCTGCATTTTGCCATTGCCTTTTTTTAAATGAAAGAAGCCTGAGTGAAATCGTCTGAAACAGAGACAAAAAGGTAAACCAGAAAAAAATATACCTTCTATCCCTGTTCCTCACTGGCATTCTTTGTTTCAATTTCAAATGTTCATTTATCTCTTCATTTGTGCTATAACCTCTATAGCCCCTAATTAGCAAACCTGGTTTTGACTCATAATTTTAAATTTTCTTTTTCTCATCTTAGGCTTTCCCCATCAAATGGAGTACCTACAGGAGAAAGAAAATTTTGTTCTTTCTCAAATAAAAAGCAAATCATCCTCAACGTATTTTAGTCCAGATATTGGAGAACTTCCTTCTTAAAAAGATCCACACCATGAATGTCACGGTGATACAGGACTGTGAAACTGGAAAAATAATTTTAAAAACTTGAGTCATAATGGCCATGAAAATATATATATAAAATGAATGGTTTCATTTTCGAAAGCACTCTGCATCCAAAGTGCTTGAAGGAATTTTTTGTTGCCAAAAAAACAATTTGGGCATGAGGATGTATAGCAATTTTGACACTAATCTCATTCATATTTGGAAGCCTAATCACAAATGTAGAAGAGAAATTTTTAAGAGTGTCCAACCCATTATGTACACAAGACTTTCTTCAAAAGGCTATGAAAGTACAATTCCTTCTTTTTTTTTTTTTTTTTTTTTTTTAATGACACAGAGGCGTTCAGGTGACTTGAGCTCTTTTAAAACTTCACCACCAAAAGATCACTTTATGTGTTTATATTTAAAAATCTTGGCTAAGATCATTGAGATGATTAAATACAGAGGGAATAGTTTTTGGAAAATGTTGGCCATAATCCCACAAAGTGATTTATTACATTATCATTTCTGTAATGGGTGACATCACCTCTTTTTGACACTTGATGTGTCAGTAATGCTTGAAGAGGATTTAATCGTTAAGCTATAGAAGGTACCTTCATGTATCAAACTTGACAGGAGAGCTCTCATTTCTCTCCATCATTCAGTCCTCATTCTCTCCACATGGAGTCAATCAATTGAAAGATAATATCTTCCAAGAACTGTAATTTCTGTTAGTCTCCACAAAATGTCACGTTGTGCCCTTAATTCTGACTGTCTCCATTGTTACTGTAAGCTACTGGCAATGCATCCACATTTAACAAGGATTTAGTCTTTTGGCATATCCACTTGCTATGAATTTTTATGTAAAACATGATTCCTTGTATTCTCTGTGGGACACTGAGAAGAAAAGTTCTAAGTGACTTTTTAAAAAGGAGCTTCCTGGCAGTACTAACTCCTCATTTGAAACAGAGACTGAGAAAATCTGATACTTAAAATGGAATGTAGAAAATTCACTTCTCAGACATTGGCTCAAGTTAACCTTTTGTTCTCAGTCAGTTTCCAAACAGCACATGGTGTGGTAATACAGAAAATCCTGGAGATGGAAGGTATATCTTCATCACACAGCTTAGAAACTATTGGAAGAGTGCAGAGAAGTAAGTTAGTTGGCCTCTTGCTTCATGAATCCTAAGAAAATCTGGACCCTATTTAATCTCATTTTGCAGATGACCCATCTCTCTGTTCTACGTTGATTTCTTTGTTCATGCTCATGTATATTTGTACGACATCCAAAAACTTTTGTCTCATCGACTGAGCTCATATTGACCTTTTTCTTACAGCCTGGAGTTAGGCTCACATGAACTTTGGACTGAAACATGGGCATAACATGTGCAGCACTAATGGCTTGTCCAAGGTTCTCCCACTAGTAGCTTTTTTCTTCATTGCTGTATTTCCTTCCTAGTTACTTTTACATCTTCCCAGACAATATTGTGCTTGCTGATCAAGCTCTCCAGCCACTCGCTCCTCAGCTTGTATGTACATCCGGGTTTGTCCCTTTCCAGGTGCAGAATCTGGTACTTGTCTTTATTAGATTTCATGTGATGGGTGATTGTCCAGCCTTCTAATTTGTCGAGGTCTCTCTGCAATGCCCCCCTTCCTTTGAGACAGTCAACAGCTCCTCCCAGTTTAGTATCATCAGAAAACTTAGCATACCTTTGGGTCTTGCATACAAGCCATTTATGAAGATGTTGAAGAGCACTTGGCTTAAAATAGGGCCCTGTGGGACCCCATTATTGACCAGTCACCGGCCTGATGTAACCCCATTCACTGTTACTCTTTGTGTCTGACCTGTGAGCCGTACAAGCAAATTGAGTTTGACAAGCAGGACTTTCCCCTCATGAACATATGTTGGCTGTGACCAATGATTGTGTTCTTCTTCAGGTATTTTTCAATACATCCAAGAACACCTCTCCATAACTTCACTGAAGTGAGACTGACTGACCACGATTCTACAATCTTGCTGATGAGGAAAGGCTGAGACAGTGAAGACTGTTCAGTCCAAACATGAAAAATTTCAAGGGGGGATTATACATCCCTTGTACCTGAAGAGATGGTACAATGGGTCTGCACTCTTTTCAGTGGTGCCCAGTGGCAGGATGAAACACAGAAAGGTCCTCCTGAACCTCAGGAAAAGTGAAAGAGGGCAGGTTTAGATTAGATGACAGTCAGAAATTCTTTACTCAGAGGGTGATGGGGTACTGAAACAGGCTGCTCAGAGAAGATGTGGATGCCCCATCCTGCCAAGGCCAGGTTGGATGGAGCCCTGGACAACCTGATCTAGTGAATGGCATCCCTTCTTATGGCAGGGGATCTGGAACTAGATTATCTTTTAAGGTCCGTTCCAACCCAAAACATTCTATGATTCTAAAATTCTGTAAGAATATTTGATTAAATAACTAGATGAAAGAAGGAAAAATATTCCTTTTAAAGATTACTAGCAAGATAGTCTGATTTCAGCACAAAAGCACAAGATATGCAGATCTCTCAAGCTGTGAGAAATTGCAGGGCAACAAAACAAGTAACCTTTCTGTACCACTGTCACAAGACCAAGACAGTCATTTTATTGAAAAAGAATCAGAGGGTTTTGGAGCTCTGAATCAGGCTTAAAACCCAACAATGTAAAGCATGGTACCTCTCAGCTCTCACTCAACTAATCAGACAAACACAAGCTGGAGATCTGACCAAGAGGCTAATTATGTGAAGAAACATGCGTAGAGTAAGATGCTACAGGAATCAATTCCAAAAGACTGATTTTTGAGGAACACCTCAAAACAGATTTAAGTTGAATAGGATATTGTGTTTATTTGATTTGACATGTTTGTCTTCAACGAAGCCTTCTTTGTCATTCTAGAAGCCCTGACTGAAGCAACGTTTTACTAATCTTTCATCATCTTGCAGACTGGAGGAAGTTATTAGCAATGTCCATTCCCAATAAGCTTTCCTACAGGGAAAATAAATCCAAACTTACTGCTTAGAGATCATTTCAGGCATGAAAATATGCAAGCACATTATTAATGAAGTTTATTTCATATTAATATAATACTGGCTGATCTCACTGTTTATATAAATCCTCCTGTTTTATTTGAGTTTTCTAAATCCCTCAACCTCAGTGATGTCTGCCAAAGAAAAAGGATGATCTCTGCTCTTTGTTAGAGTACTGTAACATGGCAGGGCTGACTTGCCTTCTCAGAGTACATATAGCATAGAGTTTCAAAATGTCGTGTTCTGGAAGGCTACAGACTAAACAGATTTCAACTAATGGGGTGTCTTCAGTGTCTGAGGAAAGAGAAAGTTTAAGGTTTAGATTAGATGCTTATGACAAAGTCATCCCTGCTTCTTCAGTAACTCATTTTGATATTTTTTAATTTGCAAAAATGTGTCTGTGATCCCACAGGCTCTTAATTACTTTGTAATGCATGTGTATGAACAGATGGAAAATGTTTTCAATTCTGAGAGAATTGCTAATGGATGTCACCAGCTATTAGAAAAGCTCAGGTGGTTCCATTTTGGGAGAACAGGCGTTGTCATAAGTATGTTCATTTTTAATGAAATGTTTGCTTATCTATACCTTTATGGTAAGTTTAACACTGCCAGTACTAGTGAAAAAAGATTATACCTTAAGCCAGAAATTGTTCACTGTGAAATAGTTCAGAACCTTAGATCCAAACATTTCACGAAAACTTGTTGTAGGTCACATCAGGATGAGGGAAAATTAATAACTGGGGAAAAAAAAAATTCAATCAAGGTGAGACTTCTATTTTCCTCTTTCTAACAGATACACAAAAAAACCCCACAACAAACCAAACCAAACCAAAAAAAAACCCCAAAGAAACAAAAAAGCCCCAGAGAATAATTTCTGATTTCTTACCTGAAAATCGAGAACTGCTTTTAATATCACAACAGAAAGGAACAGTTTTCCTATATAAAATTTAATAATTTTGCTCATTTAGGGTTTTATCCACTAACCCAGATGAGATTTCATACTGTTTTTGAGCTCCTTCTAACAGAGAAAGTAGGATCGTCCCATGAGAAGGAACTGAAGTATGAAATATAAAAGGATGAAATGAAACTCAGTAAGCAAACTTTCCCTTATATTCCTCCTTGTGGGGGCAGAATTAGTACAGTGAATAGGGCTGGGATGTTTTCCTGGCTGTGATTTGAAGACTGAAGGGAATGCAGGAACAGTCTTATTGGGATAGAGTTGTACTACTGGGTTGCCTTTCCTGCTCCATTCATTATGAAAGATGGAGTTTGGAAATATAGATTGCTCCTCTCTGCTCTGGTGTAGGCTCACATTGCTAAACTGTATTGAGACACTGCTTCGATCAAGTAGCTGTGAACTGCATGAGACTGAATTAACAGAGAAAGATACCTCAGCATACTCTATACAGGTTGTTATTTTGAGGATTAAAATGGGTAAAAGATCTTTTGGACAATGTCTTGCACTATTTCTTCAGGATCCTGATGCACAAAGAGCAATACCACAATTAGACCTCCTTCAGCACTTGTGCCAGACCTAAAGAAGCTTTCATCCAGCTATTGCTCCTTCTTTTAGGTCTTAGTGTTTCCAATTCAGTCTTCAATTTGCCCAGTGAAGTGGCAAAAAATGAGCAGCAGCTATGACAAGTAGGACAACACCTAGAGCAATCTTTTCTCTGCCTTTGCAATGCGAAGGACAGCAGTGTTCAGAAGAAGAAATTACTTTTCTCAGCTGTGCCATGAAGGTGCTGAACTTCCTTTGCAGTCTTTCCCTGAATGACAGGTGAGGTTGCAGGTGTTTATTCAGTGACTCGAATAATGGGGAAGGTGGATAACAGAGCTCAAAAGGAAGTGTTAAAACCTGCAGAGTGTGGAAGAAAGACTGAACAGAGCAGACTCAGGGTGGAATATCTTTCTCATAACATTCTGCAATATACACATTTCCTAAGAAAAACTTGAACATTTATACATTTATTTTACTCTTACATTCAATGACTCCAGGCATAGAGAACATAATAGGGAATCTATTATGCAAGATGCTATACAAATTATATTTCTTGGCCTCAGAAAAATTAAACTTAGAACCATAAACCCCAACAGATGGACCAGACACTCTCCAGAGACTGGCTAGGTGATGCATGGACCACAGTTAGAAATTATTGGTATCTAAGTAAGAAAGAAAAAATCAAATGAAATTCAAATTTCAGTTTCTGCATTGAAAACTGCAAAGAAAATAGATATTTTAAGTTCAATCTGAATGAAAGGAATCATACATATATCCCAATGATGGAATGTTACCTTCCTTTGGTAAAATAGAAATGTTTTAATGACCTCACTTACTCCAGCCCTGCCAACATTTCAACATCTTCCCAGTTAATCATTTCCACAATAAGAAGTGATATTGCAAACAATCAGGCATTGCATGACACTGCAGCTCCTAATTCTGTTGTGTATATTTCTCTGCAATCAGGCTGTTTGTTTTAAGTTTATTTTATTTCAACTGATCTCACACCAGAAGAAATAGAAGCCTCACGAACAGCTGGGATATGACAAGTCTCATATCCTGACTCATAAAAGTCTCAGGTAAGCCAAAGAAAAACTATTCCAAAGACACAGAATGGCATTACTTTGCTTCTCAGCAGCTCTGCACTGAAGGTAACAGATGCATTTCTTTGAAACCAGTCTGCTGGAATTTCACAGAGGGGCAAAAAAAACCCAAACTCAAAAAGCCCAGCTGTCAGGTTCAAGTAGCCTTGAAGTAGAGCTACAGTCCAGGGAGACAGAGAAACACGCTGTGAACCAAAACCTAAGAATATGGTTTCAGTGAGCATTGATAGAAGTGCTTTGCAAAAGTGCTGTTTTCCCAACAACCACCTGGTCCATCAAGACGGGCTTTGTCCATCCACATGCTTGATACTGTCTAATGAAAACGGTGCCTTTCAAAGACAGCTTGCTTACCTGCCTAGCACAGTAACTCAAATTACAGCAAGACTTACTGAGCACAAGCACTGCTTTCTACCTGGCAGGATTAACTATGATAAATGAGCTTTTTAAAACACTAAATCCTGGCACAAAGAAGAGTTCCTACTTGTGTTTCATTAAAATGGAGCTAGTAATAAGTATTTATTTCCTATGCTGCTGGGATAAAACAGGACACAGCACCAGTACAAGTCCAGGCAAATAGAAAGTGTTCAGTATAGAGCTTCTGCAGAAAAGATCCTCTTTGATAAAGAAGCTCTGCAGCTTTAAAATCTACTGCTTTCACAGAACATAACAGGTTTTCAGACAATACAGAAAAATGCTAAAAACAAAATCTCCAAGCCAGAGATGAATAGTGCGTGGAGTACAAAGGATGAAAAGAGCATGAAAAGTTCTGTTGCAAAACACCTGAGCACGCAAAGACCAAGCTTGGTTGCTGAAGACTACTCAAGTTGAATTTTCAAAAGTCAGAAACTTATAGACTCCTTTTTCATTGTTTTTGTTCTGGATATTTGGATTGTTTTGAGTACAGAAAAGCTCATCATGCTTAAACAGCAACAGCACCAGCAAAAAAATTAGGTAATTCTCGCAGCGCCACAAGGAAAGAGGTGGGAGGTCTTACTATGTTGGACAAAGAGCACATATCAAAACACACAGTCCACAGCTGTATTGAACTCATGCCCAGCACCTCAGCCTCTGCCTCTTCATAAACAACTTTTGCCTCTGCTGGCCTCAGTGGCTACTTTCTTGTTCTTTCTGTTTGCTCTTTTAAAAATCCCTCCCTTATCTTCCATCAGTGATGTTTTTCATGCCCCTTCTCAAAATTTCCTTCTTAGATTCAGGCTTTCTCTTCAGAAGCTTATGCCCCTATGCCTCTGTCTATCTTTTCATACATTCTGGTGTGTATCATCACCACATGCAGTAGCCAGAGGTGGCTATAAAAGGGACCTGATTGCCAGAAACTGTGTAGGCTCCAGGGAACCTGATGGGAGCCCAGATTCTAACCTTAAGCACACAGCTTTGAAATAATTTGTCCCATGAAATTTGCCAGTGCCAATGTTTTCTGTTATTTAGGCATTCCTACAAATCTCATTTTGTTTAAGGTGTTATTACAGCCTTTTTATATCATATAATTATGTTAGTGCCTCAACCTTTGTCTCGGAAGAAATATTCCATTTTGATTCCTCATGGCTGCAGAGAAAAATGGGAAAAATGAAGAAAGAAATGTTAATTAAATGACACAAATTGTGTTTTCTGGATTTTATTTCACTTTCACCTTTTGGGAATAGAAGCTACAAAACCAGTGTCCCCTCTGCATCCAGAAGACACATATCATATCTCCAAAATGAAGACAAATTATAGAGGCTTGAAGGTGAATATCTATTCATGCAGGAGTTAACTTACCAATAACACAATCATTTTTCAGAGGAATTGCAGATCCTGTTATTGTTTTTCCAAGCCTGAAAGTCAAAGAAAGCTTCTTAAAATAGAGTTTTCATGAATTTTCTTTTGAAATTATGTATTTCAAGTAAGCTTTCAGGTTTAACTGCAGTGTTTCAGTGGTGAATACTATCTGTGAAAAGTAATCTGACTGGGAAATATGTATGAGTCAGCAACGATAACACCTCTAGCAAAGCTGGAATTACGAGAGTTTGAACCAGGAAGCTGTTAACTGCCCTTATTACAGCTGGCTAAGAATCAGTAACAACTATTAAAAATACATAATTGAGATGGAGCTAATTTTTTCTTTTTTTTTGGCAGAGTAGAAAATCTGAAGGAATGATTGGATGTTAAGAATCCTTTTGATTCTGTAGGCATTGATTTATGTTCATATCAAACAATTAAAAAAAGTTCATGTTTTTTGAAGTTTTTCATAAGATGTGCTCTCACAGAGTGAAATGTATGTGCATTGTATTTATATGGCAAGGTTTTGGTAGTGGGGCAGTGGGGTAGTTAAAGGAGTGGCTTCTCTGAGGGACACCAGAGGCTGCTCCTACGTGCAACAGAGACAGCCCCAAGACAAAACTGCCACTGGCCGAAGCTGAGTCCATGAGAAATGTTGGCAGGGTCTCTGAGATAATGTATTTAAGAAGACACACAACAGCTGCTGTGAGAGAAAAGTTAGAATGTGTGCAAGAAACACAAGGTCATTGAAGGAGAAGGGGCAAGAGGTTCTCCAGGCACTGGAGATAAGAGTCTCCTGCAGTCTGTGGTGTAGAACACAGTGATGCAGGTTGTCTCCCTGCAGCCCATGGAGATCCATGAAGGAGCAGATATCCACCCTGCATCCAGTGAAGGACCCTGTGCCACAGCAAATGGATGTGCCCTGAAAGAAGGTGACCCCACAGTGGAGCAGGCTCCTGCCAGGACTCATGTCCCTGGGTAGAGGAGTCCATTACTGCAGCAGGTTTCCTGTGTCCCTGTGGGGAACAGCTGTGCAGGGGAAGTCCATTCATGAAGGATTGCACCTCATGGACAGAACCCATGCTGGAGAAGTTCTTGAAGTTCCTGCACCCCACAGAAAGTCTGTCAGATGACCACCAAGCAGCTCTATCACTCCTCTCCTCAACAGGACAGTGGGGAGAAAATGAAACTCATGGATCAAGATAAAAGAAGCTGAATAGACAAAAGCAAGGTCCACATGGTGAAACAAAGCAAAACACAAAGATTTAATTCTCTACTCTCCATCAGCAGGTGATGACCTGCCACTACCTGCAAATACAAAGCACAGCACTATGAGAAGACTATGAGGTAAATTAGCTTCATTCCAGTCAGCCCCAATACATTTAACAATATGCAACATTTAATGATATGTATTTCTTAATACATACAAATTGAAATGTAACTGTAAATTAATTAGATCATTTAGAAAGAAGTTAAAAGCATTTAAGAAGGTATTTTTAAAAGAACTTCATCCTGGGTTTTTACTTTTTTTACAAAATCACAAGCAATTTTAGTTTCTACAAAATTGTATTTTATAAAGGGGTGGGGGGGAAGGGGAAATCGACGTTTCTTTCTTTGGACCAATTTCTCTGTTTCTGTCAGAGAAATGCAAATTTCACCATTGGAATTTAGTCTGATCTTATATCTGACTTAAGCCCTTATCTTTTGGAGACCGTACAAACTTGTTTTTCTCTTCTTTTACAAATACTTTTAAGCAACAAGAAAGGCATTACACAAAGGTCAGCTGAATGCCTTGACTCTACATTAGCAGAACAAATTCATGCAGCCCCTTGTTTGATCTGCTTTGTCAATTTTGCCCCGAGAGAATAAACAAAGTGTCAGACTTCTTAGGATTTACTTGTGTAACAGAGAGGCATGCAATGCATGAATGTTGCCACTTCCAGACATTATCCAAAGCATATTCTATAGTAAAACTTTACCAAGGAGGACTAAAGGGATTTAATAATAATCCTGTTCTGATTTGTGCGTTGCACTGGTCTGCAGGATTTACAGATATCTGGTAGCCCAGGTGGATTATGAATGATAGAAGTCTAGAAAAAATATGCATGCAGTGTGTGCAGTTTAGCTGCATGGGGTGTGTAGTGAAATTCATGTTCTGACAATCCAGACTTCAAGAACAGTGTCTAAGTTGTGTCCAGTGTTGCCAGGTCACATTGATCAGCTTCCAAAAATAAAAACAGGACGACATTCACAGCAAAACCTGCAGGAGTGGGCTACAAGTGTGTTTTCTGGGCCTGCATCTAAAACTATTTGTGGTGCATGATCAAGGTTTCATCAATGGAAGTCCTAAGCAGGTACTTTTCCTTCAGAATCTATAACCATCCCACAATCCCAGCCAAATCAAGGCTAGACTAAAGCATTAACAACAGAAAGGAGAAATGCATAATGGGAAGAGACAAGACAACACAGGTGAAAGCATTCCCCTCTATGAGACCATATCACAAGCTACTTGGGCATCCAGCTACAAAGCTGAGAAAAGATCTGCATATCCCAGCATGTTTCAATTTTAACATCAAAAGTGAAAAGCAAAAAAGAAAATTATGGGTTTTTCTCCTAATCTCAACCTAATGTTTGCTGGATGCCATGAGATACTAGTACTGAAGAAACAGTTTTCCTCGTTGTTTTTTGACTGCCCCTTACAACCATATATATTTTGTGGGAGATCTGAAAAAATATATGCAAAGATATTTCAATTACATTTATAGTGCTGAAACACTGTGTATCCCTGGTAATGAATAGGATGCCTAGAGGACACCAATTGGACAAAACACCAGAAAATGTTCTTCACCCATTGGTTTACAATAGAAGACATACAAATTGAGGTGTGAGTACAAAGGAAACAGTGAGACAATAGTAGTGTAAGTGGTGAGCTCAAAATACTAGCTACTTGGCTGTTTCAGATTTTGTTTTGTTCAGATCGTTTCAGGTTATTTTAGATATTTGTGTGGGTGCCACAATAAAGCAAAGCTTTAGGAAGACAACAAAGATGACGTTTCATAGTATATACCACCAATGCCTCCCAAGTACTAAGGAATCACAATAGTACAAATTACCAATGGAATTTTTTGAAAATTGTTTGAAAAGGGTGTCTGGCGTTGCTGTATGCTTTTTTGCCCAAATATTTCAGATATTCTATATTTTTCAGTTGCATGACATTAACTAGCTTCAGTCCAAGTTATGGCACGTCCTTTTCTCTGAAAACTACACCATAAAATGGACATGAATGAATAGTACTTCCTCCTTGTAGATCTGATGTAGAAGAAAAGAAAATATCTTCAAACAGTCTGAGATTCTGCAAACATCAAGAAACATGAAACAAAGTGGCAAGTCACAGCTCATTTCATCCATTTCAACTTCAGTCATGGAGCCCTACCTAAATGTTAAGATTTTTTTGGACAAGGGGCAATGGCTTCAAATTGAAAGATAGTAGGCTTAGATTAGTTATTAGGATAGAATTCTTTACCGTGAGGATAGTGAGGTACTGGAACTGCTTGCCCAGAGAAGTTGTGGATGCCCCATTCCTGGAAGTGTTCAAGCCCAGACTGGATGGGGCTTTAAGCAACCTGGTCTAGTGGAAGGTGTCCCTACCCGTAGCAAGTGGTTGGAAACAGATGATTTTTATAGTTCCTCTCACCCCAGATCATTCTATCATTCTAGGTTATTCTGTGTTTCTATACTGTGCACTGGTTTGCCTTACAGTAAGCAATATAACAACACACACAGAGTATATAAAGGTGAGTTCAGTATCTCTCTTCCTTTTAAAACAGTTTTAACTGCAGTATTGTGCAGTGCAAGTGATAAAGGGTCAAAGTACAGTAAATCAACTTAAGAAGGCAAAATGTTTTTGTTAGTTTTCCAAGGTAGGCTGGAATGAAACACTCAGTATTTGATAGAAAATCATAGAAATGCTCAGCATAACTATTCTTAAAATGGCATAACAATGTGAGATGTGAAATAGGAAGTCTGAGAATGTATTATGAACACTTTTCTTAGAAGGCAAAATACTGAAATTAAATAAACATAAACTCTGGTGGAAGAAATAGACTGTTTTCAAAGACAGTGAAATGCGACATAATGGCTGTATAACCTCTTAGAGGTTATGCAACTAAACACTGTTTGTTTAGCAATGCAACCTTGGTATGCCAGAATTCAATGGCAAAATTAGTCAACAATATAATTTATGAGGGACTCTCCTGGTTCCCTCCTTACACAAATCAAATTTGGAGGCAGAATAATGTCTTACAATAGCAAGGCAGTACTTGGTAAGTATGTTGTGTGGCAGCTTGCAATATACCTTCATCTGAAATCACATTTATAAAAGGAATGTTCAATTCAAACCCATTTTTACCCCATTTACTGACACCTAATCCATAATTCTTACTACCTTGTGTATTTCCACATGTAAGACATTAAACCATGCAGACAGTAGTGAAAAATGGGGACAACAGGGAAGTTCTTGCAGATGAAAAAAAAGAAAAAGGCAGCTCTGTTCCTCCTGTTTCCCACTGAGAAATGATGGCTTCCAAATCTCTGGAAATTGAGGCAATTTGTGTGAAGAACTCTTCTTTGGATCAACCAAGGGCGAAGCAATACCAAGAAATAGTCACTTCCCAGTCTGTGCACCCTGCCTGAAGCACCCAAGAGAACAGGACCTTTCTTGAAAAGGCAGAAGAATGAAGGTTGCTGGTGCTGGGTACCAGAGGCTTTGCTTTCACAGTAGGTAATTGCAGAAGGCTAGTGCACCCTCTCCACCAGATCATATTTATTCTTCAGGTGCTAATATTTTTCTTGTGTCCCCATTAATTCCACAGTGCAGGGAGAGGTCTTTAGATTAAGTGGGTCTACGTAATCTAGAGGCATTCTAGGATAAACCAAATTTGCATATGAAATTATGTAACACTAGTGACACTGCTCTGAACTGGATTGTTCATTTTCACTTTTCATTTAATTTGAAACCTCCCACTTCTGGAATTATCTGTCACTGGATTCAGACTCATCTTCAGATAGAATGGACAGTCCTCTATTCCACTGCCATCCTTTCTTTATGCCTGGTTCCATTGGCATGTTTTTTAATGGAGATAATTTCAGTCAGTCTAATCACAAGATGCAGATGAAAGCTGCCAAGGGAATAAAGTTTACTCTGGCTGTGAAAGCTGCTACAAAGAATCAGTATTCATCTTTCCTGAAATTTTTTTCTCTCTAGCATGATGACTGCAATTAATGGGGAAAGAGTAATTTGGGGGCAGTAGGAGGCAGCACCTTCCCATTGCAAAGCATAGGAATCCTTACAAGGAGCCTGACAACATGGAATCCATCCTACTCTGACCTGCATACTGCCATGTGACATTTTCACAAATCAAGTGTCTCGACTAGTTTTTAATATGGGCCCCTTCAAGAACCTTTTCTATGGAGTCTGGTAGACGGATTCAAGCAACATAAATCACCAGACCTATGTCTAAATAACACTTTTCATGGTACCCCAGTCAAACAATTTTTCCTGCTCTTCCCATGGGCACAAGCTTCGCCATGACCTTTCAGAGATGCCCTGGTGCATTTCTCACTAAAGTCTTCTTGTTTTTGAGACCAGCTATACTGGACTGAGTAGTTAGGTCCTTAGTTATCAGTTGTCACCATAGGGGAAAAAAAAAAAAAGATGGCACAGATGTTTGATCATGGTTCTGGGTTTTCCTAGACACTGATATTTGTTTTTGCCTGGTTCAAACAACAGTGATGTAGAAGCTTCAGGAAATACCTTCTGAAATCAAGAGCTGTCCACTCAGGTGCTACATGAACATTAAATAAGTCAGTGAGCTGTGACCAAAGCTCAAGTTTTTTAGCCCCTTCAAATGCTCCGTCCAATTTTCTGCCTTACCTTCCCTGGTTAATTTTTAATGCGTTCAAATCTCTAATTTACACACCTAAACCAAAACTTGTAACTTGCTGAGCTTCTTTAATGTAGTTTAACTTCTGCTTTTATGATTGACTTTTTGAAAAATGCCTTGGACAATTTGGAGGGTGGGTGACACTTTATAGTTAAAATTATTATATTTATATTCTTTTTTATTATCCTGAAGTCTGCTGGTGTGGGAATAGCAACTTCAACTGATGGTTAGTTCTTGAGAGTAGCATTTAGATTATTACTTTCCCGGAAAAGTACTCCCATTTTTGCTGAGAAACTGTCTTAATTTCCTTATATTACTAAAACTTAATGAGATAGTAATATAATATATAATTAATTTTATAATAATTTTTAAATTTATGGGATAACCAAAGAGGGATTCTTTCTACAGGGCCCATTTAGATCTTTGGCCTCCCTACTAAAAATACGAAAAAATGTCTACCAGTTACTGCCAGGGCTAATGATGACCTCTGACCCTGACGGCCCATAGTAATCTCTACCTTGGTTTCCCAGCTAGTAAATATGATGGGGAATACAGATCACTGCAGGCTGTGAGCTCTTTTCTTGTTTCATCTTTTAAAGCTCCAATTCTGCAGCACATACAAGCACAACTTTATCATTGTGACAGCACTGCTGTCAGTGGAGCCGCTCCAAGAATAAGGTCAGAGAGTGCATTCCTACAAGGCCATGGGTTGAAAAATATTTGGGGTGAGATTTATTCCCCAGTTAAGAGCCTGAATGGAGCCCAACACAATAGATTCTTCTACTTGTTTGTGGCTTCCTCAGTAAAAAAAGTTGGTTATAAAAGTAATCAAGTGAGAAGTTCTATCTATTCTTTATCATTTTACAGCACTGTCATATTTCATGTCTGGTACTGTGTTTGACTTTTATTCCCAGCCCTGTTAATATGTGATATATCCATAGAACTGCCAACTCAGAAGATTGATTGGACATTTCTAATAAATATTGAGTTCTAGTGTTATACACTTGCACTTCTAGAGAAAGGACAAACACCTGTTTTGCAGAGGTCTGAATTTCTAACGTGCTGTTGGCCAAATGGAACACACAGGTTGCAATAAAAAGCATATCAACTTGAATGGATTTATGTGCTTCAGACAGGCAAAAAATAAGCATGAAATTCTATGGACTATTTCTCTGGTTTTATTTCAGTTTCTTTTCACAAGACTGCACAGTACAGTTATCAGGTATCAGGCATTGAGCAGCATTTCCTGTATTATTTAGGGAAAAGCTCAGCTGTTTTAGATGGCAAAACAGTGCAATGGAAAGTGAATATTATCCATTATTTTCACGGGAGCCAAAGTTTATTTTGGCCAAGTTTTCTGTTTACAGTGAAATGCAGCTAGTGGGTGACTTCTTACTCCTATTACTGAGTCCTTGAGAGCTGCCTTAGTGAAGCCAGTGCCAGCTCCTCCCTGATTATTGATTCCATCAAGCTGAAGTAATAGAAATAAGTAGTTCCTAATTTGTTGTGACATTGCACAGGTGTGTTCATTTATTAAAGGAGGGAGCTGTGGTGGTGTGCTTCCCATTCAGCATTGCTACAGCTTGGTTTGTATTGGCAAGGACTGGGGAGAGAAGAAGGGTGGGCTATGCCAGGTAGCTTGCACGGTGATATGTTCACAATTATTGCTTCTCAGCAGTCTCTGGGCTCCCTCTCCCTCTTTGTGCTTTTACTTCCCCTATCTGATATTTAGGTTGCTGAGAAGTTAAAGGCAAGGGACATAATTTTGGTCTAGCTCTGCATAAGGGGGTCCATGCCCACGTCAGAAGTTTATAGTTATGACATGGAAAGGTGCTACTCGCTGACCTCAGCTGCATCTTACAGTCCCATGTTCAGACCTTCTGATAGGCATGAGCCTAATGCTACTATCATGATAATAGTATCTTCATGTTAGTGGTCTCATTAACTCTCCACAACTTTTTTTTGAGAGGAATGGAAAACAAACAAGGTGCAGTCAAACACTTCTTAAGCAATGTTTTTATGAGGTACAAGTAGTAGGAGAAACCAATAGGTGTGGAAAGTTTGAGGTTCAGTGAGTCTCACAATTACATCAGAGGTGAAACAAAGCTGATCTCACCTGCCACCAAGGGCATTTTTTTGTGGACAATTTTGCCCTTTTCACTGCATTCCTGGGTCCTGGCAGTGTGACTCGGTGCCCTGGAACAGTCTTATGCTACTATGATCCTGTTTTGTATCCAGAGATAATTTCAGTATGGCTTAACAGTCCTGAAATGTGGAGAAGACTGAATGGTCACTCTTTCAGTTTTAAAATTCACTTCTTTTTAAGTCTAGATTACTATGACATTTTGATGTCAAAGGTTTGAAATTCACAGAAAACCAAAAATGAATGTCCTGGTTTAATCCCAGCCGGTAACTAAGCCCCACGTGCCCACTCACTATCCCCCACAATGGGATGAGGGAGAGAATTGAAAGAATAAAGGTGTGAAAACTCATAGGTTGAGATAAGGGCAGCTTAATAGGTAAAGCAAAAGCCATACATGCAAGCCAAGCAAACAAGGAATTCATTCACCACTTCCCATCAGCAGGTAGGTGTACAGCCACCTCAAGGTAAGTGGGGCTCCATCACACATAATGGCTGCTTGGGAAGACAAATGCCATCCCTTCAAACATCCCACGCTTCCTTCTTCTTCCTCCAGCTCTTTCCACTGAGCATGGCAACATAACAGTCTGGAATATCTCTTGGGTCAGTTGGAGTCTGACCTCCAACACACCTCTCCTGGCTGTGTCCTCTCCCAGCTTCTTGTGTACCCCGAGCCTTCCCACAGGTGGGTCAGCAATAACTAAAATATCTCTGTGTTATCAACATTGTTTTCAGCACAAATCCAAAATATAATCCCATCCCAGCTACTGTGGAGAAAATTAACTCTACCCCAGCCGAAATTAGCACAGATGGTCTGAAATCAGTGGAAGTTCAAGGGGCCAGGTAAGGCACTAGTTTCCCAAAGCTATCAGGTTTGGATTCAGGAAACCTGGATTGAAATTCCAACTTGATGCATATTGCCAGACACACAAAACTCAATGTTGCAGTTAACTGACCTCCTAAAGGGAACCTTAATGGTTCTTTTTCCCCTTTATCTCCGACTTATCTACTTATATTCAGCTTTCCAGGGCAGAAAATCTCTCTCACTCTCTGTTTGAGCCAGAGGTTTTTGCAGTGGTGACACCATCTCTGCTGAAGCCTTAAGACATGTCCATAACAGAAAAAAACAGCTATAAATTTTATTCAGAGGAAAAAAAGTAAGAAATTAGATATGTTTTTCCTGAAAGCATTATGTGCTGAAAAGACAATTTTTTCTTCTGTAATAAACCAAAAAATGATGCAGCAGTAAATCTCAAAGTGCTCTTCTTTCAGTAACATAATTTTACAGAAGTCTAGCAAGACAACTTATATGTCTTTCCTTCCATTTATTTTCTCTAAAAATAGTTACTCAACCCTGTGAGTTGCAACCGGAAATAAATGTTCTACATTGGAGATTAAATAATCCAATTAACCCCAGAGTTTAATCACTAAATATTCTGGTTTGGAGTACAGTTGGAATATATTCTTAAAATTCTGTTTACAATTTTGTGGCCAATGAAAAGAAATAAGCTGGATGAGAGTTTCTGCCCTCAGTCTATATCTGCTACCACAAGCCTCAGGCCCTTCATTCCCCGGAATTTCTCTGGTGCCTTTTACTTAGCTCAGGAAAAGGGATGTTTTGTTAGAAATGGAAGTATGAAATGGAGGATATCAGAGCATAGACTGGTTCTCCATTTATCAGGGAATTCTTCGCTGAATAACTGATTATCAGATCTCTATGGTTCACTGGCTGGGTACGTGGATAAACAATCACAGACACAGCTCCAGGAAGAAAGATCTTTTGCTTCTTGAAGGCCACCAAGACTTAAGGTCCTAATCAGACCTTCTGATTTCAGATATGGGAGTAAACTACTCTCAGCTTTCTTTTTTGGAAAATGTGAGCAAAAGTCTGTTAGTGATGTTTGGGATATGTGTCTGCAAAAGTCTCTGGTAGTGCCAGCTCCATAATTCTGTATTTAAGAGAATGCAAAACTTACCATGAAAATAAGACAGCATCCAGGTATGTTGAGAGTCTGACACACTTAGATTCCTTGCCCATTTCCAATCTATGCCTTTGTTAGATTTGTTGAGTCAGGAAGAAAAAGTTCTTTCCTAGTCTTCCCTATTCCCATCTCTGGGATTTAAGAAAGGAAGGAAGAAGGGCAGCCCACCTACACAGTGATGTGCACATAACACAGGGCCACTCTGAGACCACAGGTTGCTACTCTGGGGTCTTTCCATCCATGTGAGCACCACACTGAGACCTGTCACCCCCACATTCTGAAGTATTACTGCAGTGCCCAAAGACATGTGCATGTATGCTGCTGGATTCCTCTGCTGTGGATGGATTTGGGCAACTATTTGAGCAGCAACATGACCACACTTGCAATTAAGAAAGACAGTTTAGTGAAAACAAATCAGTGGCGGGTTAAAACAGTTCCTTGATGAAAATGTGTGGGGTTTAAAATAGAAATCTCCAGTGCATTAAGAGGATAGAAAAAGAAAATTAACACAAATTCATTAACTACATTAAGAATCTCACAGTAATGCCTGACAACCCAAGTAGTAAATCATAATTTACATTTACTAAAATCACTGTCACAAAGTTTTTCATTTGCTAAGGGTCACAATGCTTCAGGAATGCTACTACTTTTTTCTCCGTCACCTGTGTTTATAGTTACCAACCACTGTATTTTCTCTTTCTTTCTTTGCTTTGGAGGCTTTGCTGCTTTGTTCTTATTCTCCAATGACTACATGAGGCTGGAAAAAGGAATTGCATTCCAAGATATTAAAATTTCAAAATTCTATATTGTCTTAAATTGGGATTGAAATCTTAGAATATCTTGCAAATAAAATATCCAGAAATATTTTCTTCTCACCATACACAGCATCTCATTTCAATAAGCTCAGAGCTGATAATGTGATAGCCTTATTCTGTTACTTAGTTAAAAAACCAGGATGGACAAAAGTGTTTGGACTTTTTTGAAATGAAACATTTCAGCTTTTTGATAATAAGGCTTAATTATACACTGACAATTTGAATGAAAATAACATTTATCTGCAAGATACTTTCATTTTGTAATATCTGCATTTTTTCAACAGGTCACCCTAGAAAATTTTCAGCTGGCTTAATGTGATACAACACCAGTAATACTGTTATTATGTATGGGGTTCTATAATTTGTTTACAGGCAGCAGTACCTGCAGAACTTACCTTTGAATTTAGAGGGCATGATTGTGCATTATGGTAGGAAGTATTGATGACAACAGAAGAGAATAAGACAGGAAAAAAGCCCCATGCATATTTAAGTACAAGTCAACAGAAGCAGATTGCTGTGGAACTGCTTGTATAAGAATAATCTCTGTGTTGTGGTATCTATAAAAAAAAATGCTAAAACCCCTGGATCAGCCATGGGGCTCCTGGTAAATCATGGTGAAGTCTGTAAGTCTTTTGACCAGAATCTCCCTTGGCATTGATTTGATGTGTGATATACAATGTTGTGAGCAGGCAGAGGGCTTGTTTTTTATAGAGTTTTAAATTATTTGAGACCTGAATCAAAAGTCAGGGGGTAAAAAAAAGCATTTAAAAACCTTTGCAATGGCAATGGTCAGTACACAGGTTTGACATCTGTGTTTTCATTTTAACCAGTAACAATTTTGTACAGTACAAGTACAGTACAGTAACAAAATTATCAAGCATCAACAGATTCAAAAGTCTGCAATACTTGTCTCATGTTCTGTTAAAGTCTGCCCAGAGTTCCCTCTTTCTGTCCCATTCCCTTTGTGATCATCCCAAGAACACGATGACTGTCAGCTGCACAGTTTCTCTGCTCCAGCACTGGAGACGGATGAGGAAGGCACCCTCTTTACTCTTGCCAGCTGAATGATTTTTCCTCTCTCCTGCCAAGCACGATCATAATAGCCACATTGGGGACAAACAGGATCTGTGTGTCTGAAGACTTCATAAAATCTCAGTAGCATCATTCTCCCACTCCCCCCCAAAAAAAAACTTCCCTTGCACTAATATGATTGGTGGTAGTGGGAACTTTTAAGTATTTATTTATATCCTTATCATAATTCAAATCATGTTGTCAGTGTTATGTTTACAAATCTGTCTCCAAGTTCCTTCAGTAGCCTACATGGGAGTACTGAAGGAGAAGCAGAAAAGCAGTTGAACCCAGAATCCTGGGTTATCTCTGCTAACTACAAGCAATGATCCAAACTGTCAGGGTAAGTTCTTTTGCATTTCATGTGCTGCAGGTTGCTGAGGTCAAGTTTGTTATTATTTCTTATAACAGTACAATGAATGGGAATTGTTAACTTGTTTGGTTTGGGGTTTTGTTTTGGTTTTCTTTTCTTTTTTTTTTTTTTTTTTTTTTTTTGCTTGAAGGTGAAGTACTGCTGAGAGATGTACATATGCATCTAAGTACAAGGAATACTTAAAAATAACAGAAAGATCTTTCCACATTAAACATCTATAAAGAAACTTCAAGGATACTCATGTTGTAGGGCTTTAAGAGTTTTGTCCATATCGTTTTTCTATTTTTATGCCACTCAAATCAACATACACCATAAAGTGCAAATCAAATCCTGCTGTAAGAAAGGTATAAACACATCCAAGGGACATACACATTTTTTTTTTTAAGGACATTCTTATAAGATACTGTATTTACCCTATTCATAGTCAATATACACTCCCGCTCCTTTTACAAAAACACATCCTACTTTGCACTTCACTCAGTCCCTCTTGAAGAGAAGTATCACTTGATCACTGCAATTCTGACCACAATTCCCACACCTACTGTTTTTACACAGGTAGATAATAATCCATGCTCCATTGGAATTGCTCTATTACTTGCTGTAGAGCTTGTCATACAGCTATCAGCATATGCATGACAGCCGTGCTCCGCACAAAGATGAGAGAGCATGAAGTTTAGAAGCTTACTAGAAAGGGATAGCAGCAGGGTATGCATACTCATTAGCTGGTCAGAATTGTTGCTGTTTGAAATGGGAGCATTTTCCCACCTGCTTTGCCAACTGTCTTGAAGGACTTGTTAAGATACAAGCTGTGTTTCCCTCCCACCAATTTGCATCTGGGTGGGAGACCAAGGCTCACAGGCTGATGCCTCAAGCAGCCACCAGGCTGCTAATCATAGTTGTCCTCCTGAACACTGAGGATTATATTCCATAAAAGCCTCCCTCAACTTCCCTGGAAGCCCCTGGCCTGCAAGAGTCTTAGTCTTTCTGAATTACTGTTTTCAAAATCTGACCTCTAATTCTTTCTGTATCATAATGTAGGACTTGTCGTATGATTTCCGTTTTAATAGGTTCAATTGAGCTACATGCTGGCTAGATTATAAATGTTGTGCATGCTTCCCTCTCCTGTGTTTTTTCCCCCTTTAATCTTCATGCAATTTTATTTTGAAGTAAATACCATCTTTTGAAGTATTTGTGCACCATCCTGACCACAGTGGCTCTTGCTTATGTGATAATGCAGCTGTGTTAATTCCCCTTTGACAAAAAAAAAAAAGATAAATTATTGTGATTGTCATGCATGGGTTTATCTTAGAAAGTTATTTTCAAGGACAGGGCAGTAATTACTTGATCTTGTATAAGTTCTTTTACAATAATGCTGACTGAATAAGCAGTTGCTAAGGTCAATTACTCCTCGGTTTGATTAGGTCAGACCAGAGCCTGCAGTGATTTCTCCTGTATCCCCACATACAAGCCTGCACTTAAAAACCCTAACTGCAGCATTATGTCTCCAATGGACTTCCTCTGCAAACCTTACCAGACAGAACAAGGACATTCACAATGCATGAGGACAACCAGTGCCAAGCTGGAGTTCATGCTTACTCTTCTGCGTCATTACTGACAGTACCTCCCCGGCAGAGGTTGTATTTCACTTATAGAAAGGGTCATCCAGACAGAAAGCAAAGCACCAAATTTCCTTCAGATTAGAATGGTGTTACATAGCTTAAAATTACTGTGAATTCTGGCCTCCAGAAACAGCTCTCA
Organism: Dendrocincla tyrannina; assembly: GCA_035047865.1. Classification (NCBI taxonomy): domain Eukaryota; kingdom Metazoa; phylum Chordata; class Aves; order Passeriformes; family Dendrocolaptidae; genus Dendrocincla; species Dendrocincla tyrannina. The sequence goes on from JAWWMP010000132.1 coordinate 16,721,451, forward strand.
TGAGTCAAGATAAACAAGAGACCCTCAGCTGTAGCTTGAGGGTGTGTAGTTTGCTGCAGTCCCTTGTCAGGCGAGACTTGCCCTTAATTTGAGTGTATGCTGCTATTTTTGAAGGTGCAAATCCAGAATAAAGCTGGTGTGAGGCACAATGGCTGAGAAAGATAATATTAGATAACTGTAAATGTGAGACCAGCACACTAGCAGTATTTTCAGGAGTAGCAGTTCAGCCACCTCATAAGACTGTTAATATACTTCTGCATGTTGTAAAAGAGAGGTGATAGAATAGAGATGCCTGATTAACTCCTGATGGTACAAGCAGTTGGTTCTTAGCCGAGGAAATACAGAATTTACCTAATGAATGAGCAATCCCTGCTCAAACGCTGCTCCTGGCACCTTTGGCTTTTCAAGGTAATGATCATTACCCTTGTAGTCTCAGGGAGTGCCTTGTCTGCCGTCAGTATTTCAGGAGTAATTAATTTGATAGGACAGTCAAAGGCTTTCAGTGCATATTAGATCAACATTCTCAGCTCGTGCATGAAACAAATGATACAGCACTTTAATTCAGAATAAACCAATTGCAAAGGGAGGAACAGGTCAAACTGCTATACAATTGTGTGTCAGACCTTTAACCCCAGTAACTAGATATTTATTCCAAAATAAAAGTGTGCTCAAAACATGTTTTAAATTCTAAGGAGGTTCTGTGTGAACAAATTAAAACCATTCAGCCCTGACACCCTTTGGTACAGAGCACAACTTCTTCCCCTCCCTCTGAGTAATGGATGCGTTTTCCTATTTATGGAGTAGTTTAGAACAGCTCCTGAAGAAAAATGCTCTTCATGGAGTGCTGGCATATGGTCACATCAACAATTTAGTCAAGATATGAAAAGAAAGTATGCATCCATCCATACCCATAATGTGTCTTTCATGCAATAGTTTTCACAAGTTAGATGTATGTTAAGTGATGAAGATGACTGTTTTGCAAGTTCCTGTGCATACTAAGGACCCTGAAAAGTAGATTTTCATTGACCCTAAAGTTTCAGAAGTTTTAGTTTATATTTTAGGGAACTTTTGTCTTACTCTTTGACAGTATTAAACACATGATTGTGCTTACACATAAAAAGATTAAAGAGCAATGCACTAGGCAAGATCCTACTGCCATATGCAGCTCTTCCAAGAGTCTGCAAAGGTGTGTCATGAGATGATTCTTTGCACCAGCACCAATCCCATGATCAGTGTAGGGCATATCTTAACCTCATGTTTGTTTCATCTTTCAGCCTCAGCTCTGTTTACCAGAGGTGACACCTGAGTATTCATATCCCACAAAGGTTACAAAACAATATTGTGACATTTCATCATTTGCTAAAAATGTTCAGAATTAATCAACCTACTTTTTGTTGCTAACAAAGAAATCTTCAATCTGTGACTGTGTGGTACCAGGCCTATCAAACCTTAAAATCTTTCTTCTGAGTTGCAATGTCTTGTTGTGATCACGTAATTCAAAGCACTATCATTTGTCTTTCAGATAAGCTTAACTGATGAAAATTCTTCCTCCTGGCTTTAAAACAGGATGCTTCATTTGAAGTCACTTTTCTTTCTTTTCTCTTTCTTTTTTTTTTTTTTTAAATTCTATGTCATAGGTTGTCTAATTAAATTACTAGCTGTGTTTAGTTTAGCGAACAGAACATAGTGTCTTGATCTCTGGTGGCAGACGTGCTGATTTGTAATGAATTGGTTGTTTTTCTGGCAGTTTATGAACTGTTTTTGCTGAACATATCAATTATCATCACTGTGTAATCAAATCTGTCAATTACGTGACACAGTGTTAGTTCATTGTGCAAGTGCAAAGAGGAGGCTGCGACCAAAGCTGCTGGGTCTGTACTATTTTGTTGGTAAGGGTAGAATGACCACTTTATAGAGTTAATCCAGAAATTCTATAGTTCCTTTTAATTATCTTCTTTTCTTTCTGTTATGAAATATGTGTCTTGGACCGCCTTCTTTACCTCCAGTCCCAAATCTAGACTGTGATTGCTTCTTATTATTTTATAGCACAGAAACCCTTTTTGTAAACAACTACAAGAGACACTCCTGTCACAAGAGGATACCAAACTAGACAGAATAACATGAACAAAAAAGTCTGTCAGCTTTGTAACAGTTTTATCTCCCACTCTCCCAAAGTAGTTTTCTCCTGGTCACACATACTGATAAAACATGCTTTCTGGGAGGATTTCTCCCAAAAAACCCACTCCCTCACCGAAATTAAGAGTAATATCTACACTCTTTTGACAAATGGAAATGATCATAAAATATTTGGGATTTTTAATATAAGCCTAGCCATCACTTTTAATAAGTAGACTTAAAATAGAACAGTTTATGCTGGCATTTTTTCTTTTCTTTAAAATTTAACAGACTCCTAAGGCTAAACAAAAGGGATGTGGGATCTCCAAAGGAACACTTGAAAGTGCTTAGATTTAGACTGAACAAATTGGTTGCTCTCAGCTGGCAGATCAAGGATTTGGGGGCCACAAAGAAATAAAGTGAGTCTGAGGGTGTGTTCTGATCTGGTTTCTAATCACAACACCATCACTGAAAATTTTTAGAAAACCCCTTTAGCAGAACAGTGCCTTCTCTCTTCTCAACAAGTGTTTTCTGCAACCAACATGAAAGCCACAGACAATACATACAGCTCTACAAGTTTCTAGCATATTCCTGTACAGAAGAAGCACCCTTCTCTTTCATCATCTCGTAAGGAATGAGACCCCCCATTTCACCACACATAAAGATTTATGTCAATTACTCTAATGCACACACTGTGAATGAATATCACTTGACTTCTGAGCTTCAGAGAACTTCTCTGGTGGGTTTTGAACTGACACAAACTTAGCAAGCTCATGAACGTCATTGAGATTCTGCCTAGCCTCAGTTCTACATCAGCACTGCTTGGAGCACCTGCCTTTCTGCCCACACCACACCAGAGATCAAGTGCCATGGAGCTAAACAAGGCATTTTAGTCCAATTACCTTCTGCTGTGGTGAAATCAACTTCCCTCCATACTTGTAAAACATCCTTGTGAATAAATTTATATGTTAATATATGTACATTTTAATATAGTTATTATTCCTAGTGCAGAAGGCATTAGGGAAGCTGAGCATTGTTAGTTGTAGGCAAGCAAAGCTGGACTGATGGTACTTGTTTTAATCATAACAGTTGGTTATGAATTATGCAATTATGGGAATACGCAACAAGTTTTAGGGCTGTGTGAAGCTTACTCAAAGGCACAAATGAAAGGGTGTGTTTTCTCTTTGTGCTTCATCTGTCTGCCCTGAAAAAGTAAATGTTGTATTTTCACCCTGTCTAGGCTGTCTGTCATATGGGAGAACCAGAATGCCAGAAGGAGCTGGTTGAGGATACATTTTTCAGAGGAGCTGTTGAGGTAGTATCCTGGTCAGGTACCTGGGAGCTTCACGAAGCTCTGTCATCTATAGTGTTGACTGGTGCCAAACACAGAGCTGTTGATACTTCCAGGGTTTCTCCCAGGAGAGGCAGAGTTCTCTGCCTGCAAGTGTTGCAAATGTCCTTTATTCCTGAGGAATGCACGAACATGGTTTGTTTGTTTTTTTTTTTCCCCCACTTGGTAGTGCACCCTGGTTTCACTGCAGCCTCAGACAGCAACGTTAGAGGACAGACGGACATATGAGTAGTCCAAGTCCACTTTGTCAGGAAGTCAAGTAAAAACAGATTTCTTTAATACAGTGTTGATCTTAGTGACCTTTGCTGAGCTCCTGTCCTTTTCCAAGACAGAGAATTAGTCTCCCTTCTATTCTTGGTTTGAAGTGATAAGCTTGTTCCTTTGCCATGGGAATGGACAATGGATAAAAATCAATTCTCATTTAAGAAGATACAGCAGTTTGCCTTTGCCTTTTCCTGCCGGCTGTATTGATTCCCTGAGCTCTCAGAGACACTATCAATCCTGCTGAAGTCCAGCTTTATTTGAAAAGGAACTATGATGATGGGTACAGTTCCTGAGAAAAGTCTCTTCTGTCTCCTCCTTGCTCCTCTAAGAGACAAACCAAGGCCATTTATCCCATCTACGGTGGTGTGCAGAAGTTCCCTGAAGGAGCTTACAGCCTTGTACCATGATTGTCACTGCAATGACAATTGCAGTGCTTGTCACTGCAGGTCTCTTGTTTATCTGGACCAGCAAAAGAAAAGGCAAATTTGCTTTGGGCAAGTACAGAATTGCAATAGCTTTTTCCTGATGGCATTTTAGATGACATTTTCCTGACAGTCCCTTGACTTTTAATTGCTTTGAGATAGTCAACATGCTTGTAGCATCCTATTTAAACACTGGTCCTGTATCTGCCCTGCCTCATAACAGATTTTTTTATTCAGATAAGGGATTGGATAGTCAGTTAGCTCATTGTAATCACCCCCTGGGAAATTAGATTTGAAACGTTAATCTCCATGGACATTGCTAATAGAAATGACTACTCAGGGTAAGGAGAAAGTCAGGCACCCATGAGTTCAGACTTTTACTCTCCTACAGAGCACTGGGTAGAGTGTTCCCATCCTTTCTTTGCAAACAGCAAATCCAAGACCAAGGAGCTCTAGTGCAGAAGATTGGTTATGAGCTGGTTTTATCGATTGTGGCAAGGCTGATGGGTGCAAAAATTCCCTTTCTCACAAAATGTAGGCATTTCCATAATTGCTTACTTTGTGAGTTAAGTGATTTTTATCTGTCCCGAAGTAGCTCAGAAATGACAATAAATGGTTACCACCACCACTTAAACGAAACTATGACTTAGTATAATGACTTCCATAAAGGCAGTTGGGAACACTGTGATCAGTGTATTTCAAAAGCATTGTCTTTTTTGCTACCGAACTTTACACTAGCTAGTGGAACAGAAACCTGTTCATAACTAGAGCTCTTATGTGCCCCATGAGTCAAAAAATGTTCCCTGCTAAAAGTTGGCTTTGTCTGCATATATGCATTTCCCATTCTGCTCTCCCAAGTGACCTAGACTGTAGCACAAGCAATAGTTATTTGTATTGTTCTTTACGTGATGACCTATTGCTCACACAGAAACTCCTGCAGCCCATTAGTAGACTTCTAGATCAGACAGTAATTAAGGTATCTTAATTAAACTGGCTCTTGAATCAGGTCGACATTTTTCCAACAAACATTAAGGTAGTGAGGATTCACTGAAATAAAAAGAGCAAGTCATTTGGGCCTGTAATGCAGTGTCAGACAAACCTGACATCATCTGCCAGAAAATGCCGTATCATATTGCTTCAAGCATGTAATGATAATGTTCCCCTATAGAAAACACTGTAGGCTACAGTTCTGCCAAAGCCATGTCTGCATGTCTTCTCTGCTGGAAGAAAAGCTGATGGACCAACAAGCTGTGGATATGCCTGTCCTGCTCTTATGTCTGCCTGAAACATGTCTACCATGACTTGTTTTCACTGATATGTGCACTCAAGGATCTTTCCTTCTACTAATCTTTCATTTCGCACCAGTGGGGATGTTTTAGGAGGAAGCACTAAACCTTTTAGCACCAGCTGATGAAATATGCCACACCATGTCTTGGGATGAAGTTGTAGATGCAAGGCTGACCAGACAGGTTCATACTGTATTGAACTCCTGTCCTGGTTTCTTGACTGACAAGTTTACTAAATGAACTGCATTAAGCACCATTTTTAAACCACACTTTTTATGAAACATGAAATTAGGTATCTCTTTATTTTTTTCCACAATTTATGCAGACAGCAGGGTCAATAGAGAAAAAAAAATCCCCAAAAACTACAAACCAATGGGAAAGTGTCATCAGTACCTGAAGCACTTGCAATTATGGAGGATTTATTTATAGACACAGTTATAAGCAATCATGCATCTCAACATTCACTTCTAGATTTCAAAACTCAAAGCTGTTCTGCCATGTCTCTTTGTGGTGAGAATTCCCTGCTGATTTTCCCTGGGCCTTATAGATAAAAACTCTGATATTGGCAAAAAATATGAGACTGGTACCAAAAGCTCAATAAATCCTTGCACAGTGCTAGCAATAAGAAATATTTTCTGAGGATAATCACCTGTGAAGATTTCTCTGCCCTTCCTGCAGAATTTTCTCCACACTGTCTAATTACTCCTGGACTTGCAAATGCTTTTGTTCTGCGCAGATGGATGAATGTTAGGTTGTGGTAGTCACTTTCAGTTGCTAGTGTGTCAGAATGAGCTCAGTTACACTGGTTTGGGGACATAGGATCTGATTTTTATTTTTTTCCCAGTGACTAAAAACCCAAAAGGATGGGTGACAGTGCAAGGCAACTATAAAATCTAGACTCCTATTGCTAGATGCAGGAGAGTAGTGAGACTGTAGGAGCTGTCACTGGCTGAACATAAGAGTTAAGCTTTCATACTATTCACAACTGCATCTTAGCTTCTTATTTGAAGGTGGGTGCTAGGCTTCTGTAAAACAGTTATCAGTCCTTGTAGAATAAACCTAACTATAGAAGGTTCACTAGGCAGGTATTGGTAATTAGATCTGGTTTTTTACCACAGTTGAAACATGTTAATTATTTAATGAGTTTTGAAGTGCCTAAATATGTTTTCTTCTCAATGAAAAATTGATGCTATAAGGCAATGAACAATTTTTCTCTGCCCAGTCAATAAGCTTTTTTGGACATAAGAAAATAATGTTAATCCACAGGGGGGCATTAAGGACCAGTAGTGTGCATGAGAGGAAACCTTATAGTTTCTCGTATTTGAAATTTGCAAAAATATATTTGAAAACTGCTGAAATGAAGAAGTTAATGAGATTCAAAGAGTGAGCAGGTTTTGGGAGACAGTTTTTTAAAGATTTCCATTTTACATTTACATCTGTTGCATATTCAGAGCCATGCAGAAATAAGCTTAAATGTTTTAGGAGCTAACAGTGATAAAGAAAGAATTCAGGGAGGATTTACAATGAACAAACAAACAGAGGTTTTCTGTCACTCAAAAAGAAAACTTTTCTGCATTTTCTTCTCCTTAAAATTATTCAAAGTATGCATTCAAAGGTGTTCAGGTTTTAATTTTTTGGCAGCAGGAAGTTTAAACTCCTCATTTGCCCATCAAAGTCTGTGCAGACTGTTGTGCTCTGTAGCATTCTGAGAAGTGATTTATTATTCTTGTTCTTTACACTCAGGAGAATGCTCTGGTGCAGGCTTAGGGCAGGTGATACAGGTAGAGGAAAATCTTGTATTCCTCCTGCACTTCTGAGTACACCCCAACAGATGCATGCTTGAAGGGAGGAGTGTAGTGCTGGGGCGCCCATGACGATGGCAGGAAAGCCACTTGGAATACTGCCTGGAAAGGCCCTGACACCTTCTTCTGCAAGGGTGAATGGGTTGTATAGTCAGCCTGTGCTGAGTCAGGTATCTCATGACATTGCCAAAATACTTTGTGGTTGGGCTGGATGTCTATGCTGGTTGAAGAGTAAATGGACAAATACATGTTAGTGGAACCCATCAAGGTTATGACTTGCAGAAACACTTCATTTGGCTCAGAAGTCTCCTGACAAGGAAAGTTTCACAGGAAATACCACTATATCATCATTTTGCTCTTATACTTCCTCAGGTATCTGCTTTTAGCAACTGTTGGAGACAACATGCTGTGGGACATAGAGCTTACCTGGTATGGCCATTAACATGTCCCAACATCTTGCTGGAAAGAAGTCTTTATGTTAAAAAGCAAATTCAAATCCATGCACTGGCACAAGTCACAGCTGGATTACAAAAATGTTGAAGACTTCAAGCAGTAAAAGGTTGGGTTAGAATCCTAAACCAACATTAATGCAAGCTCAAGTTTAGCAAGAAAAGTTGAAGCTTCTCCCTAAAAAAGATTCACATTTGATCGTCCCTTCCTCAACAGACAACACAGTGAACATACATTTTGAGACAAACTTTGATACACAAATACATTGAATTTTTGTTAAATAGCCCTGACTCAATCCTGAAATTCTGTTCAACTTTCTACCCTTACTAAAAACAGTGAACTGGTTCTCATTTTATTTTGTAATCAAATTTAATTAACATAAAACTCTTGTTAGCAAAACCTGTGAAGTAAAAATGAAACTACAAATATAGCTGGATCATTTTCTAAAAGCTAAAATTGTCTATTCTGCCATTTTTAAAATGTACTCTCTACTAAGTAGATAACACAGCTGACTTGGCTAACCAGTCAAGTTATTTTGAGAGCCTTATGGAAAGGTTTCTAATTTTAAAAGATGATGTTTGCATAGATATAGATATAAAGCTCAGTGCTAAGCATCACAGATGAAGGATTCCAGCTTCCCATATGTCTAGGAGAGAAGGGAGCTGGGGAAAGCCTGTGCAGAGCTGACATACTGCCACGTGAATGAGCAGGACGAAAACAGAGGTGTCTTGTCTCCCATCACTCTGGATGCACAAAATACAGAAAAGGGAGGACATACTAGTTTACACCTTCTACCTCTGTACTCCTACACTATCATTAAGGACTGGCCAGTGAAATGTAATATACAGGTCCAGTACAAATGCCACTCTGTGTGACATTTTCTCTGCAGGAGATGGAGATCTCACATTTGCAATACTGTCTCCACATAAGCGAAACTTACAGTTTAGAAATAGAACATGAGTTCTCTCTCTGAGAAGAAAACAAATCAATCACATGGGCTTCAGCTTACTCTTAGAGGTTCTGACCATAAGGATGGTGAAACCCCACCCTTTACTCCCAGCCAGCTACCCTAGAAATATTGTCAATGGAAGATGAAAAGAGACAAGACTTCTGAAAAACATACATACTTTTCACAAGTGGAACTGTAAAAATTTTCAATTTTGCAAAGCAGAGAGTCTAAAAATTTAATTATGTCAGGTGAGAATAGGCAGTAATAACAAAATAGATCTAGTGAAGTCTTTCCTGGTCAAATAAAAATCCCTGTGAGAAGAGAAATGCCAAAACAGAATGTTGCATCCCTAATTATTATATATTAAAGCTTACTTTAAAAGTTGACAAATTTGTAATTTTTCTTTTAGGAAACTAGTACTTATGTTCTGGTGGAAACAAATTACTGCTTTTTATTTGGTAGTAAATTAATTTTGGGCAAAGATAGGTTTGCTTAATATAAAATCAGACTCGGCTTGGAAAACATTACTTTAATTGAATTTTACTGAACTAATGAAAGGAAACTGTCCTATTCCTTGTCTGGCCAATGCCCAAATCAGGGCCAGAAAGGAAATTCCTATTCTATAAGCAGCAATTCTAAAATAAATCGGTACAAACATTGGCCTTCGTACTTTACTTAATTTTGAAAGGATTGCTTTCTAGATTAATAGTAATCAGTTCTAACTTAAGTGTCACTGAAAAGTGCAAAATATTTATTGTTTTGAAGAGTTTAACTTTTTTAAAAAAATCGTGTTTTTTTAAAAAGCCTCAAATCCCCAAACACATTTAAGATGCTGCCGATACATACGCAGCTATTTGCTCACCCCCCCAGTGGAATGGAGACGAGAACCAGAAGGGTAAAAGTGCAAAAAACTCCAGTGTTGAGATAGATAGTTAAAAAGTAAAGCAAAAGCTGTGGACATGAAAACAACAAAACCAGGAATTCATTCACCACTTCCCATGGGCAGGCAGGTTTTCCGCTACCTCCAGGAAAACAGGGTTCCGTAATTCATAATGGTTACTTGGGGAGACAAATGCCATCACTTCATCTTCTTCATCACTTTATCTTCTCAGCTTTTATTGCTGAGTGTGACGCCACATGGTATGAAATTATCACTTTGGTCAGGGTCCATGTCCCAGCTGTGTTGTCTCCCAACTATTTGTTCACCTCCAGCTTGCTCCCTGGAGAGGCAGTGTGAGGAGCAGTAAAAGCCTTGATGCTGTGTAACCACTGCAAAAAATCCCAACCAATCAAACAAAAAGAAGTTAGTTTAATGGTGTGGTTTGACGACAGCCAGTAATGCTGTCTCACTGCTCTCCTGTGCTTTCCTATTATTCTGCATTTTATTACCATGACTGTGAACTCCAGAGGGGGAGCTTGTGTTGTCTTTTTTTATTTTCCTGTTTAGTTCTATTGTAATTCTTGAGAAGAACCCCTATATGTTGCTTGATATTATTGCAACTGATGAAGATTAATGGGGGTGACCTGTGAAAGTGACTTCTCTTTTTACTTAATAGCTCTGTTTTATTAGGTGATGAAAAGAAAGCAAGCCTATAGTTACACTTCTTCAAACCTTTTTTTCTGGTGGTATTCTTTTTTTTTTTTTTTAAATAAATCCCTGATTTTTGGGAAACACTTTGGATAACCATGGGTAAAATAAAGACCAGAAAAATGTCTCCCATGAAAATTCCTTTGGCCTTATTGCCAGAACTTAAATATCTAGTTTCTCTGTTGCATATTAAAATAATTCTGGTTATACTTCATTCTGCGAAACAAAATCGAAAGCAACTTTTAAACCACAGGTGGCGAGTACAGGTGAAACCATCCCAACTGAAAGGAGGCACTGTAGTATAGCTGGACATGCTCCAGCAGAACTGGCACAATTGTTCCAATTCTTCAGCTGTTGTCCATTCAGTTGAGTCAGTGCCTCATCAGGCCAAATTCACTTCACAATTGAAACAGGAGCTACTATTGGCAGTTTATTCTTTGCCATTCTACCCTTGTGACTAGTCAAAGTTGTAAACAGTGGACTTTGTCAGATGCATTGGTAAGGGGTAACCAGTGGTAAGTTTTCTGAAAATAGGAGTAACTTTTATTAGCCCTTTAAAGGAAATAACACTGACATATGTAGACTGTTCATTTTCAGCACAGCAGTTCTGCTGGAGATTGCAAGGAATCCAGATACAGTGATGGTGATGTTGCTCCTATGTTTTTACAGAAATGTCTAGATGTAGTACACAAGAAAGAAAATTTATGCTAAGAAAAATGTTTCAGCAAATCCAAATTCTCCACAAAGGGGATCAGATTATCAACAAACTTCTCAATTTTCCTTCAGGAAAAGCAAATGGAAAACAATGTAATTTCACGTCAACTTGACCCAAATGAAAGTTATTTCTGTACACCAGATGGTTAATTTGTGATGTGATGAACTTCACTATACACTCCTCTCTTGTAACACAGCACCTCCTGGAAATAGTTTAACCAGGACCACAAATTGTAGTGACAAGTGGGGGACCCAAAGTTGTGCGATGAGAAGTTCTGGACTTGATCTCAATCAGTGAAACAGGCTTGCCATTCATTGACAAATGGAAAATAAGGCATTGCTTTGAGAAATCAGAGGCTGTCAGATCTTGTGCTGCTCCATAGCAAAGTGTAACACAGTATTTGACGTACTATTCTAAATGTGATGTGAATAGAGAAAAAAAAGATTTAAAATAGTTGTACAAAGAGGTGTGTTCCAAGAAGGCCAGCACTGTGTCTTTGGCTAAGGACCAGCCACCTTGTTTTCAGCACCATGCTTGATTGGGTCTCATTTCCATAACAAAGTCCCTCTTGAACTGCAGGATGTTGTGATCCTGTCTCTTTTGACTCTGATGACTGCCCAGTTTGAAACTAGTGATCTGCCCATCATGCTGCTCTGACAGTGAAGAGAAGTGACATGGGGGGGTCACCACTGTAAAGTCAGTGCTAGACACTTTCTCAGTGTAAGTGAAAGCAGGACTGACAGGTAGGAATTATGCTCACACCTGCATTTGACAACCCAAGACACCTTCATATCTGTTTGCTGCCATTCAGCAGCTCTGTGACACCAGGACCACACTGGCAGCTTGCTCATGTGAGGCTATGCTAAGTGAATCTTTTAAAATCACAACCAAGACAATTTAATCAGCGATACTCTTGTTCCTAGGAATATAACACTTCAAATGAGCTTGTCTCTCCACTGTCGGAAGTGTTCACCAGCCATGGAAAATTAAGTTCACACTGCTGATAATCTTTTCAGTAGACTGCTGCCCTGCACAGGGCTGTTATGTCAGGCCACTGGTAACCAGGTAACTCTTAAAACAATAAGTACAACGAGCTTCAGGCAGTACAACTCCCATAAAGTTTTCTACAGCTATTCTGCAATGTAGCTACACTTGCCTAGATTTTATGTAGTGGTTAGTTACTTTTTGAAGGGCAGTGGACAAAGAAGTGCATCAATTGCTATTTGTTCTCCTGTGTGTTCAGGAGCACTTTTTCCTTCAGAGTGATGTTGTGACTCTCGCAAGATAGGGGAGGGAAAAGTCTTTCAGGAAAAACGAGCCTTAGTTCTGAACATGTTGCAGTCATGGCAGCCTTTCCCCACACTCGTCTAGATTTCCATCATATTAATCTAAATGAAAGGTGAGAACTATGAATACACCTAATGCTTTCCTGACAGCTTTGCAGTAATACCTGAAGATCTAAGAACTTCCCAACTGCCAGATAAGACCAGCCAATGTGTCCTTTTTAGCGCTGTTTCACCAGAAACATGGATTGGAAAAGACCTCCTGATTTTTGCTTTTGTGAATTTCTGTATCCCACAGAGAGAATATATTTAAAAAACAATTTTGAATTTTTTTTTTTCTTCCAGGACTGCTTCTTCTGAGGGATGGTGAACTTGCTAGAAACAATGTAGGATATTTGTGATATGAGTCACATGACTGTCTGACAGCAGAATTTTCCCAAAATAGGACTCAACAATTTAAGTGGTCAAAATACCCAGCTGCCTATGCCAAACACAAAGGTAGCCAATTTAATTACCCACAGCCTTGAGGTGCATAATTCATTATAAATTTTACCAATATCCATATCCTGAATGTAAAAGAGGTTGAAATACAGAAGCCTAATCATTAAAGCAGCTCTGTAGATCTGATTGTTTTACTTGCTCTTTTATTGATGGCAAGGTAGAAAAAAAATAAAAATCAAAACCCAGGTAACTAATCAACCAATCAAAAAAATCCCCAACAAACCCAAAAGAAACAAACACATGAACAAAAGCCCAAAAAACACACACACACACAAACCCCCACCAAAACCACACAATGGATTTGATTAGTATAGAGGAAAAATATGCCCAAAGAAGTAATTGGAGAACACTTCCCTGAATCTTTGAAGCTTCTGGCATCACATATAAATACTCCTTCCCATCTAACCTGATTTTGTCATGCAACAATTGTGGCAGTGGCAACAGAAATGAAGAAAAGCAAGGACTTCAAGAGGTCACGTAGACTGGACCTTGAATCTAGCAAGAATTAACTATCTGGATCAACTAACATTTTTCCTAAACCCCATTTTAGAAAGTCCTGTCACCAGATACTCCACCACATCTCTGCCTATCAGGCACCATTATCAGGAGGAAGATTTTTCAAATAGCTAGCCTCATTTTGTGTACTCTAAATTAATTGCTATTTATTTTGCCTTTGAAAAGCAGAACTTTTTAGGAAGTGACAATTTCAATCTGCAAGGAATGCCAGCCTCCAAATGCTATTGTTATCCCAAGCGAGAGAAAGAAACCAAAATGGCATTTTTTCCCTGAAAGTTAAAAATGTTTAATCTTGGATTAGGATGACTAAAATGTTTTCAAGAATGTCAAACTATTTGTCTAATTATCCTTTTATATAGTCATCTGCATGAAATCATTCAAAGAAAATGTTTTAGCATTATCAGAATGGTACATGAAAGCTGAAATTATGTGCTTTGTCTTTCCTGCTGAAATTACCAGTCAAACTTTCATATGCGTGTGACTTGATTGTTTTACAAATAAATTACATTCTCTGTTGGGAGATTTTTCCAACTCTTTGGTAGATTGCAATCAACAAATTGCTCAGTCCTTTTTTTTTTTCTTTTTTTTTTGGTAAGGACAGTGACTGTGGCTTATAGACTTTTTTTTTTAAAAGACAAGCTCTCCTGTTATTTGCAATGAAATCTTGTGTTAAACTATTATATAAAAACTAACACAGACTAGTATTTTATGAAATCTTACTGAAGTTATTTTACTATTAACACCAATCTCCAAAACTTTAGTTTAAGAATATATCTGAGTATATGGGTATGAAACTGCTAGAGCTGAGATAGGGGATTTGCCTCAGAGATCTGTAACACCACTGAAGTAATTGATGTTGCATTCTCTGCTGAGCTACTTGAATTAAACATTGCCAGGGAGTGGAGTGGGAGGAGAGGGAACAGAAGATCTACTTTCTTCCCTTTGAATTCTGAGCTGAAAACTCCTTGCACCTTATGAGTATGCCTATCGCTGCACATAGTTCATCATTACTGGCGAGAGATAGGGCATAGCCCCAGGATTGTGTGTAGAGAACAGGAGAAACCTCTGGAAACTAAACTTATGGAAAAGTCAAAATGCTTTCTAGTTCAGTGCAGTGAACTGACAGAAACAGCTTGTAGTGTGTGAAACAACAAACCCACCTATTTTTAGGCTGTGTTTTCAATGATAAATCTAAGAACAATGTGCAGCATGATTTAACAGGCTCTGATCTTACAAACCTTGGAGTGGACTTCCGCACTCCCAATAAACCCACATCACTGAGTCAAGATTGCAGATTTTCTTTTACCAAATAGGATACTTGACCTAAAGGCAGACAAGAATAATGTCCTATTGCTCTTTGCTGAACCTGCATTTCCCACTCCTGCCTGATCTAAAGCTGATTTATTGCCATTGGAACAGACAACATCCTATTTGTCACTGAAATAACACCAACGTAACAAAAGAGGATTGGATCAACAGTTGTTTATCCCAGACCAGGGTCTCAAACATCTCAGGAGCCTAAATGGCTCCTGCTGAGTTTGCACAAAGTCCCCAGGCAAAATACAAATGCCAGCCTGACAGCTTCACGGTTCAGAAACACACACCTGTGCTGACTGTCCCTGCTAAATCAAGTCCTCTCTACATCCCATCCACATTTCCACAGATTTCTGGTGAAATCTTCCTCTGTAAAGGCTGTATGGTACCTCAACACAAATTGGTCCAAGTAAGACACAGTATACCTGTTTAATAATTTCACCACAAACCCCCAAATTACCTCTTCTCCTAAAGCTGTGTGAGCTGTCATGTATTGCAGCTTCTTACACCTTCTTCTTCAAACTGCTTTTGGGAGCGTTGCTGTTTAATGCCAGCAAAACGCGTCAAGTTCTTTGCTACTATTACCAAACCTTCCTTTGCAACATCTGCTCTCTAATTAGGTGGGCCAGTGACAGCAGAAATGAACGCACAGTGTTTAGAGCACAGTAGATAGTGCATAGGAGGTGTCAGTAGTCTTCCCAGCTAACAAACCATCTGTCATACAAGTTTCAGGAGATTTGAGTTACATGGTGAAAGAAGCACCAGCCAGGGCTGTGAAACCTGCTGTCATTTAGCAATGAGAGCTTGTACCTTACCTCTGTAAGTGACAACAGTTTTTTCGGTTGGGACTTGCTGTTCAACATTAGTTAAAAGTGGAAGTAGGCCAACTTACTGACAGGCAAAATATTTATTTCAGGGGAGCCTTTAGAACAGTGGAGAAATAACTAAGCACCTCACTCCACTGATTTCTAGTGGCAGATCCTCAAAAGTGTCCTTAAAATGGTCTCATTTGACTGGCTTTAATCCATGATTCTTGTTATCTTATCCTGAATAATTATTTTCTTCAAAGTAGTCAGAATACTGTTTCTTAAAATGAGTTTTTGTTTGTTTTGTTTTGTTTTGTTTTTTCCTGGACAGATTTCCTTTTCTATATTACAGTGCAAATCGTGTGTGAACATTTAAGATATGCTAAGGGCATCTGTACAATAATTTTTCACATGTGTAGAGAGGCTCATTTCTCTTTTCAGGGAGGTGCTACATTTTTTGTGAAATGAAATACTAAGCTACTGTGTGTTCTGGCCTTGTGTTCCTTTCCTGCACTATATTCATTGTGATAGGTAGTGACATATAAAGTGTCCTCTGAAGATAGATAGTTTCATCCTCTACTTAGAATTATCCCTATTAATTTAAATGATTGGGAATTTACCTTGCTTGCAAAAAATATTTTTCCGAGTTGATATGTTACTTACATTACATCCATGACAAAAGGGAAGGAAAATGATAAAATTTCTCTCTTCCCTTTAAGTTGATTTTATTTTTTTCCCCTACTTTTCATCTTACACTGATATGGGACGTTATTTTTCATTTGACGTGCCTGATTTCTGTCAACTCACACCTTTTGTCAGAATGGGCAGCTGTTTTCTCAAAGACTAGGACCTTTGAGTCCCATCATTATGTGACATTTCTCTAAAGAGAAGTCAGTTTCTAACCTATTGTCTCAGAAGCTGTTTTAGCTGGGGAATGGGTATTTATGTTAAAAAATTTGCCTCTTCATCCAAAAAATCAGAAATATCCTCAAACTCCGTTCTAAATGTATTTATATATATATATAAATGTGTATATACACACATACACACACATATATATATATACATTAATTAAGTCAATCTTGAAATTTTAAAAATATTTACAACAGGCATAGCCACAAGTATACACACAGTTTTTAAAGTAATAGAACATGTGAGTTTCCAAACTGAAATCTGGAGGACCAATAATATAAAAGAGAGAGAAAAAAAACATTTAGCAAAACCGGGAAAGCAAATGAACCATAATGACTTATTCTTGGACTTCGCTACTCTAAACCTCCTTAAAAACAAGGCATGGATTTTGATAATGTATAATGATGCCTGACTGCTGAAATGTCACTGATTTAAAGATTTACGGTGGAAGTTATTCAGGTGTTTGGGAGCGGTAACTCTTGAAAAGCCTCAGTGGCTGGACAATTCACACACATTTTTCCAAATAGTACATCTGCCCATGGTGTCAAGACACCATACCAAGAGCTAAATTGAAAACAAAATTACTTATTTGAGGTATAAATATCCACTGATTATAGAAGGGTAATTGTTTAAGGTATTCCCCCCTACCTCCCCAAATAATTTAATTATATCTAGCCTACAAATTCTTCTCTAAAGAGTTTAACAGCTGTTTTTCTCAGGACTTAAAAGTGCTTAACTTTTTGATCCTATGGCTTAACAGCTAAAGTGTCTTCCACAGATTTACTTTGAAAAAAATAAATCTAATGTGCTCTAACATCACTGACAAATATTTATTTACTGTAGACTCTAGGTGCTGTTCATTTGTGTTCTCTGTGTAAGTAATTTTCCATAAAATGTAGCCTGTGAAATTCCAGGAAAAAACCAGTGTTTAATCTTAAGTAAAGGATTTTTTTTAGAAAACCCAACTTTTTATACTGTCAATAATGAAACAGAAAAATGTTCTGCAACTTGTACTTCTCTATTCTCCCTCCAGCTTCTGTAATTTGATGGATTTTTTTTCTTGCATCTTTTATATGGCCATAAAGTTAATTACAATATACACCTTATTCACATTCTTGAAGCTATTTTGCATAGAGTTTAATGACTGTGGGATATATTATTTCATCTAAAAGTGCTCTGTATGCTACCAATGATCTCTGAGTATCATAATAGCAAAGAACTTCTGCTACCACAGTGGAGAAAATAAACAGGCTTATGCCTTCTTATATCTTGTGCCCAATTAGATCTGCCAAGCTAATATAATACACTGAGCCAAACTACTCACAACTGTGTGTTTCCATCTTTCCTGAATAGTAGGACTATACAGTGACTCATTTACCTCTTCCAACACACTCCGTTTGTGTGGTCTTAGGCTGGCCTTCTGTTCACCCCTCTAATTTCTACTTATCAAGTCTTCCTAGCCATTGACAGAAGCACATTGTCCGAGTGAAGAAGGCACAGAAAAGAGAGGCCCAGCAGTACCCAAGGACTCACACATGTTGGAGATGGCTCCATTGGACTCTGAAAAAAACAAAGAAGGAAGTAAAGTCAGTGCTTCTGCCAGCTCCTACTGGTTTAGTGCCATAGGTAGTCATCTGCCTTGCTCACCTAACCCTTGCAGTAGGTAACATTTAGCTTAGGGATACTGATAAATTTTGACAATTTGAATAGGAAGGAAAGAGGAGAACTCTGTATTCCAGTTGCTAGATCTGATGTCAAATCAGACATCTTCTTTCAGCTCATTTGCAGGATGATGCACTCTGTATTATTCATTTCCAGTCTGATGCAATGTGTGTCATTGTGCTACTTGATGAACAGTCCTCGCTATCCAGACAAAATCTTTTGGATCAGCAGTATCTGAATCCTGAGGTTGATTCTGCTTCCCACAGGCCATTGTGCTAATTGCATACATTGCTTTTAATAGAGAAGCTCCTCAGCCCTGTGGCCCATTTTCACAGGCAGAGATGTCCACCCTCCCATCCTTCCCACCTTGGAGTCTGTAGTTGCAGATAAGGCAGAAAAAAGGTCAGAACAAGGAGGCCTACACTACTTTTAAAGACCCAGTATATATGAGAGAGTTCTGGGCTTTCCTCCCCTAAGCCTATCTTTCTGCCCATTCCTTACGCTCCTGAAAAACTTCAGCCATTTAGGGCTCCTCAGAGAGCACAGATTCCTTGTCCTGCTTTTACTTCTGACTTTCCTAGCATTTTGATTTTTTGTCAGTGAAAGCTGAACTCCTTTCCCCTTTTTCCCTGGGTAGTATTAGAACATACTGCTTTCTCCACTCTCCTCATCTTTCTAGTACAAGCCTTCCTGACTCAGTATCCATCTCCTAATATAACATTCACAGGCAGTTTTGCATACCAGCAACACAGAGAATCTCACTCTGCTTATCTGCCACTCAGATATATTTGCTTTCTGCATGTAATTAAATCTACTAAGTATCTGCTGACATTCAAATTCATAGCACCATGGAGCCCTTTTAAGCAGAACCTTGGCCATATTTCAAAAGACCTTTTTTGGGGGTGTTGGGGAGGGAGAGGGTGAGGGTTGGGAAGAGAAGAGGATTGTTTTAATTTCCTCCATTGAGTTATAGCCTACATTTCCAGTAAGCACCTACTTCCAAGCCAAAACAGTAAAATCTTATAGTTGTGGATCTTTAATAAGGGGGTCTGCAGCTGGTGTTTTCTTATTGTCTCACATATTTAAATTTGACATGTCTAGAGGAAAGACGTTTCTGAGGAAGATAATGCTAGACTGCTGTGTGTTTCTGCTCTGATATTGGATAAGCTCCCAAAATTTGTTACTCTGGTCACAAAAATGCTGAACGTCATAAGCAAGGATATTAACATGAGCAGCAGCTCTTACTTCAATGCTTAAGAAAGGTATGAGTTGTACCTTTCATAGTAGGTGTCAAAAAAGGGTCTGAACCCCTGTTCAACTTCGGCAGTTCTTACTATATACAAGTGCTAGCACTGAATTTGGAAATCAAAGAAAGGTCTTGCCCACGGTAGTGCCTTGGGTGCAGTGGCCACAGCCCTCCACTGTAATGGCTTAGGATTTCTCCATTTGCTGTGGACACATTGAACGCAGGGCAGCAACGCTCAGGTCTAACAAGGCAGGTTACATGTTTTCCTTGGCCCATATCTGAACTGCACCGGACATATTTCCTCCCCCTGCTCTGCCAGAATGGAGCAAAGACATTGCAGAGAGGGGAAATGTCTTCCTGTCACGTCTTTCTGTTGCTTTTCCACCATCACTCTGCTCAATGTCTGTAGATAATAATCAGGCCTTTTGCTTTTAACTTTTTTATTAAAGAAGGCAAATTAGAGCTTATAGGGGAAGGAGCTGTGAGGGATCTATTTGATCTTCTGTCTGCATCCACAGTTTGTTCTGTTTTTCTAAACAGTCAAGGAACTGTTTCTGTATTTTTAGTAAGGCTGGGAAGAATCCCTCTGGGTGTTTCTTACAATCATCTGGTATTTTTCTGACACCTTTTTAGTGCTGAACAGGCCTGTTGAGAGCACAGATTATTTTCTTACAAAATCACTATAAAGGGAGGTCCTAGATAAACAGATTTTCACGCATGAGGGATTGCAAATTCATTGCAGTTTTATAGGAAGATGAAAGGGTTGATTGCCATAAAACATTTCCATAGCTGTTATGTGGAACTGTTTTTACAAAGCAGTTGTTGTGTCTACAACAGTTATTATGAATTCTATCTGGAACTTTTATAGACAACTGGAACCAAATTTGAATTCCTAATAGTACCATGACGAAGAAAGACATTGGCATTATCTCCAAAAAATCTATATGAAAAAATCTTTGTCGTAAAAGCAGGTCAGCCCTGGTCCCTAAATGTAAGGCATGTTGAAGTTAGAGGTATTTCAAATCTACAGCTGAATGGAATAATGGGACTGCAGCACTAGTTCTTCTATGACTGTGAGGAATTTGACGTAAGCAGAAGATATACTGTCACCGCTGCCTATCTGACAAAGGATGCATCACAGAAAAGGAAGAATTAACCCATCAGTATAGTACCCTGAAATGTCACTGCAAGTTTCGTTTCTGCCACACTTCCCCTCTTTTTTGGCAAAGATCTAAGCCCAAAAAACATGGACTGTGATGTGGCAAAAATGGAGCTGGCGTGGGTAATGAAGGAGATAGGTAATAAACATAAACATCACATTTCCTGCATTCATCCAAAACTTCTGCAGTGTTTTAAGAAGTTTATAGCATTAATCCAAACTGCTCTAAAGTATGACAATTTAAAATTTACCGACCATTTATATCTTTGATTTAAATCACCAACTTTGAGGTTTCTCAACTATACAAATCATATAGATCAGGACCTTGCTAATAATGAAAACAAGACAGGAACATAGAATTTACTGCTCTCTGTATTTGTCTGCTTAACACTGAAGCAGTCTAGACAACCATTTTAGACTGTATGCATAAGTTGCAGAAGATTAAAATTTACCGTGGTGAGTTTTAATCCAAGTCTTGGACACACTGAATCGAAAGACTTGACTAAGGAGCATACATTAATGCAGGGTTAACTGTCCTCTGTCCCCAACAGATGATGTGTGCATTGACTTTCAGGTTTCAATGGGGAAATCATAGAATGGCTTGTGTTGGAAGGAATCTTAAAGATCGTCTTATTCCAACTGCCTGCAATGGGTAGTAGGAACACCTTCTACTAGACCAGGTTGCTCAGAGCCCCATCCAGCTTGGGCTTAAACACTTCAAGGGAGGAAACATCCACAACTTCTCTGGGCAACATGTGCCAGTGACTCAACACCTCACTGTAAAGAATTTCTTTCTAACATCTAATCTAAACATACTCTTTCAGTTTAAAGACATTCTCCCTTGTCCTGTCACTACTGGCTCTTGTAAAAAGTCTCTCTCCATCTACCTTGTGGACTCCCTTCAGGTACTGGAAGGCTGCAGTGAGGATAGTCCAAAGCATTCACTTCTCCAGACTAAACAATCCCAATTATTTATGCCTTTCCTCGCAGGAGACGTGCTCGATCACTCTGACCGTCTTAGTGTCCCTCCTCTAGACTTGCACTAATATGTCAATGTCCTTCCTGTGCTGAGGACCCAGAGGATCCAGAGCTGGATGCAGCACTGCTGGTGGGGTCTCACCAGAGAGAAGTAGAGGGGCAGAATCACCTTACTTGCCCTGCTGGCTACACTGTTTTTGATGCAGCCCAGGACACAATTGGCTTTCTGGACTGCAAGTGCCCAATGATGGCTCATGTCCAGCCTCTCATCCACCAGCACGCCCAAGTCCCTTAGCAGGGCTGTTTGTGATGTGTTCATCCCCCAGTCTGGATTGATACCTGCAAATTGCCCCAACACCTTGCCTTTGGTCTTGTTAATCCTCATGGGCCAGCTTATCAAGTTTGTCCAGGTCCCTCTGGATGCCATCCTGTCCTTCAGATGTGTCAATGGCACTACTCAGCTTTATGTCATCTGCAAATTTGTTGAGGGTGCACTCATCCCCTCATCTGTGTTTTAAATAAAAATCCTAAATAACACTGGTCCCAATACAGACCCCTGAGGGACACCACTTGTCTCTAATGTCCACTGTGGCTCTGAGTCATTGACCACTACCCTCTGGATGTGACTCTCCAACTGCTTTCTTATCCATCTAGAAGTACTCCCTTTAGATCCATCCAATTACAACTTCTGATGGTAAAACAGAGTTTTGAGCATCAGGTACTGAGCTGTGATATAGTTCTGTCACCAGTGCCAAAGGCTTGCTGCAGCTATAACAAGCCATGTCCTACTGACAGAACACTGCCTAGACACTAGAACTAGACACTGAGTCTTGTTCCACTAAAACAAGCCAAAGCAAAGTCTGTTGAAATCATAATGGGAAGTGCCAAGTAGCCAGCAGTGC
>JAWWMP010000132.1:16756319-16795343 GCA_035047865.1 Dendrocincla tyrannina
AGGGAAGGGAAGGCAAGGCAAGGCAAGGCAAGGCAAGGCAAGGCAAGGCAAGGCAAGGCAAGGCAAGGCAAGGCAAGTCAAGGGAAGGGAAGGGAAGGGAAGGAAAGGCAAGGGAAGGCAAGGGAAGGCAAGGGACAGTAGAAAGGGATCTAAAATGACCATTGTGTCCAATGGCTTGACCAATGCAGGGCTGACCAAAAACTAAATCATACTGCTAAAGGCATTGTCCAAATGTCTCTTAAACACTAATAGACTTGGGGCATTGACCACCTCTCAAGACAGCCTTGCTGTGTTGTGGATTAACCCTGGGCAGTTAGTCTACCTTTGGATGGGACCGATACCACAATGAAGCATTCCAGTTTGATTAGACGTCTATGAAAACATGCTCCCCCCACCCTGTAATCATCCTATGTGAATTGTGGAGGAGGTTCAGTGATGCATGCATTCCCACCTCACTGATCTGAATGGGTCTGTAAGACTACTATACATAGTGTAGACTGCAGGGAGATAGATGGAGTAAGTACTGCAGAAAGATGGGACAAACGTGTGCCTCCTACCAACCATGTTTTCCTTGAGTGGTACCCAGGGCATCCAACTCTGCCTTCCCAACCAGGGCTGAGTCATGTCAATGCTGACACCACAGAAACCTGCTGACTACAGCCAAGATCTTAAATAAAGTGGTCCCTATGTCTGCTTCCACACCAGTCCCCTTTCCAAATCTGTGACACATGATGGAGATTTCCTTTCCCTCTTTTCTCTGTGCTTCCACACAGGACCAAATTCTACTCTTGTTCCTTGTCAAACATCTAAGCTGAGAGCAAATAGTGAAAATCTGCTTGGCTGAACTGTGAGGACTGAAAAAGGGAGTACATCTTCCTTTTTTCTGCTGCACAGTACTCAGCCTGATATTCAGCATACAGCCACCTTTCCTGCCTGTCCTCAATCTCTCAGCACTGTGCCATTGCTGATGCCAACCAAAGTTAGACCTCTGTTGAAAAATCTCCAGCTAAGCCTTCCCCAAATATAAGATAGATGTGAGTAAAGATGTAACTGGGCATTTCTCTCTTTTTTTTTTTTTTTTTTTTGACACTAAAGGCAAGGTGGAATTTTCAAGCTGAGAGGTAAATAAAACATGAAAAATACTTTCCTCAAGAACAAACAAAAGTTAAGCCCCAGTATAAACTTCTGACAGTTCCTTGTGGCAACCCAGAAATGGGGGAGAGTCTTAAGGAGAGCTGTGAAATAGCCCTCATCTCTTGCCTGAAATGAGCTGTGCTGGTACAGAGCAGCTGGAGACAGGCAATGATGATATACGCATT
Source organism: Dendrocincla tyrannina (assembly GCA_035047865.1). Classification (NCBI taxonomy): domain Eukaryota; kingdom Metazoa; phylum Chordata; class Aves; order Passeriformes; family Dendrocolaptidae; genus Dendrocincla; species Dendrocincla tyrannina. Next base: position 16,757,639 of record JAWWMP010000132.1, read on the forward strand.
ACAGATCTGTATTTTGCCCTGAGCAAAGCTGTTCCTGGCGGACTGGAGGTTAGTAGGAATATATCATCCTCCTTCTTTACATTTCAGAGATTGTAAAGGCAATGTATTAACAAAACAAACCAAAAGATACAGACAAGGAGAGAGACAAGAGCACAGAGGAGGCCCACAGGGAAAGAAAAATATTTAAATAATGGAGTGAGGGTGAGGCTGGCAAACTTTGTGGCAGTGAAACAACAGATGGACTGTAGTTTTAGTGATTCATCACACAGATGGTTCAGCAGATGGATTCTGTTGGGTTCATACAGCTTAGGTGAAAACTTCAGCTGCTGATCTTGACAAGCAGGGCATCTTCAGCAGAGGCAGTATCCTTGCTTTGCCTTCCTTTGCACACATCCTGTTCTCACACAAACTGGCAGTACACGGACAAGGCCATGTGCCACAATATTATCCAGCCTTTACACTCCTTTCATGCCACATAGATTCAGAGTTTCTCTGTCAGTTTTAGGAAGGAAAACCTTTGCTACAAATGGATTTACCAGCTCATTTCTGCCAGCCAGTTAGTTGACAAATGGTGTTCCATGGGAAACAAAGATACCTACAGATTGTGATGATTTCTTTTTACAAAAATGTCTGTCAGTCTGGATGGCATCTTTGACACAGTGTAAGTTCTCCAAGGGATGAACTCTCCTCCCACTTTACACTGGAGGGCTCTAGTTTCCCAAATAGTCTATGAGTATCAATGTAATAAAGATGAATTAGAACACAATAATTTTTCTAAGATACAACAAAACACTTACACCTAAAAGTTTTACTTGTGGATGTTCATGGGACTTGTGGAGATGTAGGAAAAAAATTTTTGACCATCTATCTGCAAAAGTACATCTCACAAGCTAATGTGAAGGACTAGCATATAACTGTCAATTTCTTTCACATATAGAAATTCTCTTGCATGTACTCTTCTCAACAGGCTGTCTTGACGTCAGATTCCAGTCTCTTGATACCAATGCTGAGAGCAGCAAGAAAATCTTTAAACAGATATGAGGGAGATTGTAAGTAGAGACTCTTCATGTCTGGCCTTAAAATACATCTAGAGAAAATGTAATCAGCTGGAGGACAGCAGTGAATAAAGAAATGACAAAGGGAGGTGGGAACTCAAATAATGGAAATACAAGTGATTCGGGTCAAGTTTACTTCTAGAGAAGGGCAGTAGAAGAGACCCTGTTAGGGGTCCATACAGTGTACTGTAGGCTTTGTAGGCTTTTGGACTTGGATAGAAGTCTTCTGGGTTATTAAGAGAGAAATATTTTCATTGACATTAGGGAGAGTCCAGATGACCAGATATAAACTGAAGCAAAAATGCTACTAATAAGGTAAGACCCAAATATGCCTGGAGATAACAAATTACCAACTTTGTCAGTGTACTTTCTCCAAAGAAGAAGCAGAAAATTATATTGTTGATTTTTGTTTTGGTAAATAATAAGGCCTTTGTAAAATTACATGAATGTGGGCTTGGAATGTACATTTTCTAGCATTTTGTTCAGTTTTGGTTTGGTTTTTGGGTTTTTTTAAAGCCTTAAGAACAAGAAGAAATTAAAGAAAAGAACAACCTTCTAAAAAGTACTCAGTATTAATTAAAAGAATCATCCTGTCTGAAGGAAAAAGTGCATTTTTTAGCAAAGATATCTATGTCCAGAGTTGAACACACTCAGTAAGAAAGTAGGAATTCCTGGCAAAATCCCAGACTTCAAAAGACAACTAAGTAAGCAAATCATCACAAGGCCACATTTCAGCCTGTAGTTTCACTTTCAACATCACCTCTGTTCCCGTCACTTGTCCCGGAACATGCACATGACACTATGAGGACACTATGAATCCTTAGAGGAGGATTCCAGAGGCACAGAATTACAGCGCTACTCAAAGTTAAAGGCATGTTTTGGCAGACTGCATAAAATGAACTTTCTTGTCCTCTCTGCACTCCATTTCACCTCCTTTGTCAATAACAGAGCTCAGAAATGTTCAAGATTTCCAGATAAGGAATGTTCCACTGTCTCTCCCTCATCCATTCATGAACAGGATCACCATGTAAGGAATGTCAGCTGACACCTTCTTCTACTTTCCAGGAAGTCAATGGTTTATATCAGGAACACTATGGCCAGCAGGATTGCCCCTCTGTAGTGGTGAGGCTGGACCTTGAATATGATGTCTCGTTCTGGGCCTCCCAATTCAGGAAGGACATTTTGATGCTGGAGCGAGTCTAGAAAAGGACAACAAAGCTGGTGAAGGGTCTGGAGGATAAGTTCTGTGAGGAAAGGCTGAGAGAGATGGACTTGTTTAACCTGGAGAAGAGGAGGCTTAGGGGTGACTCTCTACAACTATCACTCTCTACAACTCCCTGAAAGGAGGTTGTAGCCAGATGGGGTTCAGCCTCTTCTCCCACGCAACGCCAGGACAAAAGGACACAGCTTCAAGCTGTGCCAGGGGAGGTTTAGGTTGGACAGTGGGAGAAATTTATTCACAGAAAAGCTTGCTGCTTTGCATTTGCCAAGGTGAATTTACACTCAGTTTTCTTTTCCTCCCTTCTCTCTCCTGCCCTGCTCTAAATAGAACAAACTGAAACTTTTGAAGATTGTGTGCAAACAGCAGCAAATAAAGAAATGATACAACTGATTCCCAGTATAAATTTTCACTTTGTTTCTGAGCTTTCTGATTGCAATTCTCTCTCTTTTGCTCTGCTTCTTTCTGCTTTTCTTATAAAAACTTCTATTAACCTTCCTGCCATGCTCTCTCCAAATATATATACTGCAAATTTCCATTTTATTATTGAAGTCTCTTAATTATTCAGACATTCTGAAGAAGAAAAAGAGAGAACACATAAGTGACTAAGAAAAGTTTTTTACTTTTTGATCTAAGATATCCTTACTCCTAATATTTAGCAATTAAGCTTTTCAAAACCCCATGTTTTAAGAGAATGACTGCTTATAAAGTGGGATGAAGGGGAAAATAAACATTTAATTCTGAAATGCCAGATCTAGTCAAGCTCCATAGAAACAAATGTGACATCAATCCACAGAGAGAGCTTTCCTTGGGATATCTGAGCTGGCTAAGAAAGAGGGCTGCTCCTACTGACCCTAAATAAATGTCTTGTTCAGCAAGCTAGAAAACACAAAATGTCTCCTTGCCCTTAACTGGATATTTGTTTTAAGAAAAATGAGGGGATAGGGCAAAGTACAAATCTTTTCACTAGGAGCTAAAGTTTTTTATGAAATAAGTTTCATCCACAATGTTGTTTTGCATCTTATGCATAGAGCATCTTTTTAATTTTTCAATCACTCTGTAACATCCTCCTTTCTTCTCTTCACAGTATCTCACTGCACGATAGCAGTAGAGATGAATTCATGCTTCACAGGAGGAGAAATGCTCTAGCATTTAGGGTGTGAAGAAATGTTTCCTTTCATTTTTGACAGTAGGAAATATACAGAAGTAGTGTGCTCCTTTTCAAGTATTAACACTGTCATTTTCATTTTGAAAAGGAATAGCCTCCATGTCAAGTGCTCAAAGGGTGAGTTTTCAAAGGCAAACTGAGTTTCTTTCAGAAAGCCAAGCAGCTAACATGTCGTCACAGCATTTCAACCAGCAAGTGTCATGAACTGCTATGATGGGGACAGAAGCTGTTGCAGTTTTGAAGCAGAGCCTCAAAGACTTGTATTTAAAATGATTGCCCGCTGAAGTATTTTGGTTCAAATGTAAAACTACTGAGAAACAGAACAAGGCGCAAGGCAGCAGCAACCAGACAGTTCAATTAAATCCTACTTCTGTTACAAAACCCCTTAATTTTGGAAAATGTTCCTTGTGTGCCAAATGGAAGGAAATGAACCTGAAAACTAACAGAGCCCTGAGAGTGTCCCTCCCAAAATTGCAGAATAACACAGTTACATTGTTGTATTTGTGTGCAAGGAGAGCATACAACTGGCAATGTTTTGATGTTTTGCAGGCATTTGGCATGCAGCCTGCCTGGGGGCAGAAGACTGTGAGAGTCGGTCAGTTCAGCCTTTGCACAGCTCCATACTTAGTAAAAAACTCAAAGCCTTCCTCGGCAAAGGTCTGAGGCATGGATGAGAAAAGCAGCTCTCTCTGGTCTTTTATATCAGAAAGGAGATGAAGAAGACTCCGAACTGGCCTCCAGATAACAAGTCTTCTAGCACAAAAGCCCCTTAGAGGTGCATAGCATATCCTTCAGCTGAGCCTTTTAGTGACTTTTGTCTCCTGTTGGCTCTTAAAAGTGTCAAAAATTGTCACCACCTTTTTTTTTTTCTCCAGGTCTTAGCAATGATACTTCAGCGTGTTTCCTGGGGGAAGGTTCATTCCTGACTGTGATTAACAACTAGAGCACTTTTTTTTTTTTTAATTACCATAAATTTCCCCAAAGATTTTAACACCAAGACTGACTCTACTTCATTTTTGTACAAAGGGGCATTGAATATCTTGCAATATTGTATTGTAATGGAAAAGGTGTTTCATTATACAGCTCAGCACATTAAAGTTTGAAGATTCCAGAATCAACAATTATCTAATACCTTAGTTCATCTTCCCATTGCACAATTTTTAGGACACTACTTAATAATATGATGCGATACTATTTGGCTCCCCTTAGATCTCTGTTTCACTCACTGAATGGATAGTTCTTAATTTATTTTTTCCTTTCCTTTTCACTTCTGGTGAGATATGAGTTAATGTATACCGGTTCTTATTTACAGCAATGCTTTTAAATCCTCCCCTCAGGACAGAAGTACTAATTCTGCAATGTATCACTACCAAATTGGACATGTGCACACAATGAATATTCATTAATCCTCCTTTACAGATCACTTGTGAAAGCATGTGTTTTTTCTGCTTGTGCTTTCACCCAGACTGCATGGATGGCAACGCTGGGGATTTATTTGCTGGTTGTGGGTGCTGCCAGCCAGAACATAATTGGAACTTTGATTTTTCAAAGCAATTATCACTAATTTTTTTGTGTTCAATCTTCCATTAACTTTCTAGACCAAGCTGTGGGTTTTTCTCCCTAAAACTGTATTTTCAAATATATTTTTGCATGAATTATGATCCTTTCTGTGCCCTCAAGAAAGTAAAAAAGGCAGAAAAACACTAAACCTGAGCACCTCAGCAGCCCTTTATTCAGAACAGTCCTCCATGGAGCCATGTTACAGCACCCAGAGGTTGCTGAACTCTACAACTCAATAGAGTTGTTGTGGTGGAGGCAGTAAGGGAAGTGAGGCAAAGAAATTCTTAAGGTGACTTTTTAGAAAGTCATCTTCATGACAGAAGTGTTTCAGCTAAACTGGCAGCTTTGTTTTTTTGAAGTCTGGGGGATTTTTTTTTGCCTTTTTTTTTTTTTTTTTGTGTGTTTGTGGGGTTGTTTTTTGGTTCTGGTTTTTTTTTAATTAACTGTTAATGTAATTCAGATTTCCTTTCATTTTTCTTTCTTTTCTTTATAGCCAGTTTCTGTCCTTGTTTGCTTCTCCCTTCACAGAATTTTACCATTTTGTCATGCTTCTCAAGTCACACTAACATCTCCCTTACTCGAGCCTGTGATGGATTTTACCCAGCACATGGAAGAAGTATTGGAGAGTCTCAACTGATGAGCTGGAAAATTACAGAAAAGGCATTGTAAGCCCCCACAGCCAATATTTTCTTTTCCTTTCAAGCTACATGCTTCTCTGTTCATGCATCTTACAAATTAGCTCATAAATAATTTATAATATAGCATGTCAGATGAAATAAACTGGTAGCTCACCTCCTGACTTCCACGTTAGCAGGCTACCTAAGAATCAATTCCCATTTCTCATTTATAGCTTTAACACCTTTGGCCATTAGTTCTAAGTCCGAGGACTCCTACATATGTTGCAGGAGCCAGAGAGTCTGGTGTCCTCAGAAGAATATATAGAAGTAGCTTCCCAGCTAGAGGAGAACTTCTGCGCACTGAGTGCCTTGATGCTTTTTTTTTTGTTTTTCTGTGAAAGCTTATATGCAGTCCCCTTCACCCTGATATGCAGGAGGTTTTTATACGTGAATTAATGTGGCCCTCAAAGTGGAGAATCATAGCAGGATAACAAGAGAATGACAAGGATGTGCTAATGTCAAGTAAGAGGAAGCACTTTCTGACCAGGAAAATGGGGGAGAAGAGGCAACCAAAAAAACTTGACTAAGAAGAGAACTCAAGACTAATTAGAACAGTAAAAATCACACCCCTAGGAGGGGACCTTAAATGTTACGTCAGACCACCTTAATAAAATGAACTAGTCACTATACAAGCATGCACAGAAAGGCATTTGTTAAATTGACCAATGAACAAGTTTTGTACCACTTCTTCTTTGCTGTACCTTGTAAAAAAGCCTACAAACTGTCCAAAGAGAAGGGCTAGCTTTGCAAACTGTCACTTAGTACCCCTTTTGTGCAGAACAGCATCAAAGGCTAAAAGGTGAATCTTGGTTCACTGTGCTCATTGACTCCTGCACAACAATCACGGACCTAATCACCAGTCGAGGGATGACATTAAGACTACATAGAACACCAAGTCCAGAGACAGTTTCTAGAAAACCAATACAGCAGGCTACAAAGGAGTGTTTTTCAATTGATACCTCCCTAATATAGTTTCTTTTGTGGGGTGACCTGAGGGACAAACAAGAATCTTAAAGGAAGAGGCAATAATGATTGTGAAGTGATGAAGTTCAGAAATCTGAGCAGAGAAGGGTAAGATACAAGACTTGGCAAAAAAGTGGATTTCATACACAAGCCACTGGTAACTAGGGTCTTTCAGGATTAAAAAAAAAAAGAAAGAAAAAAAGGCATAAATGGGATGGCTGCATCAGTAAATGACACAAAGGCAAGTTTCTCAACATGTAAGCAAGAGAAAAGTATTAATGATTTTTAGGGCAGCAATGGAAATCTTTAGTGGTGTGAAAATCAAAGAGAAAGCATAAAGGAGGCAGGTGCACATGTGAGGATAAGTATAACAACAAAAGCAAATATAAAACTAGTGCCCTGTGAAATGTGTTCCAAATGTCACCTTACAATGAAGATGTTCTTCCCGTGAATGGAGTCTGACTATTGATGGGTACAGGCTGTTCAGAACAGACAGGCAAGGAAGGAGAGGCAGAAGAGTTCTCTGTACATCAAGAGGTAGATTGAGTGTGAAGAGTTGTGTCCCTGAAGAATAGCCATGTGCAAGTTGAAAGCCTGTGGGTAAGAATCAGACACCGAGGTAACAAAGGGAACCAAGTGGTTGGTATCTACTACAGGCTGCTTGACCAAGGGAGAAGCCTTCTTGCTCCAGCTACAGGAAGTATCACACTTGGTGGGTCCTGTCCTGCTGGAGGCCTTTAAGCCCTTTACCTGAGGAACTTGAGGGTTCCTATGTTTATGAGACCCCATAAGATGCACCCCAGAGTCCTGATAAGGAATCAGCTGATGCCATTGCCAAGTTACTCCCATGATATTTGAAAAGTCATGGCAGTCAGATGAAGTTCCAGGTGACCGGAAAAGCAAAAACATTATACTCATCTTTAAAAAGGGTAGAAAGGAGGACTCCAGGCACTACCAACCTGTCAGCCTCACCTCAGTGCATGGGAAGATCATGGACCAGATCCTCCTAGAAGCTGTGCTAAAGCTCATGGAGAGCAAGGACGTGATTCAGGACAGCCAGTACAGCTTCACCAAGGGTAAGTCCTTCCTGACCAATCCAGTGACCTTCTATGATGGAGTGACTCCATCAGTGGACAAGAGAAGGGTTACAAATGTTGTTGATCTGGACTTCTGTAAAGCCTTCGACACAGTCAACCACAACAGCTTTTTCTTCCAAATTGAAGAGAAGTGGATTTGATGGGTGGGCTGTTAAATGGATTAGAAGTTGGTTGGATGGTTTCATCCAGAAGGTATCAGTCAATGACTCAGAGTCCCAATGGACGTGAGTGAAAAGTGCTGTCCCTCAGGGGTCTGTACTGGGACCTGTGTTCCAGGACTTGGAACCAGATAACCTTTAAGGTCCCTTCCAAACCAGACCATTCTATGAATCTATGATTCTATGATTTAGGTCTGTTGGGGTCCATTTGCAGATGGAGTTTTGGCATGGCTTGCTCTGACGTAAAATTTTTCTACCAGAGGAAGAATGTGATCAGGGACACAATCTAGCAGCAAAAGATGCAAACCTAAGTAGATTAAACATACTGCTTACATTTGTAGTGTCTTGGGCTATGGACAGGAAAGAGGATATCCGATCACACCCACAGCAGAAAAGAGTAGAGTGAAGTGTGTTGACCCAGGCAGAGAGCAAGGATCCTTCAGAGGATCCTTCTACTCTACATATTTATGCTGTTTGTTCTCTTTCTCTCCCTTTTCCCTACAGGCAAAATGATATGAGCACTATTTTCTTATGCTCTGTGTTAGCTAGGCTGTATGTTTCATTATTGATAATAAAGTCTATGAAGTGCACCTTACCTGTAGGATGGCTTGGGGTTTATTGAGTTTTTGTATAGTAGGTTATTTGTTTAGGTTTTTTTGTTTGGGTTTTGTTGTTGGGTTTTTTTCTTTTTCCAGTTCTGGGTTCTCAGCCATCTTTTTAAGTATCTCGTATCATAATTATGTCTTTGTCACAAGCTATCTACAGTACTACCTGCAGCTAAGAGCAGTGGGTTAGAAAAACTAATTCACTGTGCAAGTTGCCAGGTGCACATCTGATGATCCAATTGTTTCCAGTTGAGAACAGACTCATAAATCAGGCTACAAGCATTTCAGAAACTTGTCCACACCAAGGGCAAATTACAGGGCAGCCACTTCTCTCCCTATCATGTAATTATATGGGTAAAATGACAATGGCTACATATGGCTGTTTCCTCTTATTCCTTAAATCCTACAGATATTTTGCCGCTTACCTATGGAACCATTCCAAAGTGCTGGTTATTGTCCACCTTGTTGTTGTGCATTGCCTTTCCAACTGCAAGAACTCTGGGGCAAGACTGTGACTTCCTCTGTGTAGTTTCAGCTCACATACTTTGGTGCTCTGAATTCCTTGGTCTCGATACCATCTGTGTGATGCCACAGTTTGTGACTGTGGACATAAACACCACCAGGGCTCATGGTGACTGTACCTGCATTGTGCAGAAAAAAACCCTCAGAAACTAAGGTTTTCTATAATTCTGGTACTCAAGGTGCGTGGGAGAAAGCATGTTTGGAGCTGAATTACTTTGAATTTTACTAAGATTAAAACACAGCCATCCTGGCCAATGCTGTCAAATAACAACTACAGGTTCTGTCCATGAGCATTCAAAATAATGCCTATACTAGAAATTAATGCTTATCTTTCCATAAAAACAGCATGGAGACTGAAGCTCCCAGGACCATTGAAGGAAGTAAGTCCAGTATTCAAGACCTCTGGGCTATATCTCAGGGATGGGAGTTGGATTTTTGTGGGTCCCTTCGAACTCAAGATAGTCTAGTCTAGTCTAGTCTATAAAAATCTCTACAAGGAAAGAGGCACTTGACCATCAAGACAGCATACGTCATCTACACAGAAAACATCTCCTCACCAATGACTTTATTTAGTGTGCGAATGTGCTAAACATCAATCTAAGGTATCACACTACTAAAAGCTTGCTATGTTTGCTGTGTCTTTGCAATATAGATGCACTTATTTAGCAAAGAGCTGTAGTGTGACCTCTGCAATCATATTTTATCCTGTAATATATTAAGTCAGTCATAACTCTGCAAAAATTGAAGATCCATACTTGATCCAGTGATTTTTAGACATATCCTGAAGGGTCTTGAATAGGAGCTCAGTCATTCAGAGATCTTCATATGGGTGCTGGAAAGAGAAGCACATCTGTTGAGGGCAATTTAGTCCACTGAAGAGATGAACTGTCCCCCGGAGGAAAATAGTAGGTATTTATTATGCAATTTTTAACTCACCTTTTAATATGGTAAACTGAGGCCAAATCTGCTCTGTAAACCCTGAAGGGGTCATGCATGACATGAGGAATGTTCCACAATCTCATTCCCTTCCAGAAATGGACCATTTCATCCAGAAATTGTCCCAGCCAGAATGTATATGTCACAGCTTGTTTACTTTCACAAATACAAACATACACTTCCCCTAACTTTCTTGCATTTTGCTGACACTTGCTTTGATTGTGTAATTAATTTTTCATTGGTTTTCTGTTTTGTTTTGTTTTTCAAAGTCTCCTTCTAACTTGGTCAGTCCTATGAGTTCTGAATTTATTATAATAGAAAACAGTGAATAAAAACCAGAACTTAGATAAGATTGTGCCTCTCACTGAACAATTGCAAATCTCTCACCACAAAGTGACCAGAAGATATATCATGATTTCTTTATTTTACCTTGGTGTTAAAATCAAGCAGCTACTTTTCAGTCCACCTTAGAGTTTTAGTACAGAAATTGATTTTGAGATATGAATTATGTAGAAATGGCTTTCATGACTTTATTAAAACCCACATAGATTGGATGTTTTCCCTGCAGTCATTTATCCTAGTATCTACTCAGAAAGGCAACCATGTTCATTTTTTTGTTCGCACAATATTTGAAGACTGCCTTAATTCTTTTTTCCTTTTCCTGATTTTCACTAAATATCCAAAAACCTGTCTTTAATGCCACCACTCCCAAACTATACCTGATCATCTCCAGATCTGCTGGCTTTAATTCCAAGTTATTGGAATTAATTAATATAGACTTCATGTATTTCCTCTATCAGTTAGAGTACTGAGTCAGCTTGAAAGGCGGTTACAAATATCCATTAAACAATGGATAAAATTATTTAAAGTGTCAAAACAACCTATGAACTTGCATCCTATCTACAAATTAAAGTTCATTTCTGAGGTATTTTGGTACTTTTGAAATACTGTTAATGGTCACTTAACTGATGCATGCAACTTCACACCAGGTGATATAAATCACAGAATTGTGTGCTTCTTCAGATTTAGCTGTAGCGCAGTCATTTCTATATCTCCAAAATGCTGATCAAAATGAGGAACAAATATATGCCACAGCTGGCACCCTGACTTATGCTGTGTGAAGTAAATACTTCTTGCATTTGAACACAGTTACTTTGAACCCAGTGAGCTGGAATGAGAGAGGTTGAATGTACCAGATGAAAAAAAAATTGTATCTGATTTCCAGCAAATCGTTCTTTAAGCCTGATGAAATTTATTTTTATCTCCATGCTTTTCGTACTGCCCTCTGCCCCTAAAACTCTTCTGCTTTCAGACTACTGTCTGATAAAATGAAAAATAACTTGTAGCAAATGACTTTATTTACTTGTGGCACCATGAAGCTGTTCTTGAGTTATTCTCAAATTTAATGGCAATGAGTAGACATTGTTGACTTCAAGCATTGAACTAAATAATTTAACCATAATAGCACCACTAAACTTAATCTAATTATGTCATGTTAAATATGCAGGGTTACAGTTTGCTGTCAGTGTATTGTAATTCAGGCTGTAAGGATTCCTCGGCCCTGTGCACAGTAAAAGCAAAAGAAAAATAAAAAAATTAATTTACAAACTCTTCATAGCCCCAAGAGCGTATCACTAACAACTTTGACTTTATATCTTTTCAAAATGAGATTTTAAATGAGAACCCACAGCAGAACTAGAGGCATTGCTACAGCAACAAGGCAGCAATAGAGAAGTACATGGCTTCAGTGGCACGACCACCTGTTGACACAAACGGTCTCATATAGTACATGTCAAGGGACAAAATGTTTTGTGCCTTCCTCTGCAGCCCCAAGGACAAATTCCTTTTATCTGATTCATAAAAAGTTAACTAGATGGATCCAATCTCAATAATTGTCTTCCCTGCTTAGGAATCCAGTGACATACAAACCAGACAACTCAGGCGATGGAGTGAAGCTATCCATTTTAAACACCTTCCTCTTCCTCCCCTATATTTGCAGTTCAAATGTTTAAGAAAAGGTTCTTCCTGCTGCTTGTAGGATAACACCAGTGACATTACTCCGAGAGAGGCAGGAGAACTGCCTTCTATATTAACCAAATGCTTGTCATTCCTCAGCACAGCATGACAGCAGCTATCTTAATAATTTTTCAAATTCACTATAAGTAATGTAATTTGTAAAGAAAGACACAGATGTCAAATCCTGGTGCATCTCGTGCATATTTGCTCAAAGTGTGACTACTGGGTACCTATTGTGTTCCTATTTCGTGTTTATAACACAATTTAAATTTTGAAACAAAGAGAATGTAAACATGTTCTCCAATACAAACACGAAGCTGAAAGACATTGACAAGGTGTAGAGGGCAGTAAAGTCTCTTGGTGAAGCCAGGCTGCACTGACTGGTGTCATGACCCAAAAGAAGAAGAAACATTTGTGCCAGGCTATGCCAATTCACACAGGTAATATTTGGGCCCCAGGGCCCATTTGCAATGGTTTATTTCTCTCTTCTGTGAATAAACAAACAGACTTCATTTGGTCTGTCTCATTTGTGTGACCAAAACACTGGCACAGCTCTTTTTATGCTTTCCCCACACCAACTCCTACTCTACTCCTACTCTACCCAGCCTTGAGGAGGGCTGTAGAAGGGCTCAGGGTGCTTGTCAAGGTCTGGCCCTCTATTCCACAGAGAGGGATGAGTAGGAAAGTTTTGTCTGTCCCATCCATTTGGCCTGATTCATAGCTTCTTAGCATTACTTTGAGAAGGAAGCAAAGGGAATTGATCTACAGGAAAGCTGGTTAGAAATGATTAAAACGGATGCCCCAATACTGGAAGGTGGTGATTCACCAAGATCTACTGTATACCTGTAACAGGCCAAATAGGCAGTTATTCTTAAAGATATCTTGAACCCTGAACAAGTGTCTTAAGCTTGGATTCCAATATAGAATCATAGAATTGTTAGGGTTGGAAGGGACTTCAAAGATCATCTAGTTCCAACTCCTCTGCCATAAACAGCAATGACACGCACTAGGTCATCCATCCAAGGCCTATCCAACCTGGTCTTGAACAGTTCCAGGGATGGGGCATCCACATCTCTGGGAAACCTGTTCTAGTATTTCATCACCCTCTGAGAAAAGAATTTCTTCCTAACCTCTAATCTAAAGCAGCCCTCTTTCACTTTAAAGCCATTCCCCCATGTTCTGTCACTACCTGCCCATATAAAACATCCCAAGCCCTCTTAAGGTACTAGAAGGGTGAAATGAGGTTTCCCTGAAGCTTTCTTTTCTCCACCCTGAACAACCCCAGCTCTCTCAACTTGTCTTTAAAGGAGAGGTGGTCCAGCATTCTGATCAATTTTGTGGCCCTCCTCTGGACCTGGTCCAATTGGTCCACATTCTTCTTGTGATAGAGGACCCCAGACCTGAACACAGTGGTCCAGGTGGGGTCTCAAAATGGCAGAGTAGAGGAGCAGAATCACAAGATTTTTACAAGATTTCACACTGTTGAAAAGGCTTAGCAAAAACTTCTCAACAACCAAATCAAAGAGGCCAATTGAAAAACAAACTGAAGCGATAATGGCTACGAATTTCTGTATCACCACTGAATAGATATTTGGATGATGCTGACATGATTCCTGCTGGACAATGTCCACATCTTCATATACTCTAAAGAGTTTATCCTTCTTTTGGACATCTTGTGGACTCTACGTGGTCAAGAGAAGGCAATCACAATGAAACTGTGTATGGCTTTATCACTTTGCAAGGAGACTCTTAGCACCTGCTAGATTCAGGCTATCAGTGAAGGAAATGACACTCCAGACAGGTCACAAATCAACTGAAAGATTTATAGAGACACAACTGAAGGGTTATAGTTTTGAAGGAAGTAGAATAATTTTTTATTTCTTCAAGGAAACATTTGCACTGAAATGAATTACCCTCATGAGAATCAGAACAATTTAGTTCGGAATTTGAATACTCTGCTAATGATCTTTTCTTACAGTATTAACAATAAATGTTCCCTGGCCTCTGGCTCCAGATGAGATGACTGTGACACAAGAACTGCACAGGGCAAGGTAGAGAAGGAATGTGAGTAGGCTCTACCATGATACTCTGTCCCTGGGTGGACATGAACTTGTATACTACTCCTCTTTTCATCCTTCTGTAGCAGAGATACTCTTCCTGCAGGTCACTTAATTCCACAGCAAGCCACCTGTATGTACAAGAGGACTGTTCTCTGTGTGCTCTTGGGCAACTATCCTGGAGAAAAAGATAAAGAGACCAAACCCATCAATCCCAACATATTTACTGCTCAGTGGATATGCTTGGAATCTTTCCCCTTCACATACAACCATTTTCTTATCTGGTATGGTCTTGCCAGACCTGAAGATTCAGCTTGAAACAGTTGGATACAAGTCATCTAGAAGTCGTCTAGGACGCATGTGCTTCAGATGCATCCCGGAAAACAGGATGCTTGCCACATACTTGTCTAGTGTCTGGTATTGAAGTCCTGCCTTTTGCCCCATTGTATCTCGCACAGGTAGAATAGGCTGCTAGGTCTTGCAGACTGCATGGTTGCTGTTTGAGGCAGCAATATAGTTCCATGATGTTTTAAATAAGTGCAGGTCAAGGCTGGTAACATGATTGGAAGGAGTTTAGCAGGTTTGCTCTGCAATTCTTTTGCAGTGTGTCCTGTTAACACTTTTTAAAGTGAAGTCAAGCATACAGCACATTAGATTTTGAATGTCACATCTCACCAAAACGTATCCAGCTACAAAACATCTAAATCTTAGAAGTACTATTAACATGCAGACAGCATGTTTCCTCAGATGAAATGATGTATTTTCCTTCCCTCTTAAATGCAGTAAAATCCAGAAGATATAATTGCATTAGATGTGAAGTAAACTTGGAGCTGTGGGTTATAAATCAATAAATAACTCAGCCTTCAGCCTCACTGTTTATTGATTCACAAGCTGTTTATCCCTCCCCTCCCACTACATACTCTGCATAAGATGCCATTATTGCTGAATTATCACTTCTGTGCATGTGCGTAGACTTAGATGTCTCATCAGACCAAACACACATCCATGACAAAGATACAACAATCCTAATAAGAAAACTTTGTTGTCGTTGTTCGTTTTAGAAGTGTATTAAATTCATTTGAGCCTTATACAATCCTCACTTGGCATATACACTTGGTAATTACAATCACAATACTATTGTCATTGCTTTGACTAATTAGGACATGCTAACCTGGATGAAACAGATTGTGTTTGGCATTAGGCATTTTTTTTTGCCTAGGGAAGTGATACAGCTCTGAGCAAACTGCAGGCTGAAACAAAATTGTTGATGTTCCTGAAGTTAATATAGGTGAAGTTTTCAGAAAGAGGTATCATTAAAGGAAATTCAGAGTGTGCCACATATGGCTGCAGAGGTTTTTTTGAGTCATTGGGACAAGAACAGTGGACCTGGTTTCATTTTGCTTTGAATTTCTTGCCTCAAATATTAAGAAAATCTATGGAACTTAAGGAGCTGAATATTCCTATATAGTGAAAGAATATATATATGTAAAACTATCAGTCCAGCTGACTGGGAGAGACACTGTAGCAGCGAGAGCAGCAGGAGCAGCAAGCAGCAGCAAGAAGACACAAGGATATTCATGGACAAGGGGAGGCTTGACAGAGCAGAGGGCATTCCCTGAGCGACTGAGACCCACTGATTGGAAGGAATAGCAAGAGGCAGAGCCCGCACCAGCAGCACAGGATATTTAACCAGGCTAAAACTATCAGCCAGGTGACTGCAACAGGCAAGCATATCTATTTTACAGAGGGCAGGCACCTAGCAGTGGACAGTAGATGCTTGGCAGCATGATGACCACCCAGAAAAAGGCAGTGTCCTCTACCTCTTCTGAGTTTGTAGCAACCAGTAGACCCAATGCAGCCACACAGACAGAGCTGCTGTTCAAGCCTCTGACCAGATAGATTTCTGGTTGTGGGATGTATGAAAGGATATTCCTAGAAGTGGAAAGTGATTGCAAGCAAGTCCGTGGGATGTGTGACCAGATTGAGGAACTGCCCTGTTTGGTGGAGGAGGTGGGCAGACTGAGGAGAATTTGAGAGCCTGTGAGAGAGATTGACCAGTGGAGCTGTGCTCTGCCATCTGTGATGCATGCCAGCCAGCTCAGTGCAGCCACTATGGAGATAAGTCCAGGATCTGCTTTGTGCCAGGAGGAAGGCAGCTTTAAAAGTGTGTGGATGAAGGTTACAGCACAGAGCAGACATGGAAACCACTGCATAACCACTAAGATACCCCTACAGAGTAGGTATGAGGCTAAGACAAAGCACATAATGAGATCTTCAAATTTATTCAATTTAGAAGAGTTTATTATATCTGAAAATTGAAAGAAAAGACTCCACTGCACTGTGCCTTCTCTAAAACCCCAATATATGAATTTTTGCATTTTTACAGTATTTCTTGTGGAATAATTTTATGTTACTGAAAAGATACTCAAACCTAAAATACACATAAGCCCAACAGCTGACATCAGATCAAACACTGAGAGCTCCCCCACTCCTGACTGTATTTCTCTTTGTGTTTGAATTGCATTCAATAATGATAAAGATAATGACTAACAGATATACAGCTGAGAATGTGTGATAGATAATATAACTTTCAGTTTGTCATCTTGACAATGCATGACAGTGAAAGCAGCTGTTATGCACTATGATGTATTGCTTGCTCTTATTTATTATAAAAGATGCACGTTTTTACAGATATAAACATTTATACTTATGAAACTTGTATGACATCCCATAGCAGTAGGCCAATCTCAAGAAGCAGCAGGTGTTGTCGGGTTTCAGATTTAAAGGAATGAAAGAGAGGTTTGCAGAAGAGTCTTTCTTTGTGTCATCTGTTTGGGTAGCAGAAGCAACCTGAGACTGAGGACAGAGCCACTTGTGATAATGTGTAAACAGTTTATAACAGTGACAGCACAATCAATAGCCTTGGGGTGGATTCATACAGCTGGTTACCCTGCATCTGCTCAAAGCATGGAGTGAATTATGGAGGCTTCTTTCACTACTGTTATCCATTCACACATCTCCATTATGCCTGGACAGCAGGTATAAAAGTTATTTTATGGTAAGGTGAGAGAAAAAGATGGGAAAATAGCTAGAAAGACATGGCTACTAAAGAAATCAGATCAAGTAAATGTCTCCTTGTGAAGTAAAGCTGTCACTCAGGCAGGTTGAATTCAAGAAAGCTGCCACTTGTCCCGCTAAATCACATGTATAAAAGACAATATGCTTTAGACAGTCCATACAGTGAGCCATGCATATGCTAAGCATGGCTGAGTGGAAGAAAGGAGTGACAAGTGTGGTACCCCACTGCTGCATGATCCAGTAGAGCCATTGTTTCGCATTATGAAGAACTGCTATGCAAGCATAAAATCTATAATTGAATACATCATGCTAAATATGTATTGAGGTCAATGAACTTTGTTAAAAAAATTGATTACGCTTGCTACTTTTTCAATTAGTTGTTATGCACTTTAAACCTTGCTTTTGTATTTATTTTTTTTCGTAAGAAGTAACATTCCATGCACCCAGATCACAACCTCTTAGGAAGACCTGTGATATTGACTTATTTTATAAACCCATTTGGACCTCAGCTATTGATTTTTATGCCTCATTCAAAGTATTGACTTTGCATATTCAATGTTACGTGTACTACAAAATAATCAAATATTTAAATAGTCACATTATTGCTAGAACTGTCGTGTGTTTCTCCAAGCTTGTATGTGAGGTTTTTTCAGTGCTCAGAACCTATTTCTACATAGAAGTAGTCACAGCATTGGAGAAATGCTTAGTGAGATTGATCTGTAACCAGCAAAATTTCTCATCTCCCTACTGTGAGGGGATGGAAGAAAAGGGCATGTATGGAAATAAATAAGAAAGAAATGAATGTGCAATTTTAGCTCCATGGTTTCATTTGAAATTGAGATAGTTTTTCACCCAAGTCTCAGTCATTAGAAATTTTAAACCCAATAAGACAGAATTTATTTTTAATATATTCACACTCTGTAGAAAAATTACTTCCAAATCCTCACACTGAAAAGATTACCATTACAAGCCTAAGGTCATTCTGTTCCAGTGAGATTTATGACACTTTTTTTTTTTTCCCCCCCGAACAATTTTACTGCACTGGAACAGTGCAGTAAAAAAATGAAGAGGAGAGATTATTATTTAAACCACTGAAACCTTCCGTTCAGGACTGGGTTCCCTTTTGTGAAGATGTTCCAGTAAGTCAGGAGACTTCATACAAAAGCAGTTTGGCCAAGTTCTCAGGATCTAGTGTGGTCCTCCCATGTCATCTTCTCCTGGCAAAAGAAAACACCATTCTGAATTTACTCATCTTTCACTGCAAGTACAGAGCTCCAAATGCTTTTAAACACTAAATGAAGCTCACATACACTGCTTGAAGCTTATTAGACCCTCTTTCCAGCTGTGCTATGCTGATCCATGGAAAGGGCGAAGAACAGCAGACCAAAACAAATCAGTGCTCAGGCTTTTAATTTTCTCTCTATGATAAAATGAGATGGTTTCCCATGGAGAAACAGTTACTGATAAAAGGTGTTCTTGTCTTGTGAGGTCAACAAGGTCTGCAGAGGTGACACCATTATTCTTTTCCTAGAGGGAAAAATCTCTTTTAAGGCTCCAGTTGGGACAGGTTGGAATAGAAATTCTGTGATAGGGCAGTATTCAAACTCTCTGAAATGTTTGTGTTAATACAAAAGCTGGAGGAGTGCCAGACTGATCAGCAAAGCTATAGAACAAGGCCTTTACATTACAGAAATATCAGTAGATTATCTTTTCCTCCACTCTTGCTAGAGATCCAACAGTTGGGAGACTGTGTTGGGTTGTTGAGCTTCTTTCTTCCTCCTTTCTCATGCTACTGACTGAGGGTCTGCAGGCACAGCTTAGGACCTCAATGTCACCTCGACAACTATACCTACTCTGATGGCTCTACACTGCACTGTGCTGCATAGGATGTCTTCATAGAAAGGTAGCAGCTTCCACACAAGGCTTGATGGTGTATGAGAAAGAACAGTTTAGACCGAAATCCTGAGTGAAGACCCCTGAAAATGTGTAACTGCACAGACGTAGAACAGGCATAGGGTTACCATCCTGAGTAACTGAGTAACTTCTTCACACTTTACTAACAGCTGGCAAGACATGGCACTTGGTGCTATGGTTTAGTTGATACTTGGTGTTCAAAGGTTGGACTCAATAATCCTAGAGAGGTCTTTTCCAATCTTAATGATTATGATTCTGTTTCTCTTTCCCACTGCTGAGACAGGGATAAGACCTCACCTCTGACTGTCACTCAAACTATGACAGGGAAGTACCCCCCTTCTTCAGAATGGACAGATGTCTACTGAGAAACTAGACTGAGACACTAAAGGTATGTGACAAAAGTCCTTAAGGTGAAATGTTAGTGCATTAAATCCCAGCTACGTTGAATGCCACAGCCATATCTGTGTCTGGTGGTAGCCTTTGCAGAGATCTTTCTGAATTTATGGTCACAATTTATATGACCACAGAGAAGAGAGAAGTATGAATAAATTCCAGAGAGATTTTACTCACAAGACTACCATTCTAGTACAGATGATCAAAAATTCAAGGCAAGGGGCAAATACGTTAACCATGAAGATTGGTTTGGCTTTTTTTACTAGCTGTGTCATTTTGAGTCATTGAAAGGATTTAGACAATAATTGCAAATATGAATCATAATCCAAACTCAATTTCCTATAACGAGAAACAGTTTTATGCAGTGTAATATTGTATGGGTAAGATAATCACCTAAGAACCAGTAAAACAATAATCTGTAAAGCTGTACAGCTAGAGAAGCATAAAGATTGAATACCTCTTTATGTGCTTTAGCAAATGATGACTCAATGTCTGGTATATATCATGTGATTAAAATAAAACACAGAGAGTGCTACAGAGAATTTGTGGGTGCTGTTCAAAATGTGCTGTTATACATTAGGGGGAAAGTCAGTATAAGTTATTTCACTGACATAGCCCTGGGAAATTTGCAGAATTCATAGAGTTCTGCAGCTCCAAGTCATGGCAAGTAAGCCTTTCAGACCCTGTCTTCCACCTGTCACCATCATTTACTCTTTTATTAACTCTTTATATACAGAAAATGAAGTAAGAGGCCAAGATAATACCCAAACTTGTGCTCTAAAATTATTATTGTCATCAATAACAAATACCCTGTATAAAAACATTATGTGGTGCTTTTATATGGTTAATGAGGATTCTACTGACATCATTTGAAGATAGAAAAACAAAAAATAAAAGAGATAGATCTTTAGCCTAGAGAAAAGAGGGCTGCAAGGAGACTTTATAGCAGCATTCCAGCCCTAAAGAGGTCCTTACAGGAAAGGTAGGGAGGGATGTTTTATCAGGGAATATAGTGATAGGAAGAGAGGTAATAGGTTTAAACTAAAAAAAGGTAGATTTAGATTGAATGTTAGGAAGAGATTTTTACTTTGAATGTGGTGAGACACTGGGACAGGTTTCCTACAGAAATGTGGAAGTGTTCAAGGCTGGGTTAGACGGGGCTTTGGGAAACCTGGTCTAGTGGAATATGTCCCTGCCCATGGCAGAGGGGTTTGAAACTAGATGATCTTTAAGGTCCTTTTCAACCCAAACCATTCTGAATCTGTGGTTCTGTGGCCTGAGTGAGGCTGTGAAGCACAGCTTGCCAAAGCGTGTTGCAGAAGCGTGTGGATTGAAAAAGCAGTCAGACATATCCAAGGAAACAAAGCCCATAATAGCCATTAAATCCAAAGACACTCTCTCCTCCAGGATACACATCAGACATTGACAAGGAGACAAGAGGGAATTCTGGGGACATATGACATTTCACACCTAAGAGAGTGAGAGGCCTTATAGCTACTTAGTAATACTCTATCTTTCTTTCCAAGACAGACTATCAAAGTTAAGAAAAAAATGATCCAACTACCACTGACAGTTCCTACCACAGGCCTTTAAAATAAACAAGGCTGAGTACTTTACTGTGTCATAAATTTACAAAGATTGCACTCAATTAAATTAATCCAAATAAAATATAAATGGCACTGAAGATGTTGTTAGGTGTCATGTTGAGGAACTATGCTGGAATAACTTGGCAGCCCTTATTTGAAAGAAGGTCTAAAAGCAAAAGTGTAAGGCGAGGACTCTTTAGAAGGAAAAAGCTTGCCCTTCACATAACGACAGCAAGTTCCTATCCAGACTTACTAACAGAGAAATGTCCATTTCTGAAAAACTGGTGCTCTTTTTCTTCAATTACTGCCCAAAGTAATTTTATCATTATGCAAAGGAGAATAGACATATGCTGTTGCTGCTGTCAACCCTACCATGCTTCTTGTAGCATTCACTAATACTGGTATCTGTGTTAAAAATGAGTTTAGATATGCACAACTGTAGGCAATGCTTCCCAGAAACTTCCTTCTAAAGCAAACATGGGTCACTACTAGCAGTAAATATGACAGTCCCTAATTCCTCCATAAAATCCCACAGGCAATCTGTGACAAACCAAGGAAGTGAATCCACAATCCTGAAACTAGTCTTCTTTATATGAAAGATGTTTCTTCTTTGCACACCCTCCTTTGTCCCAGTGAAGCTGGGGGAAAAAAAAGAAAAAGATGGAGAATACGCCACTGGAATTTACACAGATCTTTAAAGTTATTATAAAAAAAAAAGCAAAACCAAACAGAAGTAGAACTCAGACTCATCTGTCAGCGTTGAACATCTCAGTGTTGAACAGATGGTTACAGCACAAGAAACCTACCACGCTGCTTTTTTAGTAATTTGAAAGGCATTTGGGTAGCAATCACTGTAATCATGATTTCCACAAGCCCTACAAATTGTAATAAGCTTTCAGAGAGCAGTTGACTTTACAACATGATTGAGAATGGATATATTTAACTTATCCACCCCAAAACTAGAATGTCACTGAATCTTTAATAGGAAGCTCGACTACAGATAAACAGGCCATTCGAAACAGACATTCATTCTGAGAAATTTTTGCCTTGCATTCCTTCCATAAATCCCTGAAATTAGTAATGCCTCTGGAAAAATTTAATTTAGCTTTGTCTATATAAAAAGGCACTTACCTTGCTTTTATTTATTTTTTTTTTAAATTATTATTCATTTTAATTTTTTTTATTTTTTGTCCAGAAAGTTTACTATCTTACCCCAAAGAACAGAATGTTTATCTGTTCACATTTTTATTTAATGTTGAGTGTTTCAGAATTTTCCTGAGAAAACAGCAGCTTGTCCTGAGACCAGCCTGAAACCAGCAGGTGGAGCCAAATCTGCTTCCTAGGCGGTAAAATTCGCTCTTGTTCCCAGCATTGAAGGCATCTCCATCATGTACGTATTTTGCAGCTGGACAAAAACCACCTGGCTTTTCCTGCAGAACCTTCAATCATATCTCACTATTATCACTGCCACTGTATTTAACTGTGGCAGAAACGTATTTCTGCAGGAAACAGGCTAAGTATTTCACAGCAACAAATATGTCAAATGCCTCTGCAAGAGCTCAGCTAAGAACTCAGTGCCAGGACTGAATACCCAGCCTGCTGATATGCATATGGCATCAAATCATGCAGGCAGCCTAGCAGGATTTAAAAGCCATGGAGGGATGAGGTTTTATGCACACTGCTACTCTATATCAGCACTCAGCTCTGTACCAACGCACACACAGAAACAAGATCCATGGGATATGTGCAGGAATATTTTTTGAGGTGCAGAGGAAAAATTCTCAATTAAATCTCATTTATCACGGCCTTCTCTGCTCAGATCCCATCTCCTCACAGGCCTTGCTAATGTTGGTCACCTCTGAGCAGGCTGAAACAGCTGCTCAGATTTGACAGGCCATCTGTGTATGTGGATGTCCCCCTCTCTGCCCTAAAAATGAGCAAACACATACAGATTGGTAGTCTGAAAGGCACCATGAGTCATATTCAGATGCAGAGAAGCAGGGGGACTTGCCCATGCTGTCTCTTGACACACTGAAGACAAGAACCAGAGATTTCTGACCTATATGGAAGAAAGCAATGATGGGTTCTCAACGCCAGCAAAGCAGTGGGGATCAAGATTCAGAGATGCGCCTACTTAAAATCCAGGGCTCTTGAAGCTTTGCACGTGGAAGAAAGGAAAAGCTGAGAGGGACGGAGGAACCTGAATGCTGAGATTGTGACATCTCTGCCAGCAGTGATGTCTCCTCCATATTCCCATAAGAGTTTATATTTATGGAACCAAAATGGAGTGGTGATTGCTTCAGCTCTTCCAAAGGGAAGGGAGATCTGATGGGGAGTACATGGAGTTTTGATGACCATTTCACCAACTCAGCCCTTGAGCAATGCCCAGACAGGAACAGGCAATGCAGAAAGACAGAAAGTGGGTGATCCTGAGACACCTTGGAGTGAGACGACAAGCTCGTTCCATACAGGTCTATAATTAGTTCTCAGACTGTGATTGTTTTTGCTTTGGGCTCTAGTTTGTCAGGGGGTACCACTAACCCAGCCTTGATATCTCAGTCTAACTCCACCCATTGTTCCTGACGCTCATAGAAATCTCTCTAAAGTCCAGTTGTGGAGCAGAAGCATCTTACTGTGCAATGAGACAGGTGAGCCTCTGGTACAGGGTCACAGTGAGTTCAAGCCTCAAAGAGTAGATAGGACTGTTAATGGAACCTGAGTTAGAGCCTTTGGTACTACTCAGAGTTTGGGAAGGGACAGAAAAATCTGGTTTAAAGCATAAACTGTTCCCTCAGTACAGCAATGACGGAAGCCTTTTGAGAACATAGTCAGGGTTTCTTCAAATAGTCTCTGAAGTGGATAAAATTAATGGTCAGGCAGTTGGACTAGAACATTGTTGTAGGTCCCTTCCAACTATTGTGCTCTATTCTATTCTGTTCTTTTCTTTTCTTTTCTGTTCTGTCCCGTCCTGTCCTGTCCTGGTCTATTCAATTCCATTCTATTTTAAAAGTCTGGTCTTTACTTAGCCTGGATCAAGGCTCACATAAGACATTGTCCTAGCACATAGTTCTGCTCTTGTGGACATGGCAGTAAAGCCAAGACCTTTCTCCTGAGGTTGATCACAAAATTCCTGGGGATTTTTGTGGTGAAATATATAAAGGCCTATATGGATTTGTGACATTAGATAAAAATTGCACAGATTAAACACCACAGCAGTGGGCCATCCAGCCCCCACAATAACAAGCTTGCCTAGACATTGGTGTCTTGGATCTGAGTACCCAGAAAATGTGATTATGCTTTTATTCCTCTGACACATGACAAGACTTTGGACAATATGTCCAAACAGGGCAATATGTTACTGTTAGGCACTTGTATTTCAAATCCTAATCTTAAAGAAAGGTGAGATGTGGACAATAAAAAAGTAGAGTGAAAATAGCCACCCACATCTTTGGCTCTGGACAATCTGTTTAATCAGGAAGGAAAAGGAGAATTAATAGGAGTTGCTCTATCCATTTTAACAGGTTACTTTTTTGTAACCCATGGTAAAGTATCAGGCCCACATAAAAAGCTGTATTTTCAGGAGAGTTTGGAGCAATAATAATCTGTGCTGTATGTAAAGTATATGGGTTGAATTTGAGATAAGATGCCTCTATAAGTAGTGGTTGCTACTATTTTTATAACTTGGATAAACCATCACCAACTCATTGAATTTAAATATATTGCACAACCAATCTTTTTTTTTTCTTTTTTTTTCCCTGAATAATCCCTGCTGCTGAAAGTCTAGCTTCACTGTCAGAAATTGTCTGCCACTGTATCTGACTAAATCTGAGTCTACATAAGTCAGGGCAGCACTGAGAAGATGAAAGTCACCCAAGGTTTCACCTGAATGCCAATTACACACAATCAGACTGCTCATAGACTCACAGGCACTCTGAATTGCTGGCGACATCCTCCTGTTTTGTTAGCAGTTGATGGTTGTTTCTGCGCTGGAAATCCGTACAAGGCTTTCTTCTCCAAGTTCCAACTTCCCTGGGAGACCTGGGCTGATCAGTTCAGCTGCTTTCACTTGGTTAAATGAACCAGAAAGGAAGCTGGAATGCTCAAGAGGGATGTGTGGTGCAGCAAAACCCAGTCTACACTGCCTGAGCATTGTCTATATCAGTGTTCCAGCAGCGTCAGTATTAGCTGAATCAGTGGAGATGATTTCAGTAATTTCCTTGGGCTCTGTGTGAACTGTAAAACAAAAAATAAGGACTGAAGCAGCAAGAGGATTGTAGATGCTCTGCATCTGTCCAGGTACAGGACTGACAAAGTACTTAAAGTGAGAAACAATATTATATTCTACTACAGATTTTTTTTTTTTTGTGTAGTAGCAAATAAGCAGCAGATTACTATTGTCTTTAAGAGAAGCCACCAATTTCAGCAGAGGCTGGATCAAGCCTAGTTAAGACCTCTGTTGGCTGTTTTGAGTAGACTTAAGTAGTCTCTGCGTCTCAAGTGAGCTGAAAGAATCACACTTAATTCCTGAGAAGATGACACAGAAAATATTGGTTGGATACGCTAGTTCATTCTTCCACATGGATTAGACCATACTAAGGAGCAAACTTCCTGGAGAGCACCAGAAAGATGGAGTGTTTAGTTGTCTTGGAAGAGAACCTGTCACTTGCCTTTGGGAAGTACCTTCGGTAGTTCTTGAACTGTGCTATGATCTGTCTTACTTTAGTACTTACCAGTTACAAATCCATATCAGTTCCTGCTCTATTTTATCTCTAAGAGTTATTTCCTAGTGAAAGCATAAAGCCTGTGTTGATGGTAATTTTTTCTTTTTCTAGTTCCCACTGACCAGCATTTGCCCTAGTCCTACTACCACCACATATTTTGCTTGATCAATAGCATGTGTAAAAGTATATCATGAATCAATTTTTCTGTGAGAGACAAATGATTATAATTTTAAACATGCAAAATTCACATGCACACAGTTATTTGACCTCATGTAAGACACAGAGCTGTTAAACCCAATTCCATATCATGGCTGATGTGATTTGATAATGTTCTGGTTCATTATAAAGATCAGCCCTTCAAATTCACTTCCCCAGCTCTGCACAAACCATGACATTCTCTTTAAGTAAATGCAGAGCCTTCTCTTCTAGTTCTCATTACTGATAACAAAAATGAAGAGCGCTCCCCTTAGAATTAACTCCAGAGACAGCAATGGGTATGACACTGAGACTAAGCGACCAAACTCTCATCAATATCTCCAGCACAGGTAATTAGGTGGGTTGGTGGGATAGAACAGCCATTCTTTAGCATAGTAATGCAACAGAAGCTATTTCTGGATGAAAAGTCTGTATCACATTTAATATAAAAAGGCCTCCGACAAAAATAATGCACTAGTAATGGCAGAATTTTATCTTTACTTTTTTAATCTTTGTATTTGCAACTCACTCTGCTACCCAAGCTTTTTCACTTGATGACAATACAGATTTCATAATATAAAAAACCAAAGCCCCTAAAGGGTTTACTTTTGCCTATATTTTTTATCCCAGTTACACAATGATTAGGAAATATATTTGTTCATATTTGCCACTTGCAACAGATACACATTTTTAGTAATCTTGAAATATAACTTAATGAGAAACAGGAAACTGAATAGACAAAAAAAGTTAGGCTAGAAAAAGAGGTTCATGTAAAACAGTATTTTCTCAGACAGCTAAAAGCAAATGTTGTAAGCCATAAATTTCATCACAGAATCCAATATTGACATCTAACTGATAGAGGAAATGAATATTAAACACAGATTCAATAAGGAAGAAGTTCTTTCAGCATAATAGATAGTCAGATATTTATAACCTGGTCATAAGTTATGCATTAAAAAAACAACAAAACAGAAAAAGAATATTAATTACCATCTGGGAGAAATGTTGTCACTGTAACTCACCCTTGAAAGTGTATATGAGAAACTGTAATAAGCAACTGCTTTTCTTGCTATCTGCATTTTAGACAAATCTAAAAAACATAGGCATGCATGCATATATTTGCATGCATAAAATATTTGAATGTAAATGTGGTTGTTGAAAAAAACAATAACACTCTCTGTCTTTGTTTCTCTTTATTATTAGGTACTTCGATTTTAGAGGGTTTCCTCTGAAAAATTTCAAATATTCTTCACTGTGTGAACTCAGGAGAGCTGGAATTTTAAAACACATGTTAAGCATGTGATTGCAGTATTGCAAGTTTACTGATGGGGCTTTGGGTCTGTTTGCCTCTACGTGAAGTCCTGCTGTAATAGCCAGTAAGTGTAATGATATTCAGCTCCTTATTCATCTCAACTGCTATCAGGAAAGCTGATGTTATTATTTTTAAATGGGGATACTGAGGCACAGGGAGGGGAAAACAATTCTTTAAGGTTTCCTCTCTGCTTATACAGAGGTGGGCACAAAAGGCTGGCAGGTTTCCTGAATCTCCAACTGTACCCAAATTGGCAGCTTCCCAAATTCCCAAATTAGTCTATTTGTGGAGCTGCAACTCTTCTCCAGGACAAACAAAACAGATACTAGCAGGGATTAGCTTTGATGAGATGCTCTGCACACATGTAGAGCCTTTTTAACCTGATGGCTTTTGTGCTGACAGGAGCAGTTGTGCTCACTCCCCTGTTTTAATAATGAGACTTTTATGTCTTTTCAAAACCAAGGAGATCTGGCCTGAGATTTATGTTTTGCTTAGGACAGAATTCCCCTCTCTTTCTTGCACCCACCTTCTGTTCCTTTGCTCCTCCAGTCCCTGCAGAATTGCAGGATATCCAGATATAATTATGGCTAACAAAGATGCTCCTCTCTGAAGGACAAAATATCAATGGCAATAAGGAGTAGTTTAACTTCACAAAAATCTGAAATGGACAGAAAGAAACAAAACAACTTTACATAAAGGTCTGGTATGTAAACAAGTGTTCCCTCTTTCATTCCTTTATCTTCCTCCCTGACCTCAATTTGTATGGATGTAAGGCAAAAGGTGTAAAGAAAGGAAAATGGCCCTGCTGTTTGGGGCTTACTGACTTGAATTCAGCTATCCTCTTAAATAATTAGTGCATACCTTTGATCTGGCTTTCAAATTTGTTTTTCCCCAGGTTATGGGGAATACAACAGAGCCATACACATGAAAGATTGTGTATTCTTGATTTCTTGTTTTCAGATCACAAAATATTTCATTGACATCATCCTTTGCTTTCATCCCTATGTTCAGAAATAGCCATATTGAGATTGCCTCTGCCTTTGCTCAAGGATGGTAAGGTGCAGCTGAATTCCATGACTGTTTTTCCCAGTTCATACAGTGATGCTCATGCAGAGTAAGATGCTTTCCCTCTGACCAGTGTGATGGGAAAAGAACCTCTGTGCTCAGGGACTGTGCC
This sequence comes from Dendrocincla tyrannina, assembly GCA_035047865.1. Classification (NCBI taxonomy): domain Eukaryota; kingdom Metazoa; phylum Chordata; class Aves; order Passeriformes; family Dendrocolaptidae; genus Dendrocincla; species Dendrocincla tyrannina. The sequence continues at coordinate 16,786,048 of JAWWMP010000132.1, forward strand.
TCAGTCAGCACAGGGATAAGCACCCATAAAAGCGGTTGCCAACTGAAAGTTTCCTCTTGCACAAGGGGTGGAGAGAAACCTTTAAAAAGGAATTCTTAACAGTACATGAACAAGCTGTCCCCATGTGTTGAAAGATGAGCAGACAGGGAAGAAGACTGTCCTAGCCAGACAGAGGGATTTGACTGGGACTCAGGATTTAAAAAGAGAGTATCACCTTTGGAAGAAGGGACAGGCAACTTGAGAGGACTGCAAGGACATCTTGAGGTTATACAGGAAGAAAATTAGAAGGGCCTAAGCCTAACTAGAACTTAATCTGGCTACTGTTGTAAAAGATAAAAAAAGATGTTTTGACAAACATATCAGCAACAAAAGAAGGGTTAAGGAGGATTTTCATCCTTTATTGGATGTGAGGGGGGAAACAAATTAGTCTTTATAAACATGATAGGTCTCTCTGAAGAGATTTAAGGGTGTACCAGGCTTGTCTTATAAGCCACAATGTTCTACAAATACTAGTCCCACACTAGCAAGGGATCTTCACTGCAGCCATGTGCCTGGTCTCCCTGCATAGCAGGTCTGATGTATCTAGTTTTACCTATATGCATTTATTTCAAGAAGTCATCAGACTTTTTCCTGGACTTTAGCCAGCTGCAAGTGTCAAATATTAAAATTGCTGTAGATTTGGGCTGTAAGTAAGTAGGGATGAAGATGTAAAAAGCAGCTCTTTGTATTTCAGTCTTAGAAATGAAAAAAACCATGGTGGGATTATTCTAGCCTCCCTCCACTACTTCTTTGTATGAATTTCTTAATGCTTCTCTTACACCATGAAGAATACTTTAAGATGAGATTTAGAATGAAAAAAAAAAAGGGCCTAATATGGGGAAATATTAGTGGAAACATTCAGCAAGGAATCAATGCAGGCTGTTTGGGATTCATGAAGACCCATGCTGCAAGTTATTCTCATCAGCTTCACCTCTATGGGTGACTCAGAGTTTCTTATTTTCTTTCTAGCCTTAAGGATATGGAAGGTTATCTCTCTGGGGCTAAAATGTAGTGCAAGGTGATGATTATTACCTTGCTGCAATAAAACCTCTTGACTCAAGAGGTAGTGTCACATCTGGCAACTGTCTTGAGAGGCAAAGTGAGCAGGTATGCTCAAGAGCCATCCAAATTCTTTGGGCCAGTGGCCCATCTGCTCTCCACCAGTAACGCTGTACCTGCCCCAGTGAAGCCTGGTTAGTTCCCAGCTGATCCAAATCCAGCTTCTGTATCTGCCAGTCTAGGGATGCAACTCCAATTGAAAAGCTTCTGCTGGTAGACTTTGTGTAGACTAGTCCCTTGAGTCTGAGACAATGGAAACTAATTATATTTTTCACAGAGAGAGCCATCCATTAACATTCATTGTTCTTTGATCTCCACAGTGCTCCAATCTTACTGATGAACTTGCATTTGACAGCAAAGCCTCTCAGGATGCAAAACTATTGAACACTATTCTTTAAGGACAAAAAAGCTGAACAACTTTCCAAGTTATTAGTTGTAATGATGGTGATTCAAATTAGACAAAATCACTCTTACAAACTGCCTTTCAATTTCTCTCTGTGTGTCATAAGAACACTGTGGTAAATAGACCTTAAGGAGGACTTTTACATCTTGAGTTGGAAGCACAAAGCTAAATACAGCAGAAGGCAATTGCAGTGCTCTGCTGCTAAACTCAGACAAGAGAAAAAACAGAGGAATTGATCATTTTCAACAGAGGGAGGTAATTAGTCTAACGAGGAATGCACAACTGTGGGGATTAGATACAAGTAATGGCCTCCCTCTGACAGCAAGAAGCATGCCTCTCTGGGACTGCATTTGTCTCCATCTGCTATTACAAAAAAGATCCTACGAGGGATGACACTGGGATATTTGAGTAGCAGACAACCTCTGAAGTATCTTCCAGTCCTATTTTTACCAGAACAAAAACCCTAAAATTTAACTGTTGGAGATATGACCCTTTCCTGTAGGGAAAGCAGCATAAGACTTTTTCACCACAAAGAACATGCAGCTTCAGAAATGAGAAAAAAAATGAGTGAAGAGAGGCACAATAGATAAATGACTTCATAAATGTGGACAGAGTGAAGGAAACTTTGGTAAAATGTGAAATAAGTCTACTGCGTCTCATCTTGTAGATTGGTTGGAAAAGATGTTATTATTCAAAATAATTTTGCACAATACCAAGCACAAGTGGTGCTGAAGCCATCCAAGTTGTAACGTTAATACCACTAATAATTAAATTAAATTAATAACACTATTAATAAAATTTATAAAAAGACTCTCTAAAAATAGAAGACCATATACTAACTCCCGTTGCAGTAAATGATAATTTTCACATTTTGGCTACAGCACAGCACAGGGGTTCATCCAGTTCCACAAGCCATTGGCTTTTCTTGCATCTTTTTGGCAATTCTCTTCAGAAGCATACAGAGCAGCTTGCTAGCAGCTTTTGTGACAATATGGAGTTTTCTGATGCAAATTTTCCACAAAGCTGTTCAGGAGCTGGCCAATATGGCCCTGTAGAAATGTTTGAGGAGAAGTGAAGAACAGAGGAAATATAATTTTTGATCAGTGCAGGGAGATATTTGGTGAAGCACCATGTCTCTTAAAAAGGTTAGTGCTGACTGCCATGAAGACAGATGGGAAAAGTCCTCTAAAAAATTAATGAAGTACCTTGCCTGCAAGGCGATGTTGTCTTCTGTCTCCAGGTTACTTATAGGTGATTTAAGCTCTTAAGAGTATTCAAGTCTACTTGTTATTTTTGTACCCTATCTGCAGTTTTTGTGAATGTATTAAACTATCACAAAATATCTAATCCTGATGTTATTGGTTCTATAGTTTCTCGTTCTCTAACTACATTTTTAAGGCTCAAATTCTTCAGTTAGCTCTAAATACATGCATTTGCAATTTATTTTTTTCTGCTTCATTAAAAAGGGTAAGATAAAGTGCCTGGTCCCTTTCTTCAAGACAGTATTTTAGAAATTTCTCACACATCTTTTCTAGTTTTCCAGATACCGAGACAATTTCAAAAGGAAGTAACTTTTGTAATTCTTTTTTAAATACTTCAAAAACTACCTGTTACAGTAGATGATGAGAAGAGAACACAGCTGCCATGTGGGTATGGAATCACTAACATATTTTCTGAAGTACAACTACCACCTCAGATGTTCCACACAGAGTCAGGAAAGGGGAATAACAGTGACGGATGAACAGGGAAATTTGAGTCAGCAGAAGCAAATAGTAGGAGAAGGCTGAGGAGTAAACATTTCACTACAATGCCTCCATTATGTATAACCTACAGTTACTGAATCAAAGAATGCTTTTATTCCTTCTTTGTCTCCATAATATACAAGATTGCGACTGAATTATAGTAGCATTGGTTCCTGTAATTCTGCTGCGATGGTTTAGGAATATACATGTCATTGCTCCCCAATCTAGTGTATGTACACACCTTCACACAGAGTTTTGATTTAAATCCATTTTAGTTTTGGGCCGTCATTGACTTACATATTCTTAGATAAAAATTCCTTTGTAATGTTGACAGTCACTGCATAGTTTTGATACGAAACTTTCCATGAAGCCATTTAGATTGAGCTGATTCTGCCACAGGATGTGGCACAGAAAACATGACCTTCCACCTCTAAGGCATGAAATCTCCATTCTGCCGAAACTGGTGTCAAAGGAAAGTATGAGCTCATCCACTGAGCTCAGCTCTTTCCCTTCTCTCAACCAGACTTTCACACAGGCTCTGTTTCCATTATTTCTCAGGAAATACTAACCCCTCTACTTCCAAAAAGAAAGCTAGGGTTTTCAGGATATGAAAAATTGGATCTTCCATGCTTATTTCACCAAAACACTGAGTCTGACCTGCTTAGTGCCATTTACACCCTCATGAGCTCTGTGGCCGTGCCAAATTAACCTACAATACTCTAAAGTGGTATGTGTGTTTACAGAAGGTAGCATTTTTCAGTAGAGCTGTTTTTCCCAGCTTCTGAGAATTTCAAATATGGGAGATCTTTCCCTTAGTGGATGAAAAGGACAAATAAATGAGAAAAAAAGTAAGCCAAAAGATGTGTTGGACTGCAGCCTCCTGCTTCACAAGCTCACTCCTAGGGTGTCACGTTATCCACTAATTTCACATAGCTTGGAAGACACAGAAAGGTCTCATTCAGCACAACATGGTAGAAGGAGGGCAGACTAAACTGCTGATTAAACTGGAATGAAAAATTTCCATCCTTCCCATGCTGGAATCCTTCAGACAGGTTCTCTTCTTCAGAATAACCATTCATCTGTAACTCATTCTCTCTCTGGACCAAAGCAAGAATGGGTCCCCAATCCTGAATGGAGATCCAATGTATGACTGCAAAAATTACCACATTGTCATGATTTGAGGCCATGCATTGGATTTTCTACATTGTGTAAAGTCCTATAACCCACCAGATCCTAGCAGCCTGACTTCTGAGCAAGGTGGGCTCATGGACAAAATTATGTCTGTAATACTTTTTTTCAGGTTTTAATGATCTTTGGGGACTCTGTTTCCATAGTGCTTGAGTCTGTCCAGGGGTGCACAGAAAGGCTGTTTGAAGTGAAAGGAATTTAAATTCAAAATCACTTTCCATTGAAATCGGACAGAGCTGAAATCTGTTGATTCAGATGTTCCAAAAGCCATTCTTTTGCAGGAACATTTGTAAGAGATTGGTATATGAAGAAGATAAAGCTATTTTCTCACATGCAGCTACGCTTTGTTAGCACGACAGTGTATTGTAAAGCCAGAGGAAGTAAAATCCAAATGAAAAACACAGTTATGTTAATGCTCTAAAAAAAAATCTCATGTGCAATCTTATACTTTATTCCATAGTAATCATGGGATAAATCACTATAGATTTGTCTGATGGGGGCAGACAGGATGCCAGTTACTGTTTGAATAGTCCTATGCTAAACTGTTATTAAAAGAAAGTGCAGAAGAAAGAAATAAAAATCTCATAAGCTAATTGAATAGATTAATTCAGGGAAAAGAAAAGGGCTTGATCTCAAAAATATAGAAGGATGCAGTTCCATTCTTAACCCTGCTGAGCATTCAACCTCAGAAAGCTGCTCTAAATACTCCTCTATTGTTTCTTAAAAAATACACTGAAATTTTAATGACCTCGTCAGCAAAGGGCTTCCTATCTCAGATGTCATTGACATATCTACTGAACTAGGAGATGCTTGCAAAGGAGTCAGACTGAAATATGGTAATATATGGTAACTATGGAAATGGTAGCACTACCCATTTCCTGGTTTGTCCAGGAGTAAGTGGAAGGATAGCTGCTCTAAAGCTCCAAATAATCACTTTTATACAACTATCATAGAAGCATAGAACCATTATGTTGGAAAAGACCCTTAAGATCATCGAGTCAAACAGCAAACAACACTGCTAAGTCCACTGCAAACTATGTCCCCAAGCGTCATGTCTAAGTCTTTTAAATACCTCCAGGGCTGGTGACTCGGCCTCTTCCATGGGGGCCTGTTCCAGTGCTTGACAGCCTTTTCAGTGAAGAAATGTTTACTACTGTCTAATCTAAACCTCCCCTGACACAACTTGAGGCCTTTTCCCCTCATTCTATCACTATTACCTGGGAAAAAAGACTGACACCCACCTCGCTACAATCTCTTTTCAGGTAGTTGTAGAGAGCAGTAAGGTCTCTCCCATAAGATTGCAGAAGAAAAAAAAAATAGCATAAAAAAGTTAAAATGCTGTAAAAGGTGAGGACGCAACACAACTTGGATAGAAGATTTGAAAAAAAAGCAGAATGTTTATCTTAAAAACAGGCAAAAATATTTTCTGTAATTAGGAAAGTATCCTTGCAAGCAGCTTTGTTTCCTCCTGCTTTAGCCCAGTTTTGCATGGCTGTAACTCAAATCAATGGAAATCAATGGAACACAGAAATAGAAAAGTAGAGCAGCACAATGACTGATGCTACTGGAGTTTGAGAAAACTCTTCTCAGCAGTCATCAAATCTTCTGACCTTGGGGATTTGGCACGGAAAGGAATGATTCCAGTTCCAGGATGTGAAAGGCGGTAACACCTGTCTGAAATTTACCATCTCATGTTGCTTCTGCATTGCTTTAAATATAGCAAGGGCAAAATTCAGATAATCTTACACAAGCTGCCCTGCTTGTCTTGAGCAGACCAGGAAATGCCTTGTATTTCACCAGTGAAATCTATATTTCCAGACCTGAAAAACATTTCTATTGATTTATTTGCCTCACACACTTCGTGTGTTTCAGTAGGGAGTTAGTATTTGAGAAGCCAGGTATATACAACACAGTGGAATGCGTATGTTGTCCATTTTGTGAAAAATGTTCACTCCTGAATAGTCTCTCTGGTTGTGTGAGTCGACACAGACAGACAGCCGGAACAACCACAGACTTGTTGCTGGAATGCAAAGAGTAAATTTGTGTCCATTACTTCGCTAAGTGGGGTATCCCCAAAGCAACACCTGGGTAGACACAAAAAAGCACAGATACAGGCACTGTTAACTTAGTCCACACTAGAGGATCACTGGTCTGCTGTTCCCATAGGTTTATTATGAATTATTCCCAGCTGCAAGGTCACCTGAACGATTTACAATCGTTCTCACCAGTCTTCTGCTTTTTAACTCATTCCTCCCAATACTGTCCATGTTACAGTGGTCCTTGGGGAATGATGCTTTTTTTGCACACAGACTCACTCATCACGTTCCCCTGTTCTAATGATCAAATATATACTGCCTTTTTAAGGGCCTATATTCTCAGTAACTTGAAAATTATTTACGAATGTGTACCCACAGAATGGGCAGGAAAAGGCCGTCCGTGACAAATTATGGAGACACAACAAGACTGATAGCTGCTGTCTAAGAACAGAGAAAGCCTGCGTCAGAACCATCCATATAATACAAATATCTGGCATGTCTAATTGAGTTACAATTTCCTTGTATAAATATAATTACTAGAATGTACAGCAGCTAGAGAACTTGCTGGTTCCCTATAAAATGCTTGCTCACCCACCAGCTCTGGAGGTGAGCTCAGTTGGTGGTCATGCCCCTTTGGGAAGACACTCAGCTATGGTGTCCACTCAGCAGGTAGGTATGTTCTCAGTACTCACCAGAAACGATGTGAGAACATAAGCAGAGCCCCCCAAACCCATGCAACTATCCAGGTCTCAGATCGGTTATTTACTGTGACAGGCATGGAAAGGTAGTCTTTAGGTCTTCACTGGGTCCTTCCCCCAACACCCTTCCCACCTCTTGCTGTCTCTGATGGTCAATGCAGGGTGTCCTAAGAAAAGATCACCAGGTTCAAATCACAGGAGGAACTGTCTGGATGCTTGCATAATTAATGCATTCCAGAGATGGGTGAGATGTGAAGATTGAGATTCACTTTGGTGCAAGTTGGCACATAAAAGGGTATAAAATGCTCCTGGAGACCGGGCCAGCTGGACCAACTGATTTCCTGAGGCTGCAGGCAGCTTTTGGGTAGATCCTTCCTCCTGCCTGTAGGGTATCTGCAGCCTGAAGATAGTGAACACTCCAGTTACTGGAGTGCAGCTATTGATGGCTACAGACTACTCAGAAGGGACAGGAGAGGAAGAAGAGGTGAAGAAGCTGACCTCTGTATCAAGAGATGGATAGAGTGAGCAGATGAGTCATGATCAAAAGGTTAGAAATCGGGTGCCTCAGAAACAATCATAGAATTAATCTTTGAATTGACAAGGAAAAAGGCAGTAAAACAACCACCATTTGCAAAATTCCATAAAAGGTCCTTCCAATTTGCACTAGAAAATATTAATCTGTGCAAGAGGTAGTCCAATAGCCTGTTAAAGTTAACAACTGATTGTGTTGAAATCACAGAGGGCACTTTCCCTAGTGCATCTCCCTCTCTTTTTCATATATCATTTATTCCCCTCTCACTGCAAGTCTGATTATTTCCTACTTTCAAGTTGAAAATCAGCATATCACAACTTGAACAAGTACTTTTCTTTCCCCCTTATCAGCATCTTACCTCCACGTCTGAGGGAAAAAGTAAAAAAATAATTGAAGCTATGTACTTGATACCTGAATATATAAGCCTCAAATCTCACCTGTGGGTTTATAATAAGTTTCAAAAGAAAATACAAATAAGTTGCAATAAAGAACTGTCTTTATAGGCAAATGAACAAAACTATTTGAGAGTCCTAAATTTCATGTAAAGTTCAGAGAAGTCTAGCCATCTCTAGGAGAAAATCCAATATTCATGCCTACCCTCTGGCATGTATTTATTAGTCATCTACAAAACAGAGATAAAGATTTGTATTTTTAAGCTGAAATTTGGTATAGCTCAGAAGTAAAGCTCTCACTGATTTCTGCAAGGCAAGGATTTAATTTTTCATATGTATTCTGCAGATGTACTGAAAGAATAATTGGTTCTCATTTGTGCTAAGTGGTGCTTGAATGATTGTATCCCCTGTACTAATCTTTAGCTCTCGTTGACTGGTTGGCTGTGTTTCAACCAGTGACTCTGACGTCAGAAGAGCATCACTGAGCCATTGACTTCATTGTGCAGGCTGAGTGCAGCTGATGCAGCTCTACTTAAGCTTTTCTCCTTGTGGACATGCACATGTGCTCTTGCTTCCTCCATTTGCACTCAGAGGGCTATAAACCTCCTTCCCAGGATCCAGGGCTCAGCATATCTTTCAGACTCTACTCTGCTGCCACAGTCTCGTGCCCCGGCCAGAAGCTCCAGAGTTCATCAAGATACACAAAATCTTGCTGCTATATAAATTATGGTTTAAGCTAGACAATCATTTCCTAGGAGAGTTTTTCTGCTCAGCAGAAACCATTTCTTCAATGCAACAAGTTCCCATCAGCATGATTTGGAGGTAATGCAAGTAGACAGCCTAATGGTACAGTTAGATGACCCTATATCTGAACATCCACGCCACCTCACCCCCAAATGGCCATTTCTGTCGAGCTGTAAGTATGTTTTTTTGTTCTTTGAAGGGCTTGAAGGAACTTTCAAAAATCAACTCATCTTTCCTCAGGCAGATGGAACCATACCTGCATGATTTCTGAATGATGCATGTCACTGGAAGTCTTTTGGAAGAGAATACAGTCTCCCTAGGTTGTCTGCTTCAGTGAATGCCTTCTCTTTTTTTACATTCTTACTCTATGCTTCTTGCATAAGCCTAACTGAACTGCCCTGGATCAGAGCAAAGACACATTCAGATTGGTACTTTGGTTTTGATTCCATCAGAGGCCAGCAGT
>JAWWMP010000132.1:16795443-16813818 GCA_035047865.1 Dendrocincla tyrannina
AACTGAACTGCCCTGGATCAGAGCAAAGACACATTCAGATTGGTACTTTGGTTTTGATTCCATCAGAGGCCAGCAGTGACAGTCAAAGACAGAGTAGATTGCCAAAGATGATGTATTTTGACATAATGAAAGTCTCCATGCACTCTAGTGGCCCAGTTTAAGTCAGTGATTTTGAATTGCACTAACTCAGTAGATCTATCCAGTTCAATCAGTACAAATAACAGGAAAAATAACCCTGTGTTTTTCTGAAATATTCTGAAAAGTTCATCGAGAGAAATGCCAGACAACTGGAAACCTGTAAGTTTAGCTGTATTCTTTCTTTAATTTGGAAGGTGCTCAGATACTACAGGGAGAGTGAAACAGCATATTTTTAGAAAATTTTAATCAACAAAACCATTTCATTTGCTGTGGTTGGAATGTCTTCCGCAGTTTCCCCCAGGATTATTGTCTCACACCAGTTTCTGGGGTTGTATGTGCTGGTCCCTTCCCCAGCCCTTGCTCTTCTGATCAGTAGTAGAAATTTTGATTTTACATCTTTTTACAGTTCCAAACTCCTGCAAAAGAGTATGTCTAAAAATAAACTGGGGTCACACTCTGTACATTATTTATGTATTAGGTGTTACATATTCACGTATTTTGTGAGCCAGTTGATAACAATTCCTGCAGATTTTCACAGCTATCCTTACTCAGTTTGGCACAGAAAAAGGACTGAAATGCTTATGTACTCACTGATATAAGGGCAAAACATCTTTGACTAGATAGTGAAAAAGGCAACCATCCTAGAAGTGTCATGCCTCAAATGTAAGGTGACTGCTTTCTGATGAACAAGACTTATACAATCCCTTCTTAGGCAGGACAGATTGTGGAACTATACTTAAGCAATCACCAAGTGACAGACATGCTATAATCACAGAAACAGAAAGTGGTCACAGCCATTCATATCCAGCATTAGTAGACAGAAAAGTCTACTGAGATGCATCTCAGCTAGCACAAAAAGACTTAGAAGAATTTAAAGGTCCTTCAAATTTACCTTGAGAATGAGGCACCCTGAGCTTCACATCAATGAGAAAAGAACATCTTTCACAGTTCATGCAGGCCTTGGAAAAAAAAAAAGAAAAGGAAAAAAAATAAATATTTATTTCACTTTTCTCTCATCAAACAATAAATTATCTGCAACGCCACACTGAATAATCTTGAATAAAACTCCTGAATAAAACTCCTTAAATCCCTGCTTGTCCCCTAAACCTCCATGTTCTTTCCCACCTTATGGCAGCAGGTTCCAGGTCTCATATATAAGCTGCCCAGTATCCCTGCACCTTGTTATTCTTAAGAAAAGATTACAAGCTCATTTGTCCACATAATTCACCAACTCAAACATTACTTTTATGTTTTGATGTCTTTTTACACCTTTCATTTGCCTAATTCTTTCACTCTTGAAGTGTAGGAGTTGCAGGGTTAATGTGAATACTAATCCTAACATGAAAGAGTTGTAATGAAAAACTGAGATGGAGCTATTCCATATGAAGCCCCTTTAAACTAGACTTCACAATCCTACACACAAAATATGTGTCTTTAGACCATGTGCTGCAGAGCTCCAAACTCATATGTTTGCAGCTGCCCCTGTTTATTTCTTCAATTCTGTTGAGTAAACTCAGACTCCTGACTTCACCTTTCCAACTTTCTGTGAAGTAGCTCTGCTGCTGTCCTGAATTATTTCTTATTGCACAGAGTGCCTGGGAAAGACAACTGATTCACCACACTGCATTAAAAGAGTAATTAGACACAACCCAATACTTGGCTCTGGGGAGCAGCTGCACTGGCAAAATATCCCCCTGCAACACTGCTAACGAGGACCAAGTAAAACAACTGAGACTGTGAGTGAACAAGAGAAAAATGAAGATGTAGAGAGTAAGAGAGTGCTGGAAAGTGGGTCAAGTATCCCTCTAATCAATAGCTACATAGAGGAGGAGACTAATGGAACAGCAGGAGGCAACCAAGGCAGTTGAGTCAGCACGAAGGATTAAATGTGCTGTGCTGAACATCTCCAATGCCTGTGCCATGGCTGATTCCCAAGGTAGGAAGGTAACAGTCAGCTTAGAGCTGACCATGCAAGAGAAAAGACCGGACTTTTCAGTGTGACAACGTGGGGTCAAGGCCACCTGCCTTGTACTTCCTGGCAATTTGGAAAATAATTCAATTGAGACAGAGAAAGGAATGCCAAGCTGATAAAGTATTTTCTGCTCCACTTTCTTTGCTGGAGATTGGGGATTTGTTCATTGCTTTGAGGAAAATATACTGCAGAGCTGAGGGAAAACAAAAGGTCTTGTTTGCAGAAGTTGCTTTGGTTTGTGGGATTTGTAATTCACCCTTTTTTTTTTTAATGTTTCTCTCAGGAGAAGTGCATACAACATTAAAAACAACATGATCAAGAGGGTCTGTCTTTAAGAGATGACATTCAGTATCTTTTGTCTGAAAGTTGAAATGCCCCCTCTTCGCCAAAGAAGAAAATAAAGTCTTGCTTATTTTAATACAAAACCCAAATGTTTCACAAATACAGACCAAATGGCATAGTGGGTCAGCTCAAGTTCTACACAACTGCTCAGCCTTGTGGTACCCCAGCTTCTGATCAGTCTCCCCCAGAAGACTCTGCTCAAAATGGATGCATGACCTTAGCAGATACTCGTGTCTGCTAGTTCTATCTACTACCTGAATTAGCCCCATCCTGTGTCACATCTCTGACACACAAAAGAATCTGACAAAGAATGAGGAAAAATATCAAGTTCTGAGAAATTATTTGATTTGCCTCAGTGACAATCTGCTTTCTTGGTACCACCTTTTATGTCTCAATCTCTGGAAATCATACATTGAGATATTAGTGACAGATGATAAGGAGAGGAATTACAAAATAATGTTCACCTTCATCTTTCCACTAGTAAATTGGACGTCCACAAAGAAATTCAACAAAGATGTTCTGCACAGACTGCTTGAAAATTCAAGATGCAAGAAAATATCTCTGGGTGCTCTTTTGGTTTTGCCTTTTCTTCAGTAGATCTCACATCTTGCTAAGCATTTAAGTCCTACATTCTCCTGACAGGAACAGTATCAATTGTGCATTAAGAGCTGCTCTTATGCTGCATCCCAGTGAGATTTTTCACCTGGAGTAGATCACAATGATCCTTACTTCTATTGTCTCCTTTCCATGCTTCAATGAACAAATAAGCAGTTATTGTTGACATTTCGATGTCATCAGTGGTGTCTGAGTTAAAATTGAAAGGAGCTATTCTCATAGTGCTTCAAGCTCTTGGTATACTCAAGCATATATAATCGCGCTAACTACCTTCAGATCATATTTTCAAGGATTTGTTTACGGCAGCTAGAGATACTTCTTGTAAACCAAACAAATAGGACACAACAAAATATTTGGAAAACCAAGAAATTAACTCTGCTAACTTACATGTTCCCTTTACAAGTCATACAAAGACAGTTTCCACCAAAGCTCAAGTATCAGAACCATTTTCTAGAATGGAAGACTTAATGATCTCCAAAGCATTAGTGCAGAGTAGGTACACACATCCAACTCAAAAAATATGTTAGAGATAAATCTGGATTCACAGTGTACAAATTCCCTTGTGCCCTCTGATATCCTATAATCACCTGATGCTATCAAACCTGCTTGTTTCATTCTGGCTTTCAACTCTTGGTTTCAAAGCATTATTTTGATGTCTTAAGGTGTTAAGGAAACTTTCCTGTTAGACCACCTGATGGCCACTCTGGGAGTCACACTCACTCCAGATACTTTTACTGCTGGAACCAAAGTCCTTCTGCAGCAGGTAGCTTCATTGAGATGATGGGTGCCTCACCTGACTCCCTGCACCCCACACTCACACAGTCAGACAGGTTTCCCTCACCATCCGGACCCCAGGTTTCCCATAGCAGTCTCAGACATCTGGTTCCTTTAAGTGATTTAGTCATGGTACAGAAACAGACATTTCCCCTTTTGATGAAAATTGGAGTATAAAGTTAATACAATGACTTTCACTGCTTCAGAATCCTGGGTGTGGAGTTCATAAGCTTTCTGCCCTGATCATTTGCAAGTTTGACTCTAGGAGCTCCTCTTTTATGCAGTGTATGTTTCATAAAATTTTAAATTCTCTAATTTGAACACCACAGATCATTTCTGGTATAAAGCAGAACTCAAAACCAGTATACTGCAGAGAGTTAGGAAACCTTTTTTTTTTTATGATCTCACATTTTAAGAAAAATATCAAACAGGAGTGATACTGAATGCAGAGATCTCTTTTTCCTCTGTGGTACCTCTTAGTCATCCATTTGAAAAGTCCTTTACAATCTTTCATAGAAGAGAGTTTGAAAAAGGACCTGGCAGCCCAGGACAGAACAACAGACGGGAAAACCTACAGCAGTGCTTGAATTTCTGAGTCTTCTAAAGCAAAGTTTGAGAATTCAATTACATTACCCAAGTAGAGAGAGGTTGTACTGTCACTTGAAAAAGCTGGAGCAGGAATAGCTTTTTCCTTGCCATCCAAGTGTCCTCTGAGTGCTGGAAAGCTCCTCATCCCAACGCTGATGTGCACCACAATGTTGGGCTGAAGGAGGACCAATGCTGCAACTACCTGCTGGGTTCTAGTTGTACAATTTTTGAACCATTCAGATGCAAGGGAGAAATTGTTCTCCCTAATTTTAGCCATATGAAAAATGAAGCTTCTCATCTAAGCTGCTATTCTAACTTCTCAGCACAGTCCATGACAAGACACAGACAGCTCTGCTGAGTCTCCTCACCCGTCTTGGAGGCTCAGAGCACTTCTTTCCCTGCTTCAACATGCTCTTTCTCCTGCCAGTCAGAACCAATAGCAATGGAGTATCATCATACAGGTGCCAATCTGTCCTCACTGCATGAAATCAATGCCCATCTGCAACATGGCATTGAGAGAAGTGCTCCCCTTGGGGTGCCCTTGCAGCACTGTTAAGCCTCTGGGAGAAACTGAGGAAAGGCTCTCAAAAGGCAGATATTTGTCTCTGATTCCTGGGGAAGAAACTTGGTGCTTCTCCTCAGTATGTCCCAGAATTTAATGCACCTGAACTTTGGATTTCCTGCAAGGTTGATCAACATCTGTACCAGACTTCCCCCTTTGTTTGCTTGCTTGTTTTCCTATATTCTCATTAATCTTGATGTTTTACAGAAAAAAAAGCTTATGAGATCACATTGTGTGTGCAATTGTATCTTCCTTTTTTGAGCTCAATAGCTCTTAAGCCATAAAAGAATCTGTGCACTCCTGCATTCTCTCCCTGCCTTTGCTGCTGAATACATAAAATTATCGTGGTCTTTGGGTAGTTTCAGTTTTATGACTAAGAGTTGCAAATTAGCAGTAGAAGTGTATGAGAGACAAGATTTTTCCTTTTATTCTTCTATTACAGGTCTGAGGTATTCTCCCACCCAAGAAACTTATTGGAGGCAATAAATGAGGAATGAATCTGGCAACAGGACACAATATCAGTTCTCGCAGAGAGGCTCTGATTTTTTCCTTCCTGCAATGCTCAGGAAGCAGTAAAAATAACAATTCACACTCTAGTAGAAAAAAGTTACTTTCCCATCTAGACTTCTGTTATGTCTTCCAGGAAAAAGGGGAGCTACAGAATTACACCAGCTCCTCACCCAGAAACTGAACTTCTTGCAGATCCTCAAAGTGTGACCTGCACTTAAAGATGTACTTGCTGCACATTCCCAGCTGAAGATGCAATAGTCAGACATTTATGAAAAGCAAATGTGGTAATAAATATTTCAGGCAGAGGAAAGTGCAAGGACACTCCTTTGTCTCATTCTTGGCTTATAGCTGGCCCCAGTATCACAGATTACAATGGGGAGCTTGCCCCTAACGTTTGCATATTAGAGCCATAAAAAGTATCTGAATGAAGTGTTTGTAGGCTTATTTGCAACATTTATACTGATGCCTGACAGCATTATCTGTACTGTTTATATGACTATAAAATAGCTTTATAGTGATACAATTAGTAATGCTGAGCTTAGATAGCATAACTGGCAGTACTGATTGTACCACTATAAACCTAACTTTATAGTGACATAAATGAGCAATATTTGTGTCATCATGTTTTATGACATCAGGTAATCTCAGGCCTAAGAATATAACACAAGGTCCCGCACACTAAAATACGATGCAAAAGAACATTCTAATTCATTCTTAGAATGTCAGCCTTACCCTAATTTTCATTTACTTTAAGCTGCAGGGACATTATCTTCTTCTTCAGATATAAAATAATTGCAACCACCCCATTTCCAAAATTGTGTTCCTACAGCATTGCTGGATTATGAGTGGTCCCAGTGATACTTCCACCAACAGAAAGGAGAGCTGAAACCTGACACAACCCATGGCAGACTCTCTGTTAAGACTTTTTTTAATTTTCTCCTTCCTTTGCCATTTCACTCCATGCTTTTTATCCCAAAGGGGATGATGATGAATGAAAGACTGATCAGCTGCAAAGCAAGTTTCAATTCATTTCACAGTTTTGCCTCATTCAATTCATAGCTGACATATAAATGACTTTGAAAGACTGCTTGCCTGCCATTCCCAGGGTAGCAGTCACTAGCAGAAGACAGGAAAAAAAAGATCTCTGATGTTACGTTGTTTTCTTTGAAAAATGATTGTGTGATTATCATTTACTGTAGTGAATATCTGTCCTGAGTTAAGGTTTTATACACACTGGTTAACTATGCAGTATAAATGTCAAATATTTGGGCTCTTTCTATGAATTGCACTACTATCTGTAACACATTCTGGTTGACAGGAATCATGACAGCAACTCCTTCTCTTGTCTTCCCTTTGTCTGTAGTTAGTTTCACAGGAAAGCACCTTAGACATTTTCTCTACTTTGCTGCTTCTCCAGGATATCACTCAGTCCGGGACTCTTCATTTCAGCCTATGTACTAACACCATTTAAGTCAACAGGAAGAATTACAGCTCCTAAGTTAACAATGAATTGGGCCTCATAAACATGGATCTTCATGTAAGAAGACATCGCTAAGTGGGCAGCACCCTATAGCAGCCTGAACATCAGTACAGTCTAGAAGTTGAACAATCCTGGGACTACAAGACTGTAAGCAACCAGTACCTTTTTTTATTTTCTTTTAGCTGCAATGCAAGTCCATCATGCATCCACACTTTTGTCTCCAAAAATGGTACAACTGTAGTGAGCTCATGGCAAAATACACAAATGCAACTTCTAGGAAGACCTAAGGGAATTGATTCATCCATTTGTAAGCGTGGATTTGTAATTTGTTTGAACACCTTTGATGTTCTGCATGTCCAGCACACTGAACAATATTTAAGAGCACGCAGTGAATTCTCCCAGTCTCTTCTGTTTCAGCACTACATAAAAGAAATAAAGTTTTGCTCTCCTCAGAAATAAGGAATTCTACAGTGATACTACAGGGGCACTCTGAATTCAGCCAAGACTTTCAAGACTTGCTTTCACTTATCTTCTGAAATATCCTGTTTCCTTTTGGAGCTGTCTAGAACCATTCCAGTTTTCTGCCAATTCTTTGACTATTTTGTACAGCAACATGAAGCACCAGTGGAGATGCCTCTATTTTGGAAGCAGTTAAGATTTTTTGACAACACGTAGAGAAGAACTAAGAGATGACTACACTGATTCAATGGGCACGCCCAAACCTGAAAAGAGCTCTCTAAAACTGTGAGGATGTTTTGTTCTTCTTATTCCTCTCATCTATGGTACAACTTTTATGTACCTTTACCTGACAACATCTTTTCCCTGTTCCCCAGTGTCCACATCTTCCCCATTACAGTGCATGTAAAGCATTAAGGATTATAAAAGGGATCTAATTACGGGTACTCCAAGGAAAAAGAGTGAGATGGTAGAGCAGCCTTAGAGAGGGAAGCTGAGAGAAATGATATAGCATCTTCACTGGTCCAGTTTCTCAAAATTCCCTTATACGGATGATTAAAAGAGATTTCCATGTGTAGCTCTGTATGTCCATCTAGAATATTTGTCAGAAGCTATTTCAGATTCTCATGGACTGACCACCCAGCAACATCCTTCCTCATTCTCATATGGATTAATTCAGGCAACCAGTCCTACCTGCTTTTTCTCTACACAATATCTCACACTCCTCTTTGATTTTTTCCCTTAAAGCGTCTTACAGAAAATAAAGAATCAGGAAGGTCACATAAGGCTGCCTGACATTACCACGTATCTGTCCTGCACACAGCTCTCAAAACCTGGAGCAATTTCTTCCTTTCTGCATCTCATTACTAGGAAAATTCATAAATTCTGAAGAAAAGGTAACTTTATGAGATGTATTATCTTCAAGGAGATGTAACCTGGCTTTAGGAGAAACTGCATAGCTGCACTGAAAAACTGAGCAAACTCCAGTGTAAGTAGAACAAAACAAAATCAAATATCCTATCTAAATTAGACCTTGGAGACACCATGCTGTACAAACAAATGTAATTAACCTTTTAGATAATCTTTTTCTTATTTGTGAGGTTTCTCGACATTCTTTCATGAAAACAGCTTAATCTTGCAACAATAAAGCACAATCAGTGGCATCTTTTCATGGATGTATTCCATGAAAAGGAAACTTACTCCAGTTACTATAATTCCCTGTCAATATATAACTCTGAAAAGTCCACTTTTAGGAGTATGCTGGTCACATATTCAATGTTTTCATGGTGGCCTCTAATTTAATTCTTCTTTTTATGAGAGTTATTAAAAGCTCTAAAACATTTTCTGGCTCCTGGAGAGTAATTAATTATCTGCACTTCCAAACTAATCAAGGATATTAGTCTTTCTAGAACACTTAGGCAAACCATACAGGGGAACTAGGGAAATCCAGATGGTTACTGCCACACTGACATACATTTCGCTGATAATGGCTACCCAGGTTTCCAGAGCTTCTCAGTATATTCTCATTCTATTCATATAATTCAATTACTCAAATAATAGCAAGAATTCATTGCTTCTGATTGAGTTTGGTGCTATTAAATCAAATTAGTGTCCACAGCATGATACAAACAATGTCAACAACATTGACTCCCTTATAGCAACTGAAAAAAAGAAATCTAAATGCAAGCCTCAAAGGTGCAACCTTTAGGGATCTTCGGTGAGTTAAATTCTGACCATTAAAGAAGAATGAGGTTTTACAAGAACATCCCTTAGAAGAGTCACCATCTCCCATAGATAACATGAACTGAACTCAATCAAACCTAAATTTTGAAGATTCAAGTAAGGGTGAAAGTTTGCATTATTCATGCTGCTGAAGATGTCTGATAACATCCCTGACCGCAAGAACATTTGTCTTTTTTCCCTCCTCAGGGTAAAGTTTTCAAAATATGTTAAATACATGAGGAAGAAGTGGAATGACATCCATAAAATAGTAAAGTCTTGATATTTCAGTTCTTTTCAAGCCCCTTTTTCACTACTGCTAACAAGCAGGACCTCAAATAGAGCAAGACTCTCTGGGTAGACTGACCAGAGACACTTCACTGACTGCAGTGGATAGCTTGGCAATTCTTTGTATTTTGGCTGTTCTAAGATGGAATTCATAACTGTCAGATGTGATAGTGACCACAATTACTTTTCTTACTTAGAGTGATACTGACATATCTGAATTGATATCTAAAAAGATTTTAACCTGAAGCGAATTTTCCTACAAAGATACAAGCTAACTCTCACTTTCTGCAATATTTTCAAGCAGGCACGTACATTACTTGCCATAGCTTTCCTTTTCCTCCTGAGTTGACAAGAATGAGCCTCTATCCTAACAAGCAATGGCACAGCTCTGGTTAATTATTTATAGAGCCCTTCAGTAGTGCATTGCATAATAACCTGCTTTGATAGGATAAAAGTGATGTAGCCTCTTATCTTTCAGGTGATAAAATAGAGAAAACAGGCTCAAAACTGAATAGATAAATATAAAGGAGGAAGTTTGGGGAATTTTTTTTTGGAAGATGGATAAAATTTATTTTTCTAAACTTCTTTTCTGAGCTGAAGCAATCATCTAGAGAACTGGTGGTAAACATCTTGTCGAGATTAGTTCCATTACCTATGGGGAGATGTCAAATATCTACCTGCATCCCAGGGAAATTCCACTAAATCTGCCAAATGTTATTTCTGTCCTGAGGAGATCCTCTAGGCATTTCACTGAACTAAATATTGATGATAATCTAACCCACTACTTGCAAAAGTTTCCTTGTTGATACTGATCAAATGTAAACTGCATAATATTAAGGGCTTCCTCTGACCAAACACAGGACACTTTGAACCATGGAAGACAGCACCCACAGAGCATTAATACTGCAGACAAGTAAAAAGGACAGACCTTGGATCTAATTCTGAATTTCCAGGCCATGAAAATCACATGAAAAAAAGATTGAATGGGCTGTCCAGATGTCACCTAAACCATCTTTTTGCCTAAGGCTATCTCAATCATTATTGAAGGACATTTTCCTCACACTATTTTTAAAACTGCTCAGTGACTGGAATCAGAAATCATTACACACAATCCACTTCAGAGCTGAAAATATTTTCCTAATTCTTACTTTCTTTTTTTATGCTCTAATTTGAGCTTGTTACCCCTTGTCCTCCACTGAATGAGCATAGAAAAGATTATTATTATTGCTTAATTTTCTATGCTTTCTTTTCATACCTGAAGGCAAATGTTGCTTTTAATTTTCTCTCTGATACAGATGAGGCAGTTTCAATATCTCCAGCCTTCCCTCTTGGATCATGGTTTTTACTTCACTGTTTATTGTCACTGCTGTTCTCACACTAACCATTCCAAACCTTTCTCCAAATGTGATGACTATAAGCATAAAGAGCTGTAGCACTAATGCGTCTGTAAAGCTATAGGAAATGACTCCATGTTGCTGGCCTCATTATTCCATATCTACATGCCAAGATGGCAATTACAATTTTCCCCAATTATCCAAAGACATGATATTGTTGACTTTTGCTATGGTTTAACCCCAATCCTTCAAACCAGAGAGGTTTTAGTAATTAGAATTGTTTAATTGCAGCACGTTTCACATCCATGGATAACCTGTGCTATAATGTCCATGGTTAAGTCCATCTCTTGATCACAAGTCCATCTATGTTACACCTTTTCCTTGATGATCCAAGGTTCCATGGGCACACTGAGCTGGCAACAATTCACCCTTATGTTTCTACCCCAAATCCAGCCTCAGTAGCGTGATCCACTTTTTGATTATTCTGATGTTCTCCAGTGGTCCAGCTCTTGGGTACATGAGCATCTACGTGGTGTACATTTACAGCTGGGTTCTCCACCCCGGCAGCAATAGCTTGCCACCATTTAGCAGCCCAGATAGGTTTACTTCTGTTCTACCTGTTATTCTGCTTCCATTGCTGCAACACCTCTCTCAGGGCATTTGCCACCATCCATAAGTCAGTGAAGAGATACAGTACTGACCATTTTTCCTGTTGGGCAGTGCCTAAAGTCAGCTGGATGGCTTTCGTCTCTGTGCACTGACTCAGTTCACCTTCTCCCTCAGCAGTTTCTGAAACATGTTGTAGGGGACTCCATACAACTGCTTCTGATTTCTGATGCTTTCCTACAATATGGCAGGACCCATCAGTAAACAAGGTATATTGCTTCTCAGTTTCTGGTAGGTAATGGGGGCCTCTTCAGCACATGTCACCTCCTCCTATGATGACATCCCAGATTGTTTTCTGGCCAGTCTATGACTGCTTCCAGGATTCCTGGAAAACTGGGGTTGCCTATTTGAGCTTTTTGTGTGTTTGGAGCAACCCACTTACTCCATGTAGCATCAGTTGCATGAGGTGTAGAGAACACCATCCCTTTGATTATCCATCCCAGCATGGGCAACTGGGGTGCCAGGAGGAGCTGTGCTTCCTGTACTAATGACTTCTGAAACAGCTCAAACCTCTTTATAAGCCACTGATATATCTTTTTCAGGTTTCAGATCCTCTGTGTTCTCTATTCTTATAACTAAAGGGTCAGTCTTGAGTCTCCCCTGGGTGCTTTCTGACAGAGACTCCAGGCAGGGCTATTCTCTCCAGCTGCTGTGTAGGAAACATTTTTCACATCTTGTCTTTTCTTGACTGGCCCAAGGGCTACTGCATGAATTCCTGTTTAATTTGTTCAAAGGCTTGTCATTGCTCAGGGCCCCATTTGAAATCATTCTTCCTACAGGTCACTTGATAGACAGAGCTTAGAATCAAACTGTCGTTTGGAATGTGCATTCTCCAAAAGCCCACAGCACCTAAAAAAGCTTGTGTTTCTTTCTCACTAGTTGTTAGAGACATTGTTATTTTGTTAATCACATCTGTTAGGTTCTGATGATGTTCATCTTTCCCTTTTATTCATAAATACTGAATCTCCTTTGCAGGTCTCTTGACCCTTGTTTTATGGAAAAATTGGCCTCAGAAGGATTTGGACAGTTTTCTTCCCTTTCTTAGAATCTTCTTTTTGCTGTATTGCTCCAAAAAATGATATCATAAATGTATTGCAGGTGTTCAGGCATTTCACACTGGTCACTGACAGAACATGGGAAACAGAAAAGTTCTTGAAAATTTCACCCCTTACAACAACCAAAGCATCAGTTGCTTATCTGCATTATCCTCATACTAAATTCAAAACACATCACATCACTGTACCAGATAATAATAAAAAAATTTACTGTTTCCTACTCAAATCCAGGGAACTTATATTCGTGATTCACTCTACCCTCAGATCCTTCCCTGATATGCTCTTTATTTCCTCCTGTATTTCATTGTTGGTTATTGTTCCAGAGGAAGTTATATGTGCAGAATACAGGCAAGAAAAAGCTAATATTCTCTTATAAAACAGTCAAACATAATTAATATTGGTTCTCTAACATCAAACTACATAAACAGATTCTTCTAATTATAATGCCAGTAAAGGCTGCATCACCTTCTACAGCTGGGTAAGAGTGAATGACAATGGCAAAAGGAATGGTTTATAGACATGTCTTGTCAATGTTTCAGCTATTGGAATGAATGCTGCAAAGAAACTGCTAGGAAGGAATCCATATAGTAAGCCAACAGATCAGATTGTCAAATAGATGACATAACCATCCCTTTCCTCCTGGATAACAGAGAGTGTTGAAGGGCAACATAGGACACAGAGAAGCTTTGTGACTGATGCTTTGTGCCCCAAGTTGCTACAAACTGTCTGCCATAGCAAAGTCAATCACTATACATGAAAATAAATGAATAAATCAAAGAAACAAAATGGCTGGACCTCATTGTTCGAAAGATCATTTTCCTATTTGATTTTCTTTATAGTTTCATGTTTGATGTTCTCCTATTAGGTTTGTTAATTCTCCTACAGACTTGCAAATACTGACTTTCCAGAGTGACTTTATTAAAAGTCATTGCTCCATTAGAACCTGAAATGAAATTAAATGCAACTGCTGCGAGTGTTCCTATGCCTGAAACATTTCCTATAAAGCAAATGGTTTGGCAGTGTGGTGAGCATGGAAAGACATTTACCCTTGATTTCCCTGTGGTGAGTTAAGGTGTTTCTCTGTGTGTGCAAAATATCAACATCTTAAAATATTTATGCATTAAGTAGACAAAAATGTTTCACATTGAACTACTTGAAATGTCCTGAAGAATATCTTTAAATATTGATGTTTCCTAATATAGCCCTTAGACAGTCTTTTTGCAGTGACATTTCAGTTTGTTATAATTTTGCTGCAATTAAACCCTTCCATTTTTCTTTTCCCCATAGAAAATTTGTGCATATAGACAAGAGAATTCTGCTGGGGGAGGGGTACAACTAATTTGATATTTCACTTGCTTCTTTTATGAGCAGGAAGAATTAAAAGCTACTCAGCACATTTTGAGCAATTTGTTCTTCTATTTGTAATTATACATTGCACATGCTTAATATCCAGGCAAAAAAAATCAACCAGACAAAAAAGAACAAAGGAGTAATACTTCAATCTGATATTGCCAGATAACACACTGTACAGATCACACTAATCATGGAGAAAGAAAATGTTCACTTCACATCCCACACATCTGATGTGTCCAAGGACTGAATTTCCAAAATGTCAATAACTTATGCTCAATATGAGCATAATTTATTTTTCAAAAAATGAGATTGGCATTTAGGTATTAGTGTGTCTCTCAAAATTAGTTTGACTTCAGATTCTGGAACTTCAGGAACTGTAAAAATTTACACCATTAACTTTGAAAGCTGAACTAGAAGTACTTTAATTAGGGATAAGTTTGGAACCTTTTAACCCACCGCATGGATAAAAGTTTTTTAACATATTCAAGGCTTGTTGCTCTAGTCTTTTCAAAGAACAAACTGTATAAAATAATATTCTATATTTCATTATATAGTATAATGAACATGTCACTTTAGTGTGTCGTATATAGCCAGAAGCAGTTTCCTGCACTCTACCTTCAGTTTTCCTGATGAGCCAGTCAAATAAGTACTTATGCAAACAATGTTATGGTGCAGGTCTGGCTGCATAGATGCTTTTTCTTTCTGGCATTTGATTGTGTTGCCCATCTCTGCAAAAAGCACAGAGTGTATAAATCAAGCTTTTCTCATCTTCTCTCATTTTCTTTTGAGTTGTAAGTTTATTGCAAGACTGGGTTAAAGTGACTGCCCACTTGCTTCTTCGTCCAAGTGAAAGAAGAGATTTCCATTCATGTAAGCCTACATCAGTGGAACAGCTAACATATCTTCTTTCTGCCTCAAAATGCCATGAAAGATGGCTCCTCTAGCACTGGCATCAGTCTCTTTATCAGGCTTTAGGGAGAGTTGCTGTTCCTGAAGTGCATTTATCTCTGCAATACAACAGGAGATATGCTACACAAAAGAGGTGCACTGTCAGGCATTTGTGCGGAGTTAAAAATAAATAACTACATAAAATGTCTTACCTGCCAAAATACACCACACATTTTATCCCTAACAGAATATGGCTTTGTACTCAATTATTTTTTAGCCATTTTAAAGGTCTAGGTGTGATGTGATTTAACCCTGAAAATCATCGTGCCAACAGCTGTCATTAGTCATTACTGGCTTCATTTTCTTAGATGATCTAGGCATATTTCACAGGCATTATCAATGGCTTTTGAAAAAAAGGAGATAAGTATATTGTGTTTAAAGTTTATACTATCCATACATCCTGTGCAGGAGTTAAGTGGGACACAAGATTTCAGAAGAATGGGGTGCCTTTATAATTTTGGCAATAAATTTCTTTTGTCTCCCTAAGAGCCCCCAGATTTTCAAAATCTCCACCTGGACATCAAAATGATCACACAACCCAGAAACATCTTGTCAGACTTGAAACCAAAACAAACAACGGGAAGGTAAAACATCTCTAGCTAGTGTTTATAAGGATGTGCCAACTTCAGAACCAGACTCCACAAGTGGGCAAACTGTCCAATTGTAAAAAGAGAACTTCATGGAGTTTAATGAATTTAAATACAAAGTCCTGCATGTGGACTGGGGCAATATCAAAAATATCAATACACTCTGGGTGGTGAGTGGATTGAGAGCAGCCTTGCAGAGAGAGTCTTGGGGATAACTGGTGGATGAAATGGATGTGTGCTGGCAGCCCAGAATGCCAGAATCAAAAGAACTGTGGCCAGCAAGTCAAGGAAGATGATTCTCCCCTTCTATTCTGCTCTCTTGAGACTCCAGCTGCATCCAGCTCTGGGGTTCCAAGCACAAGACAAGGACTTGTTAGAGTAGGTGCAGAGGAGGGCTGTGAAAACGATCTGTGCACTGGAGCCCTCCTCCTGTGAAGAAAGGCTGAGAGAGTTGGGTTGTTCAGTCTGCGGAAGAGAAGGCTCTGGGGAGACCTTATTGTAACCATTCAATTAGAAATACAGACTTTTACCAGGGTCTGTAGTGACAGAACAAGGAGTGATGATTTTAGATGATGATTTAGATTGGCTCTAATATAAAAATTCTTTGCAATGTGATGAGACACTGTGGATGTGTCAGATGTCATGAATCTGTGGATGCACTATCACTGGAAATGTTTAAGGTCAGGTTGGAGTGGGCTTTGAGCAACCTGATCTTGTGAAAGATGCCCCTGGCCATGGTAGGAAGAATGATTCTTTCAGCCCAGACTCTGCAAAACATTGAGCTGTGGAATTATCTTTTTGAACGGGATAGAGTTTTAAACTCATAGTTGAGCTTCCCCTTAACTGTACATTTCTCAAATTTTGTAGCAAAAGAGTCATCTGTTCAAAGCAGAGTTTAAAGAGAGTCACACATTTTAAAATCTAAGTGAATTTTGGTTTTGTGAGCTTGACAAAGATGTGAGCTGACTGAGCAAACATAATCATCTCTTAATAGTAAGTATCTAAAATTAGTTTAAACTTTTTTGTTTACACCAATAGCATCCTATGTGGAGAGACTTGGAAAATGGTACCCTGCTTGACTTCCATCTAGAGTACTTGATTGTTTTTATGAAGTTTTTCCTTGCCTTTTTTTCTGCAGGAAGAGTTAGAAGGTGAGAAGGTTCCTTATTTAAACAAAGAAGGGTTTTACTTGTTGTGTTTTGTGGGTTTTTTCTACTTTTGTGAATCTAAATTTCACCCAGAAGCTCATCACAAATGAGAATTTTCAGTTCTCTTATGGGAGGATGCGGAGGAGAATGCAGCATAGTGAAAACTCATCTGAGACCTTTCTCACCAGAAGCCTGTGATATCATGTCCTACTTCTAGTTCACTCTTTACAATTAAGTTCGCAACAAAAGGAGAAAGGTGGTTCTAAAAGACAAAACAAAAACCTTTGATAATCTGCATAAAATGCATGACATTTCTAGGCAATTGCTTTTCTATGTAATGCCAGGGAAAGAAGTTAAAAAGGACTTTCTGAGATGATGAACACTTTGCAAAGTAATTTGGTAGAATAGGGATTAAGATAATCAGATATACAGAGCTCTATAGCAATTGAAAGGGAACAAACTCTAGCTTATGAGTTTACAATACATCTGCAGCTATATATCTAGATATATCTAAAAAGAAGTACCTACGTGTGGGTTAACCAGCTATTGTGGTGTTGCATTAAGAGTATGAAAGTTTAACAGAAAATAAACTCCCTTGCATCCCATCTGGTCCTCAGAGGTCAGAGGGGCTGGGTGTGGCTGGGCCTAACTTCTGATTATAGCAGATTTAGTACTATAATTCTGATCGAGTTTAGAAGAAGAACCTGCTTGAGCACAGGTGCACAAATAGTGCAGTTTATCAATCCAGTACTGTACGTCTGGTCATGTTCAATAAGACTTTGCATGATTCAGATACATGAGTAGCATGGTTTATTGGAGCCCCAGTAAATCAGGTTCAGGATTGCTGGTGGTAAATGCACTAAGTACAGTGTGTTAATATGTGTTGCAACAGAAAATATAGCAAGAAAGATTCTAATAGTGCTATGTAGATATAAATTAGTATATTTCCAGGTGTGCTCCAACGCAGTTGAAAGCGCAAAGCTCACTTATCAGGGTGCCTTTGGAAGAAGAGGATAGTCCCAGCCTGCCAATCAACCTTTTTGTCCCAAAGTCCTCTTTTCATGGTATAAATTTTGCGGCATACAAAGGGGGTGGAACAACTGCAAGTTATAGGTGGGGTTTGGTGATTTTGGTCGTACATGAACTGCACAACACAAGTTTTCCTTCAGTTGCATGCTAAGGGGTGTGTAAGTTAATATGTTAATGGGGTTTAGTGAGAATCTTTGTTCCTTTGGGTCAGAATTTATAGCTGACTAAAGAGATGAAAAAAACACTTTGCTCCTCTTCCACACACTGCGGCAGCAGTAAAGGCCGTCTGACCTTCACTGAAGGATCTTTGAGTGTATCCTTATCTCCTTGACAAAAAGGCTTTGTTTTACCTGGTGGATGGAGTATGGTTGTTGCCTCGCACAGAGGTGTGATGTTCTTCCGTGCCTCACTGAAACAACAACCAGCAATGAGACCTCTGCTTCCCTCCAGACCACTCTGCTGTTAGACCTCACTCCAGCCAGGTGCAAGAAAAACGAGAGGACCAGCTCATGTTTTTCTCAACTACCCTTACCAATTTTTCACTGTCTTAAAGCAACATTGTGTATTCTGGCCATTTACCACATGTAGTTATGAAGAAAACATTTAACAGGGTCTTAATAAAACATATCTACCTTACAAAGACTACAAAAAGCGTATCTCTCCCCTGCAAAGATGCAAATTACAATTTGTAGTCTATAATAAAATGGAGAGGAATTGTCATATTTTCCCAGCTATTCCTGGTAATACCAGTGTATCAGGTATACAGCTGTATGTATATATATATATATATATATACATACAGCTGTATACC
>JAWWMP010000132.1:16813918-16847294 GCA_035047865.1 Dendrocincla tyrannina
GTGTATCAGGTATACAGCTGTATGTATATATATATATATATATATACATACACATATATATATATATATATATACACACAGCTTTAGGGAGAGAACAGCCAGTTACGTTTAGGTTCATGCATGTAGCCGTGGGGATGAGAAATCTCATAATTCATGAGCTATTTAAAAGGTTTATCTTCAAAATTTGCAAGAAAAGACTAAAAAAAAAATCTTCTTTGGATTTAAAGTATATTTAAATACTTTCACACAAGAAGTTTAATAATTATATATTTAACACTTTTACATAATTTGCAATTACCAAGGCTAAAGGAGAGATTTGCAAAAGAGGCATTTTAGCAAGTATTATAGATGAAAAAGACAAGGCAGATAGAAAAAAAAGTACTTGCAAAAACATCAGTAAGAAGTCGTACTATTCTGCTCAGTGGTTTACTTATTTATTCCTGGTTTTGCATTAAAATAATCAGCACAATTTAATCTCGTTCAGGCAGAACATTTTTTACACATGGATCAATGTCCTTTTATTCATTAATATACATTTCCTTTATAATTTCTGCTATCATTTGCAGAGTGTAAACAGTTTCTAATACTTTCTTTCTGCTCTGCACTTGAACAATAGCTTAAGTAATCAAGTAGAAAATTAATGAGAAGCAAAAGCTTATTTATAATTACACTCAGACCAAATTGTTATTTAAAGTACGAACAGTGTGTGAACTGTTATTCTACAAATCTCCTCTAATTCCTCACAGATGCTAATTAGAATTTGTCATACCCATACCCCAGAATTATTTGTTTTACCAAACTAATTCTGAAATTAGCCTCTGCTTTGTAACTAACTTGTCAGCTAGAAAACATTCTCTTCCATTTTTGATCCCATTAAAACCAGAGGTTTCATTCACATGCTTGAAACTATGCATGTGCTTAAGTATAACAAAGGTATCCTACTCCACCAGTACCTACTGATTTTGGCAGGACTATATTGCAGCACAGCATCCACTATTGATTAGGTCTGGCAAAGCCTATGAAGTAAAAGGACTCAAAATGAAGACATCAGTGTCACAGTGTGGCAATGATTTCAGATGGTGTCCTGAATTTCACAAATGCCTACATCGCTTTTTGATAAGTAACTCAGTTGTAATGCAGGTGTCTTTAGAGTAGCTAGCATGAATAGCAGCAGCATACCCACAGCAGCATAGGAAAAGAGCATGTATTTTGATATCAGCTCAAGTTAGTTAGGAAAAATTAATATATAAAATTCAATTAGCTTCAATTTCTATACTGGTACACTGAGAAGGAACATTTGGCTGTGTTTGTATGACTGTACCGGAGAACTCAGAAACACCATGTCAAAATCCACACCCAAAATCATGTCCCTTTTAAAAACAGAAAGAACATTTATACCTCCTTCACCTTCCTTTGTTTCCACGCTTCACCCCATCCAATACATACTGTTCCCCTACCCTTTATGCACATTGTTTGTCCTTCCATTTTTTCATTTACGCGACAGATCATCTCTAGAAATATGTCTCCTAAACAACTTCAATCATTCTCTCTCTTTTTTGCTGCGTTAATTGTAGCTTGTGTCGGACTAGTACCTTCAAGGAGTTTCCCCCTCCACAATCCAGCCCCTCTCATGCAGGGTGCTGCACAGAGATGCACACCTCTGCAGCCATACGCAACAATTTGTTTTTGCTCTAGGTCTGCCCCCACCCTACCACGGGGTACAGATCACCTGGAATACCACCATGTGATGATATCGAAGATGGTTTCACCCACAGTATTAAACCCACCAGAAACAATTTAATATGAGACTTGCACTGTACTGTGGTAACAGAACTTCATTGGGCCTGGAACATGTTAATATCCTGACATGGACTGAGTCAGAATGCAGTCACCTGCATCTCACTGTGTGTACATGTTATAAGAAAACTGTCCCTCTTCATAAACACAGATATTTCTCAGATTTTAACATGTACACAAGGACAGCTAAACAAAGTCAGTGTGATCTTTTTGTCTTCCTTTTCATATGTAAAGGAACATATGTTCCAAACACAACATTGCTTACAGTTTGCCTCAAATGATCAAGTCCTCCCATAAAAAAGATTAGATACTTAAAGGCACCAATACAGTAGCACTTTTCAATTTGGCTGTCATGCAATAGATGTGTCTTTGATAATGTGAAGGTAAAAAACCCTAAAACTGCATAATTCTGCACATAATCTTTTAGTATTCTTGAAAGATCATCCAGGTAATCTGTAATCTGGATAATCTTTGTAAAAGCTGTAAGTACTATATAGAGTATTACTTTTCTTTCTTCTGGAGAATATCATGCAGTACTTTCCCCCCACTCTCTTATTAAAGTGTCTTGTCTTCCAGGAGTGGTGACAGTAATTAAATCTACCTCAAGGGATTATAACACCCCCTAATGTGGAAGCCCTGCATGTTCACATATGTTCACATATGCCTGCAATTACTAGAAATTTCAGTCTATCTCACGCTGAGTTAGACTCTTTTGCTTATTTATCCCAAGAGGAAAGAAAGCAAACATAAGGCTGAAAGCAACAAATGATACCAGTTTTGCCAGAACTGCACTAGGGTATGTCTTTGTCTTCCAGTACCAGAGCAGCTCAACTCCAAATGGAAACTAGTTAGGTTTGATTTTTTTTGAGTTTGAAAACAGGAGGTGAGAAGAACCTTCCTCAGGTCCCCATCAGACAGAGTTCCCAGTGGAATCTAAATACAGAATCATAGAATCATAAAATGGTCTGGGTTGGAAAGGACCTTAAAAAATCATCCTATTCCAACTCCCCTGACATGGTCATGGACACCTTTCACTAGACCAGGTGGCTCAGAGCTCCATCCAACCTGGCCTAAAACACTTCCAGGGATGGGGCATCCCCAGCTTCACTGGACAACCTGTTCCAGTGCCTTACCATCCTCATAGTAAAGCCTTTTTTCCTAAAATCTAATCTAAACCTACCCTTTTTCAGTTTGAAGCCCTCCTTGTACTGCCATTACATGCTCTTGTAAATAGACTCTCTCCATCTTTCCTGTAGGCTCACTTCAGGTAATGAAAGGCCACAATTAAGTCACCTCAAAGCCTTTTTACTTGCAGGTCTTTTAATTACTTTGGCAGTCGGATAAGAAATGGCAGAAGCTCCTGTTTAGAGCTGGCATCTGTAGGGAAAGAACATTATCAATACCATGAGGACCTCTAGAACAGATACCACTGAAGATGACATAGAATATTTGACATGAAAGTTGAAGTAAATATCAGGTGGTTGGCCTGGTCCTGCTCTGTCTGCACATAGGCAGTGTAACTGAGACAAAGCCAGCACAGAAGTCTGGTAGGGTCTCAGCAAACATCCACAGCTCAAAGCCACCACGTTCAGACCAGCATCATCTTCCTTCTTAAAAGCATAGAGCACGCAAAATCTTCACCTTCCAGGTCACAGCAAGGGTACTGTCCACCATCCCTCTGACTAGCAAGCACTAGGAAATGAAAGTGAGCACTCTCTAAGAGAGAGAAAGAAGTATTGATACAAATTTCATTGACCTCACCAAATGTTCCAGTCAGAAGTATCTTATACAAGATTTCTTACCATCATTAAACTAAAAAAGGTGAGATATGCTCTCTTCTCCTCAGACCCTTGCATCATTTCTTGCTTTTCTTCCTATACTTGTTCATTCCACCTTAGACTTTCTCTGAAACCCAAGAATGCAGCTAGCTGAAGTTTGAAAAAGCAGCTCAGCCTGGCTTTGAATTCACATCAAGGCAATTATGCCACTTCTGAATTAATCTGTGCCATACAGAAGACATCTTACAAAATTAAGGACCTGCTTACTGTACTATTATCATCTACACCCTGTGGTTATAGAAGTAATTCAAATTTCAGTCTGCCATGGATAATAATTTGACCTACATTTGTCTTGGTTATTAATGACAAAGAGAGTTAGTGCAAGTTTACTGCTATATAAAAGCTGTGCTAGGTCATCACATTCAGATTTACTTAGAAAAAAAATTACTTTATGACATCTCTTACACCTTGTCACTAAATTTAGCTCATTTTAATTCTCACCATTTTATAAATAAAAAGTGAAAAAGTATATAATAAAACTTATATTTAAAGTTACTGCTCCTTAGGAGTCCAAATTTAAATATTTTAATTATTCAGCTTGTTTCCTAATGTAAATGTAATTTTAAGGATTAATAATACTGATATAACCATAAATTCTGCAAAAAACCCTTTGCTGCCCATGTATAAAAACAACCTGTGTTGAACCTGGAGAACTGGGACATAATGCATCCTTGTGTTGATGAGTAAAGGGGGAAAAAGCTTAATAAGAAAGTCTTTTAACAGACTGTCCTGTTTAGAATGTAATTGGACTTAATGATGCTTAAAGATCTTTGGCAGGTCTCCTTTCTCTACCCAGAAGAGATAGGGTGTGGGCCATGTTTGTAACTCAGTGTGCTAATTATGCCTTTTTAAGACTGACCATTTTAAATATCTGACTCTGGTCACCACCTGTTGATTAAATGTCTGGCAGGGCACCATTGGTAAACAGTGTTCAAGATATCCTGTAATAAAAGGAGGTAATTTGAATTAGCTACATGACATTTCCCCAGTGGGTATGTATTAGTCCAGAGAAAATCTCAGTGATATTTTACAATAGCGTCTGTCAAAATATTGAGAATGAATTAGCCATGTTATCATGCTTAGCATGGAATCCATTCTCTTTCTAATTCATAAAGTTTAGCATCTATCCTCAGGGTAAATTATTTAGAAACCAATCAGGACATGCATGGAGTCATGCACTAGTCTGATAAACAGTGGCTTGCAAACAACCTGCAAACTGTCCTCTTTGACAAGGTGTTTGCTCAGCAGCTGTAGACCCACTCATATGATGTGAAATCATGCTGTGTTGGTCCTGTCTCCTGACAGGATTACTCAAGTGTTTTTCATAGCGAGTCAAAGTAGCAGCTTGAACTTGGATGACTTTAGGAGGAAAGAGAGGTATTTGATGAAAAAAAAAATAGCTGAGGCATGTACAGCACAGTCAGAATATTTTGGGAGTGACTAAACAGGTGCATAACAAGATTTTGATCATCTTTAAGTATCCAGATGTTTTCACAACAGTGCAGATGGATTTAAAGATTTAAAGAAGACCTATAGACTCCAAAGGGGCTGTGAGTGGCTGAATGAATAATCATCTGGTTGTGTTTAACAGAGCTACATAACATGTATTAAACACTAAAATTTATTAAAATTTACTTAGATGATGTCAGATTGTCTAAGTAATCCACTGTTTTTTAAATTTTTTTTTCTCCCCGTATTTTCATGAAGCTATACACAGGCTATTTGTCAAAGCACCATTTTTTTTCATAACATGTTGCACTGTGTTCATTTTAAGTGACTCTCTAAATGAAAACTCACAAACAATAGAAAAAGCACACAAAGTGCAGTGAAAGAACACAGATGGATGAATTCTTTTTTTTTTCATTGCTGTTCTGGATATGATCTCCAGAAGAGGTGATCCCTAACTTGCTGACAGCCAGAAACTGAAAGACAGCCACTGCTGCTTGCAGTTAGCTGGTATTTGGGTTAGTGTTGGCTGCTCACCACTGCACAAAACAAGGTAGGAAGATGCTTTTCACCGAGAGAGGTGGGCCTCAGTCTTACAAAGCGTGATCCTTTCTCAGGTTCTCTGTAGCTGTTTATTGACTTACACTTAATACCCCTGATGTTTTAAATCTCAGTCTCTTTCTGTATCAGCTTCAGAAGTGGTCCTCTCCAATTGCCTGACCCCTTTAATTGAATAAAAGATTAGGCTTTTGGGACACATCTCAGACATGGAATGGGCTGAAATGCTGCCATCAGTCCTGACTCACTGGCCGTTCCCACTGGAAGCACACTGCTATCTTAATATCAACTACAACATGCTACAAAAGTAAAATTTAACTTTCATAGAAGTATACATGGCCCTTTAATGTATCCTTTCTGTGCTGTGTGCTCTCCAGCTTGAGCCCCCAAGAACAACTGAACTGTCTTTATCTTTCCACACAGGTTACTGAATTAAAAAAGAAATGCTTAATAACAGTAATGAACAAACAAGAAAATTAATAAATTGATACATCAGATTGGTAAAGTTATCAAGAGGTCCATGTGACAGGGATCAGTGTACCTTGTCCTGGCAGAGTGAAAGAGATAAGTGACACACTAAACTGGCATCTTTCTCAAGTGTGACACTTCTTTTCTCTTTTTCTTATTTCCTATCATACTTAAAAACCTTTCATGCCTCTTCAAAAGCTCTATTTGATTGAACGGCTATGAATAAACATACTTATTGAGAAAATCTGCCTGCTTATATGGCTTAGAGTGAAAGCTTGATGGAGAGAGCATTAGATTGTCATCATTAGTTTTCAGAAAACTAAAGAGAAGTCAAGGTAGTTTGGAAATTCATGGATTTTACAGCAAAGCTGTAACTACCAGAAAGTCATTGAAGTCTTCCTTAACATGGGGAAAGACAGTATAAACTGACTAGAGCTGAAAAGAAAATTGCTTTCTCTTGAAGTCTAGGACATTAGCCTTATTCTTTACTTCCTTTATTCTTCAAGTCTTCCACCTAGAGTGTGCCTCAGCTCCTTGGCTATCATGTGTGAACAGGACTCCTTTCTTTCCAAAGAATTTATATTTATTCAGTCTCAAACATCAGACTGATAAAGATCATGCAAATATCTAGTCAGACTGCAATCCTTTAGGTCCTGATGCAGAGAAATCCAAGGGCAAAAAGCAGGTTCTTGAAAAACACATTCAGGTTCACGTGTTTTTGTATCAAGGAGTCAGTAGCACCAAATCATTTCCCTATGTAAGTACAGATATGGATATAAACATATAAACATAGCAAAGCATGAAGCCATTTTTGGCATGGTGGTTCATACTGACTTGTACCTTAATTTGCAAAGAGCCCCACTGATCAGATCAGGGCTATTAGTGGAATCAAATGCTACTCATCATGATAAGAGTGGCAGGATTGGTCCAGAAGAATGTCAAAGTTCCTTAAAATCTACCTCTTCAAGTATCTTTGTAATCACTGAAAGTATGTTATCATGCTGTTTTATGATCTTCTTTTGGTTAATCCTAGACTTAATTATTGAGTCTTCAAAGCATTGTTTGCAATCAAGCTGTCTCAGCAAATTATACTAAAGCACACTGGTTTAGTCAGAAAAGTCAATTCCTATATTATGGGAATTACAAATATATGTAGATCTATGTAATATTCTGATACCCATATATGGAGACATTAAACACTGAAGAGTTGCTCACATCTCAAGGAATAAAAATATTTTATTTAGGGACCTTTTATTTAAATTATTGTATCTTCATTCTTTGTTGATAGAAACATCTGCATGAAAACAGGATCCATGTTCTTTGGAGTTAGTTTATTGCTCCTCCAGCTGCCTTCTCTTCATCTCCTTTGTACTTTTCACTTGGTGCTGTGTATTTAAATCAGAGGTTAATATAAAAAGATTTTGCATTCTTGGAGGGAGTAGATGGACTAGGGGAAAACAACAGTCCTATAATTGTTGCAATGTCACCTGAAAGAAGTCATAGAAGAAAGACAGAAAATAACAGTTATATGCTGCATTCTCTGAGCAGAGTGGTTTTCAGTTTCACATATAACAGCACCCAAATTCAGATAGGTTTTAGTGACAATACTCCCTCTCTTTGCAATCTGATAGTGAGGAATGAAATGGCACTACAATTCATGCTTCACTGTATCCAGAAGTCAGGGTTGCAAGGTTAAACTTCACATCATAGTGTAATACCTCATTTTCTATCACTCCCTATTAAATGCTTATTTGTGAAACAGAATTGCCAGAGATTATGTGTTTCAGTGAGCTTGTGCTTCACCTGTACACAATGTGTTTTGGTCACATAACAAGAAATCATTCTTGGTGTAATCCTGATACTTGTAAATAGTGAATATATGCACTCACATAGCAAAATGTACAAATCTAAGTATTTGTCCTTTTTTACAGAGCAGAGGCCAAATCTTACATTTTATTAATCCATAAATGCAAACCTCTATGCAGGTGTGAGTGGTATTGTTTCACATAATATGTTCCCAGGCTTTAGCAGGATGCAGTGTCAAGCAAGGTAAATTTGACCATAGAAAAACTAGTAATGATATATTCTGAATTCTGTCTAACTTTCAAGGTATTAGGGGAAAGACACTCCTGACAAGTGTTTCTACATGTTCATACATCACAAGGGTTTCAGCCAGCAGCCAAAAAAAAATCTGAGGGGAAACAATTTTTGAGTGAAAGACTATTGATATAGGTTTGCTACAGTACTGTAACTGAATGCAGTTACAGTAATATCACCAGTTTGCAGAAAAAGGTAGAGATCACTTTTTTTCAACACAGATGAATTCTTCATACACATTGAAGACTTTCACAGTTGAGCAAAATGTTGACTGTTTTTTCTCATCACACACTTGTGCAAGCTCTTCACACACCTTTATTCTGTTGCTCTTGGGCAATTAGGAAACAGACAATGTGTACTGTTTTCTAGGATCCACATCCCTCTTTTCTTTAACTTGGGTACAATTTATTTTCACCTGATGATACACTCAATCTATTTTATGAAACAACAGATTGATGAAGAACAATCTTATAGAATACTTATAAATTTTTCCTGACATGAAGAAATGTTTGATCAAAAGTTATGAAATGTCAAATAGATGATAATCCCTGTAATTTACTTGATAGAAGATGACTCCACACGAGATATTTTAATAAATGTAATGGC
Source organism: Dendrocincla tyrannina (assembly GCA_035047865.1). NCBI lineage: Eukaryota > Metazoa > Chordata > Aves > Passeriformes > Dendrocolaptidae > Dendrocincla > Dendrocincla tyrannina. The sequence goes on from JAWWMP010000132.1 coordinate 16,822,729, forward strand.
AGCATGTTCCAGAGGAAAAGCTTTAAAATGCTCATATTACATTCAGTCTGTAAATCCTGTTCAGACATTAAAAGCAAATTGATTACTATAAGATGATCGCTGTGCTTAATCTCCACATTCAAGAAGCTTTAAAATTGCCTGTAAAAAGTTGGGAAAAGACATTGAAAAGCAGCTCTCCATAGTGGTGCAAAGATATCACTCTTTTGTGATTTAGCAGTGCAAGTCTCATTGAAATTTAGTAGTTTGCATTATGCTCCCTTAGCCCTGTTTGCCCAGAAGGAGTGTTGTCCATCATCCAGCCTTACTCACAGATATCTCTAGTTGCCACATCCTACATATGCAATCACCTCTCTCTTCAGGCACGCATTTTCTGTAGGTGACTGATCTTCCAAAAACATACATTATTCATACATGGTTATGTCTTGTACCTTCACGTTCAAACCATGCCAGCATAAGGGAGTCCCATGGTATCTAAACCTTTTTGGCATGCATTTTGATATGGATATTAATTGATTAAGACAATGAAAGAACTTCAGTAGAAAGCAGATTCAAATTTTTCTTGTATTGACAAAAAAACCTCATCACAAAGAAGTCTTCCGTTCTATCAACAATAGAGCTGAAATGTTTATTACAACTGTTGACTGAGATCAGTTTGAGGAACTACCATAAATGCTTACTTTGTTATTTCCTCTCACACCCCTTATGAAACAGGACATTGGGTTACCAGGAACTTTGATGTGACCTAGAATACCCATTCAGACTATCTTGCAGCTTATACTACTCATTATACAAGGGGTCTTTAGGCAGTGCCCCTGCATTAATGGTATTTTCTGCAAGGTCCTCAATAGAGGAGTCAATTCTACAGGTGATTTCCTGAATCATTTGGGAAGCATTTGATTTCCCAAACTGCGTAATTTGAGCTGACAGTTATATTTGATCAAAGTATGCTGCAGTCAGATACCACTTATGATACAAAACTGACTTTAAAAATTTATTAAGGAAGGTCTTGCACTGTGTTATCGCTTATACTCCAGTGCAACACCGTCCATCTACTACAACTACATGAATTTGATTATTTTAATTCTATGTGTAGTTTTCTGGTAGTCCAAGTCTAAGAAGAATTATCTTTGAAGAAAGTAAATGTTTCTAAGATGAGTTGCAGACCTATGGCTTCTCAGTACATTGGAATAAGAATGAATCCCTGCCATAGCATTTGCACAGCTATACTTGTTCTAGATCTGAAAGTAAAGCATCATTCTGTTTTGTTCTATTCTTTCATTCCATAACATTACTCTGTTAATCAGTTCTCCAGCCCACTAAGGATATGGCAGGCCCTTCCACACCCGAGCTCAAATGCATATGAGACAGAGATAATCTATCCCTTGATGCGAATGGGATTTCTACCTGACCTCTTAAATAAAATACTTTTTTTTCTGCAGAAAATGGAGCCAAGTAGACAACATGACATACAAGCCATGTCTAGAAAATTTCTGTTACAGATATTAACTCAGGTTCGTTTTGAATAAACCTGATCGGATTTACAGTTAAGCACTAAAGGATGTTTAAACTTGCTTTAAAGTTGGGGTTTCAATTCTGATGCTATCAAAATGGATCAAAATTATTTTCCATGAGAAATACAATACTGAATTTTCAAAGTATTCTCAGATATAATTTTAAATACTTTATAGGTTTTTTCTTCTTCTTTTTTTTTTCATAATAATAATTAAAAAAATATTTACTGTGACCTTGGATATCCTGACTTGCCTAGAATAACTTCTAATGAGCTCAGAAGAAAAATTCTACTATTATTTCACTTTCCTTTCTGCTACAGGAAGGAAACAGCTTTCAAAATATCACTATTTCTTGCCATAAATTGTTGCTACTGGGCATAAAAGGAGAAAACCTCCTCAGGTACTCCTCTGTGCAACCAGACCATTTCACAGGTGCTTTCTTTTTCTTCCCAAATGCCTGGAGGACAGTCAGAAACTCTGTTTCCTCCAGGCAGTGTTGCCTGTCATTGTTTTTACTAGTAAAAATTTCATTTACCAACTGGAGTAAAAGAACTCCAGGAGGGCAAGAGAACAGCCAGAAGGGATATCTGATGCTCTCCTACCAGGATCTACAGTTGTAGGGTTAGTTCAGTGTCTTGATCATAAATGAGTCAAGGATGAACAGGATAGGCTTCACCATCTTGTTAGGATCCTGTGGAGCTGAGGACCTAATAGGATATGACAACTACATAGGGCCCATTATTTGGGCTCTAGAGGACCTTGTCCTCACAGAGTGAAGTCCAAGAAGATGGCAGTGCCAAATTCTTAGTAGTAAGTCTACTACTGTAGTAAATCTCAGCAAATACGAGGTCACAATCACTTCTAGAGGACAGGTCATTCAGCAATTATGAAAAAAATTTGTTTAGAATAATCTCTAAAAAAAAATTGAAAAAATAATGTGGTGTTTACCAAGTTAACAAAATGTTAATGTAAAGTACAGCATGGAAGTTCTTGGTTTCCATGCAAGGGTTGACAGTTCTACTCCTAAAGAGAGAAGAAATCACAAGCCACCAAAAAAAAAAAAAAAAAAGTGTGAGATTCCTGCTGAGTGTTCTCCAGCCTCATCCAGCCTCATAAACTCTATTTCCTCTTTTAAGGAGAAATAAATCCTTTTACACAGTAGCTGTACAGCATTTTTCATGCTGCACTCAAAGAATGTTTTTTTGCAACACTTCACTATGTTTACAATACAGTTAGTAGCTTAATTTGGAAAGCACTTGCAGTTCCACAATTTGAATTAATCACATATTCAATTTTAGTATTTCTAGCTTATGCAGTTATTGCATTTTTCATGTACACTTTGCTTTGTTTGTAATTTAAGTTTGCTACTGCATGGTTTAACCCCAGCCAGCAGCCAAGCCCCACAAAACTACTAGCTCACTCCCCTACCAGAGGGATGGGGAAGAGAATCAGAAGGGTAAAAGCTGAGAAACTCATGAATTGAGATAAAGATAGAGAAAACAGAAGTCATACACACAAGCAAAATTAAATAAGGAATTAGTTCACTGCTTCCTATGGGCAGGCGGGTGTTCAGCCATCTCCAGGAGAGCAGGGACCCATCACATGTAACAGTTACTTGGGAAGACAAATGCCACCACTTCAAATATCTATCCCTTCTTTCTTCTTTTCCTCACTTTATATACTCAGCATGATGTCATATGAACTGGAATATCCCTTTTGTCTGTTTGGGTCACCTGTCCCTGCTATGTCTCCTCCCAACCTCCCATGCACCCCCAACATCCTCACTGGAGTGTCAGTACAGAAAGCAGGAAAGGCCTTGGCTCTGTGCAAGCCCTGCCCAGTAACAAAAAAAATAATATCAACCTATCAACATACCAACCCTGTGTTCAGCACAAATCCAAAACATAGCCCTGTACCAGCCACTGTGAAGAAAATTAACCATAAATCAGTCATAACCAGCACAGCTACAAAGCTTCCATCTGAATGGGGTAAACTAGCATGGTGTAGGGATGATGAGAGTGATATCTGAAGGCATGAGTACTTGTGCAGTACTGGTTCTGTAGCCTTATTTTGAAATGTGAGCAAATAAAAATGAAATGTTTTCTTAAAATTGTATTAGGATCCTGCCTGACCACCAGTGATAAAGGGGTAACATCTACATTCAAGGCTGGGACAAGTAGTTATATATTGGCTATGAGGTCTGTTATATAGACCCATCATCAGATCATGACAGAAATCATGCTGAATTAGTATGGATTCAACTTCTTGTTCAAAATCTCATTATAATTTGTAAGAGATTACATATAAAAAAGGTCTCAGTTGTAGCACACTCTTTTTATAAACAATGTCCAAAAGCATTTCCCAGGTGATAAGGTAAAAATCTTTCAAGTAAAGAGTGTGACATAAATGCACATTGCTCCAGATTTCAAGCAATCGTGGTTGGACTAAATCTGTACAGTTTAGAAAACACTTCAGCTGTTCATTAGTGCATGCATTAGATAAAATATTAATGACAAAATACTTGTTCAGTGGGTAAATATGAGGATTGTTAGGAAAGGAACTGTTAAACAGTAATTTTTAACATCAGGTTTGTACTTAAATGCACATTTATATGATCTTGCTTTTTAAAGTCATCTTCATAATTGTTCATGTTAAGTGTATTTTAACATTACTTACAAGGCATTTGAAGAAAGAGGAAGCTGCAAAATCTAAAGCTGGACATAAGATTTTACTTGTGAAAAAACAAATAATGGCCTTTCACAAATTTAACTATGTCCCTGGAAAATTTCTTTGAAGCCTGCTTTACAGAAAATACTTCTACAAGCTTTTTTATTCTCTACTCCTCACTTTTTGGCTTGATTACTTGCTTCTTCTGTTTATATAATGAAGACATAGGCACCTTAAGAGTTCATTAGAAATACAACTGCTCATCATGACACCAACAATTCCTCACTGAACAACACAAATCAGTGATAATTTCAAGATCATCAATCAATCAATCAATCAATCAATCAATCCTTCAAAAAATGAGAAATTCCAGAATAAAATTTAAAAAAAATAGATGCATGAGCAGTTGTGCTTTCAGGGGAGGGAGAAATTTATTCAGACAATTGTTCTTATATAACTAGAACAGCAATGCAGAAAATGAGAGTGTGTAGGTTGAATAATTTTGCAGGAAGAGATTATTCCCAATGAAAGAGGACTGATTTATTTAAATGGTTTTGAACTGAGTGGAGTTAGAAAGATCTCCAGCCACAGGAGACACACAAAGTCTGGTGGGGGTGACCAGCTAGAAAGCAGCTGAGCAGGAAAGGATATTGGGGTTCTGGTGGACACCTTGTTGAATATAAACCAACAATATGCCCCTGCAAGCAAAGACGACCAAGTCTTGCAGACTGCAATGGGAGGAGTGCTGCCAGCATGGCATATGGGCTGATCCTTCCCCCTTGCTCCGCACTGGTGAGACACACCAGGAGTGCTGTGTGCAGTTCTGGGCTCCCCAGTATAGGAGAGACATGGACATACTGGAGACAGTCCAACAAATGGCCACTAAAATGATTAAGAGGCTGCAGTAGTTATCTCTCCTGTGAAGAAAGACTTAGAGACCTGCAACGGTTCAGCCTGGGGAAAAGAAGATTTGGGGGAAACTTATTAATGTATAAGAATACCTGAAAGAAAGGTGTAAAGAAGACAAGGCCAGGCTCTTTGCAATGGTGCCCAATGCAGGATCACAGTCAACGGCACAGGTGGAATCACAGGAGGTTCCTCCTGAACATCAGGAAAGACTTTTTTACTGTGGGGGTGACCAAGGCCTGGGACAGGTTGCCCAGGGAAGCTTTGGAGTCTACATCCTGTGAGGTATTAAAAACCTCTCTGGACATGTTCCTTGACTGCTGAGTCTAGGTGACCTTGCTTGAGCAGGGGAATTCAATCAGATACTATCAAAGTTCTTTCCAATCTCAACCATTCTGTGATTCTGTGACCATGGATCTTTCAGGAGCAAAAATGTACCTCATTATAAGTCCTAAGCCAAAAGGATGCTCTATCTTCATTCTGTATCTGTTTGCTGATAAGAAATAGCCCTGCACACCGCACAAGTAACGTGATGCTCGTGTGGTAGAGTCTAAACAGGTCAAAGCAACTTTATCTAACTCACTTGAACTAAACATAGCAGCAGGAGTTCAGCAGCTGGGGATAGGTGGGGGAATCCACAGGAGATTCATGCAACTTGCATTGAAGCCTGTCCTCTGATACCTTCACTGCTAGAATTAGCCAGGTGGGCACAGTGATCCATTTTGTGATGTAGAGGAAAAGAGGATTTTATGTTTCTTCTTCTTACTTTTTATCTGTAGCTTTTGAGGAATAAGAACAGTAGTGATTAAAGTAGGACTAGTGGTGAATGCAGAAAAATAGAAATGTTTGAAGGACTCTGAAAAGGAGTTCCAGAAGGTATCCTAAAGACTTTCCCATTCGTATGAGGGTGAACCCTTTCCCTTTACAATTAGTGTATTGATAGCAAACAGTTGGAAGATTGAGCCTGAATGACATCCACCCGTACAGAATAACAGCAAATTACTCAGCCAGCCAACACTGCTTTTATAGCAGAGATTTATTGTTTAACTACATTGCAGGAAACAAACAAGTACAAGAAAGAATGGAACCAGGGAAAAAAACCTCAGTGATTAGAAAGCAATAATTAGAACAAGTGCATTTAATATCTTAATTAAAGCTGCTTGTCACCATTTTAAATGGGCCAACAAAGCATTCAGAGACAAAGCAACTAGACAGAAGGGGATGTAATTTTGCATATATTTCTGAGCATAGTTCCAGTTCTTTATAGAACTAAGGCTGATTGAACGTTTGTTCCTTTCCATATGAGTCCTTTGAATGCTCTCATTGTTCCTACCAGCAAGGACATAAATATTCTCGTGTCTCCTAATTTTGAGTCAGTGCAACTACTGATTGCAGACTGACATAGGGCTAAGACATTTACCGGTGAGTCATTTCGGTTTTATGATGTGCCATGTAAATGTTTGCTTTGATTCAGGCCCTAGAGGTAAAGACTGTGTGCTCTTTTATGCAACAGAGCAAGTCATCGGCAAAAATCCTTTGGATTTATTAGGACAAAAAGTATGTGTTTTCAAATAGAAGTTAATTGCTGGAAGGGACACTTCATTTATCTCCATGTGTTTGAATTTTCCATATATAAAACAACTCTCTTTGCAATGGAACAAGGTTATAATCATAGAGGGAAATCGAGAATTTGTAAGAAAACCAGGAAAACAAACTGCTGCTTTTCCTTGAAGTCGATATAAAAGCAAAGAGAGGAAAGCACAGTTTGATTTTCTGCCACATTGTTTTATATATCTACTTGAGCAATTAATTTTGATTTTTTTTTTTTTTTTTACTTAACTTATTATGACCACTTGCATTTAAATTAAGCTGCTTCTAAGCTTTAGCCATTCAAAGCAAGCCATTTGGCAAAGCCTTTGAGAAGAAGTCCTCTGCTAGCAAAATCACTATTTATGCCGGAATGCAACTAACTAGCAGTTGCAATGCTGCCAGTATCTCATCACTTCTGATCATGCTGTATTTAACTACTTCAGTCAAACTCTCTGGTAATAAGCTGGAGCCAAGGAGACGCCATGTAACTATCAGCCTTTTCACTGAGCACCAGTTCACTAAATTAAATGTGTGGCTCCAGAGGTTTTCATGCCCTTTGGGCAACTGTTTGTTAAAGATGACTGGCTAATTGTTGCAACAACCCATGAACTGGTGCATTCACTGACGCTTGTAAAACCAGCCTAAAAATAGGTTCCAGTTCCAAAATTTAAAAGGATTTAAGAAAGAAGTTAGGGAGTTTTGGCTATGGAATTCAGATAAAAGTTGAAGAATGGTTGGTCTCTCTGAGCATTAAATCATCGAAGTGATGACAAACCAGCACTTTATTTAACAGACTTTGAAGCCAGCACTTCAAGTTCAAGTGCAAGTGAAACTGCTCCAGGGGCAAATCTTACCTTTTGATGAGTTTAAGGAACTTTCCCATTAGTGTAACAGAAGTCACAATTTTGTTATAGGAATTCAGTGGACAAAATCTGACACACCTTGAGTGACAAAGTAAACAGACTAGGCGGGGTTTTTGAGGCTGTTTTTTTGGTTGTTTTGGGTTTGTTTTTCTTTGTTTGTTTGTTTTTGTTTGGTTGGGGAGGTTTGTTTGTTTTGTAGTCTTGTGGGTTTTTTTTTGTTTGTTTGGGTTTTTTTGTTTGTTTTTAAATTCAGGATTCAAGGTCTGGGTGAAACAACCAGCACTTTGTGTAGTAATTCCTATAAACGTCAAGAAAACTTTCAACTCTACTTGAATTTCATGCTGTTTGTGCTTCCTCTTGCATTGGTCTAAACAATTATACAGAAGTTAAAGCAAGAAAGCATGAAGGTCTGGCCAGACTTCAGTAGAGAAAACTCTCCTAAGAGAAAGTATTGATTTCCCTATAATGGCAGTTAAAAGCCATTTCCTGCTCTCCCTCTAGTTTTATACATGGATTTTAGATAAGAACACACTTAATGTTTGTAACAGAAGTCTTGTACTGAATGTATTTTGAAAGTATTTTGATTATATTCCCATTTTTTTGTGATGATTTGTTTATTAAATCACAGACATTATTGTCTCTGAGTATTTTTGAATGAAACTGCTCTATCACTTCATCTGTGAGGTAAAGTTGATTAAATCTATGAAATAACAGTTACTGCAGAGAAGATGAAGGAACAGGAATGGGAAAGAGAAATAAATAGCCTGAGTTAGATATGCTGGTGAAGCTTTAAAAAGGGTGTTTATTAGCAGGAGACTTCATTTAAAGGACCTGGTGTTCAAGGAATTTTGCAGTACAAAGTATGTCTTCAATAAATTGGGAAAAGCACATAAGTAGAAAAGGAGTTGGCTGAAGAGTTGTTATAACCAATTTAATTACTCATGGAATTTAATTATAATTTAAGGAGTTATTGAGGCAGCACTGTCAAAACAGAAAGAACTCAAGGAACAAAGGTAGAAAATATAATCATGCATTCTGGACAAAGAGCTAAGAAAGTCTTCAGCCAGACAAAGTTTTTTTTGTTCTTACTGGATTTGTTTTCTCTCTTTTTTGGAGTACGTGATTTTTGGAGCTGCTTTCTCTCTAGAACTTAAATAAGTCACCTTTTCCTTTTCTCACAGTGGAGTCTGACATGGGAAAATGCTTGCACTGCCCCCACTTTCTCTAGTCTTATGAAACCTTGGCTTCAGTGGAAATTTTCCTGGATTAGCTTCAATATTCTTTCTTAAAAGGGAACAGCAGAAAAAAAACAGTAGCAGAAAAATAGTAAACACTAAGGTAATACATTTTGCTGCCAATGTATGATGATAGATTAACAGGCAGTGAAAGCATTTGGATATGGATTTGATAACAGTGACAAGTCCCAAGGAGGTGCTTGCACACCTCTGTGCAGCTGAAGAAAAGAGCAGCTAATGCAGAACATCTCCCTCCTGTTATAGGAGGTACTACTTGCAGATGTGCTGAAAGGCAAATTTACATATCTCCTCCTCTAACAGGCAGGCATTAATCACCTTTAATTCCTAGAACCATACTACAGCATACAACATGTTGACATCAAGCAGTGGCATCTTTACCAGGTATAGAATACAGCAGAGAGTTAAGACCAACATTGTATAAGAAATAGACTATGTGTAAACCAGACAGCTTAGCATTCCACTGAGTTCCCCATGGATAAGCTATCCATCAACCCTGGGCACACTGCAATCCCAGTTAACACAGATTTCTGCCACATGGTGAAAAGCCAATGGGAGGTTTTGTGCCATGGCTGGTGTGTCAAAGAAGTGACATACACAACCTTTTCTGCTGTAATATGCCAAAGCCTGGGTTGCATGTATCAGCTGCACATTCAACATGCCAGACCCTTCTTTGACTTTCTTGGGTACACTGCCCCAAAATGCTGCTCTATTTTCTTGATTTTTACAATGATGGGTTGTTTACAGTCACTGTCTTTCTTGCTTGGAAGGTCAGGAGGTGATTTGTGGTGTGTTGACCCCAGGAGAGAGACCTCAGCCTTTCACAAAGCAACTCCTGAATGTGTATCAAGACAGGCAGACTGAGCAATTCATATTATCACAGTGACTTTAGCAGTATCTGATGGCAACTAAGTAATGTACTGAATTGAGAATCCAAACGCTTTTTAGGGGTTTGTTCTGGAATAAACATTGAGACCCATGCATACGAGCCAGTATTTGAGAAAATACGGGTAAGGAAGGCTGGCATACATACCTGTGCAATCAGATACATTGCGGTAAGTTTAGAAATACATCGTGCAACACAAACTACATTGTACCTGACTATATAAGTGCCTTAGACCTTCCTTTTCTTGAAGCTCATCATCTGCCAATAGTGTCAAAATGTACAATTCATACTCTACAAATCAATTTATAAATCGTTCTTTTGTTATTTTTATAAAAGAATTACACTTACATTTAGAATTACACTAACATTTTCAGAGAGGACACTTCAAAGTATCTTCAGAAACTGCTTTACAGCCATTATGTATTTCATTTACAAAATAATCTGTCTGTGCTTAAAACTCTGTCCGTGCAACCAGCTTGTAAAATGTATCACCTGCTGTCTTTGTGCTGCCATGATGTCTCTGCAGAGTGGTGTAGCCTCTGAATTTGTGTAAGAAAAGATTTAATGGTACAGCTTATTGCTGCTTGTGGCATACCTAATGCCAGTGGAAAAGGTGAAGAAAGAAGGCAGGATGAGTATGCTCCCAAGATGCCTCTGAGGTCTTGCTCTATTGTCATTGAGAAACGTGCTGGGAAAAGAGAAATTCTTCACATCAGCAAAAAAGCAGCAGATGATAAAGACAAATGAGTCAGGCCTGCTGATTTTGACAGGTGCTTTGCTGCTGCAACTCCTAGCTAAGTCAAAGGGAGATGCAGATCTTCATAACCATTCCAAAGTTGGTCCTTAAAGGGGACTGTTGTAGAGAGATGAGTGCTTCAGTCTCTGTTTTGGTACCTTGTTAGATTATTTACTTTTTGCTGCTGGCTGCTTCTCAGAAATGCTGGTGAAATCAGACACCTGGTACACTAATCAACATTGCCAGGGCTGTCACATCTGTTATGTGTAAGGCAGAGGTTTTTTAGCTGGAATTAGCATAAAAACAGTCAATACTCATCTAGGACTGGAGGACAAATTATATGTATCCTTATTAATTCGGGGCAGTAAGAATCTTAATAATTTCTTGTCTTCTAGACAGAATATTGGTGCACATTTAGATACTGTCAATTAGGTACAAGACACATCCATATGTACAATGTTAGTACTTTCTAAAGAAAATACAGAAGCCTGTAATGTACTACCACAATGAATGTAGGCTCAGTTACATCATATAAAATTTAAGTAGCTACCAAAGTCAAAACCAGTCTGTTTGCTCCCTTTGAGACCTTCAGATTGTCAAAATCTGTTGTACATCTTATATTTGCCCTTATTGCCTTGTTCAGATGAAAAAAGTCTGTGCATGTAAAAGAAGAAGCAGGTATGACTAGCAACCCAACCATGACAGGACAGCCCCTCTTTGCCAACTTCTGCATCCTGACAGCATTACTTCTGATTTGCAGGATTGAGTCAGATCAACAATTCCTAACAGAATTCTCTTCTATTAGAAACTCTTAATTTAGCAAGATCAAACATTCTCACAGAAATATTTCAAGTTAGTCACTCCTTTTTGCAACAAGAATGATGAGAATGTAAAAAGAAAAAAAAGGGTCCCTCATTTGAACCTTACAGAGACAATAGAGTAGACTGTAATATCTTATAAGTGATGTGTAGGGAGTAGGCAAAATTTCCTTCTTTTCTTATCTATATCTACTTCCTGATATTCTTCTATTATTTATTCATATTAGAATATCTATTCTGAGTAAATCACAAAACTCCATATGACATTGAGCTTAGAAAAAAGTATCATTTAGAGATATATGTTTGGCAAAGACAAAAGACAAAAAAATTGACACTTTAGGCCGGAGTCTGAAGAACAAGAATTTTTATTCATTTATTTTTCTAATTTTTTTTTTATTATATTGTGTCTGTGAAGAATAGCTTTGATTTATAAGGACATGATTGTAGGCATGAAAAGGATCTGGATTTGAATCCTTTTAATGACTGAATTCAATGATGGAACTGAGGTCAGGACAATGATGTTCAGAGCAGGAGAAGAATTATTTCAAAGACAGGATGACACCCTGTTTTCCTTGAAGTCAGCAGTTATCTCTGTGAAATAGAATTAAATCAAAAATAGGAACTCTGAAAACATCGGGCATGGATTGATTGTTTTTGATTCCAAAACTTGAAAACAGCCAAGGCATGCAGGTCTGAGTCTCTATCAAGAAGTAAGCTCCCTGTCCAGCTTGCATTATCTGAAAGTCTGGGGCATTGGTCCCTATAGTGGTGCTACCAGCCATAAGGAGGCAGCAGCAGGGTCCCTAGTCCATGGTGAGCTGACTGCTACTCATTATTCTCACTAAATATGGGGTCATTATTCTTTCCAGACTCTGTGAAGGACAATGAAAATGGCTTTTCTTTACAATGTCCACTCATGCAGGGTTTGACATGAGCCTAGCTCATTTTACTTTATTACTGTTCAGCTGTTTTATTTATAACAGTAATAATTAGTAAAGACCATGTCATTGTAGCTGCTTAAAAGTACTTAGTGTTTCTGCACCATGACTTCCCACACCATAGATGCATCCCATCTCCTGATATAAATCTTTTACTGCATTGATAAGTACAGGTCTTTCCCTTCTTGTCAGCTTGCCATGTGTGAACGGGGGCAAAGGGAGCTCACAGTAGCAGGAAGCATGTCAGCTCCCTGAGAGAGCCACTCAGAGGCCATTCCAGAATGTCACAGTGCATAGTTTGTCATCTCAGTTGTTGTCCTGTTGCTATCTCTGCCTGACATGATCTCCCCAGATGACTCACCCTTACTACACAGCAAGATACTTGCAGCAGTGAAATAAGAATTCCCCTTAATAAGGTGTTTTCCGTTTACTTTGAAGTTAGTCTCCTGAATACTGAGAAAGGGAACCGCTAGAATCTCCTGTACTTCAGTAACTGATCACTACTGTATTCTCCTGAATATGTAACTTTCTAATTACAGAAGAATTAAAGCAGTCCACTAAAATCACACCATGTCCACATGTACAAGAAAAGAGGCCCAGAAAAGCAATAGACTAGTATGCGGGTGTAGTTGGCACTGGGGACCCAATGTCCATGCTGTAGGCATTTGATTAAGTCTTACTTCAGACTGGATCTAGTTCCGTCCCTTAGATGAAGCTCATTTCTATATATGGGTTCAAAACTACTCTATGGAAAGCTACCCCGCAAGAATCTATTTTCTGGACTGCAGTTTCTTTAGCAGGCCACTCTTGCAAACCCCATGCTGTCCATTTAATTCACACAGACAATGGCAGCACACTGCAGCCCCTGTCCGTACTGACTGTACAGGGTCATCCATTCACTAGGTAGACCTTAATGATCTTGTGGTAAGCCATGGAAGCAGGGACATCTTTGGTGCATAGGGTAACCACTCATGGGTACGAAACTTATGGAGTCACATAATCTTAGAATGTTTTGGGTTGGAAGGTATGTTTAAAGGTCATCAAGTCCAACCTCCCTGCAATGAGCAGGGACATTGTCAACTAGGTCCAATTACTCCAACCTCTGCCCAATAGAACCTTGAATGTATTCTTCCTTGTATACAGTCTGAATCTCCTCTCCTCTAGCTTAAAACCATTCTTCCTTGTTCTGCCCCTACAGACCCTATTAAAAAATCTGTCCCTATCTTTCTTGGAAACTCCCTTTAAGTTGCAATGAGGTCTCCCTGGAGCCTTCTCTTCTGCAGGCTGATCAACCCAAACACTTTCTGTCTTTCTTCATAAGAGAGGTGTTTCTTCCCTCTAGTTTGTGTACCTCAGCTGAACTTGCTCCAAGATACTCCTGGCTTGTACTGAGTACTCCAGAGCTGGGAACAGTACTCCAAGTGAGGTTTCACCAGAAATGAATAAAGGAGCAGAACAAGTTCATTCCACCTGCTGGCCACAGCTGATTTGATGCAGCCCAGGATATGGTTTCCGGGCAGGTGATTCTTTAAGCAACCATAAAACACTTGTTTGCAACACCCTGCTTCAAAGAGGTGTCCTCCCATGCAAAGTGCCATGCCAGGTCCTTGTTACACAAGCTCCCTGGGGCTGACCCTTGTGGAGTGGAGGCAGCTGCCATTACTCTGGTCCTACCCATGTCTTGTCAGCCACTGTCATGTGAGCTGACAGCTCCTGATAGGTCTCAGCACTACTCTGGTGTGGTTTCCCTGGGAAACACCCCCATACACCACAATCCTTTCCTGTGCTGCTAAATGAACCTTGGTACAGTAAGGCTGACTCATCTTCTCTTTTTCCTGAGAGTAGCTCAGGTTTACCTGTCCTCAAGGACACCCATTCCTTCCTAAAAGCTTTAGGAAAATCTCTTTTTGTTTGTTTTATATGTTTGTTCTATAAAGCCATGGAAATGTCCACGACCTTGTTACTGTCATGGTTATAAATTAGTTTCTTATTTCAAGAAACTGCAGTGATGGTCAGTAATACCGCCCAAGGTAATGATTGTCAATAACATGCCAAATATGTGTAATAAATTAGAAATATTTAAAGCCATAGCAAAGAGTCATTATTATGAAGATAATTTGTGATCATCATTACAAAATAATTGCTTATCAGTATGACAGTATGAACTGAATGAGAGTAATACTTTCTTCATGTTACTAGAAGTGTAAAATCACTTGATTTGATTTCCCCTTGGTACTCTATTGCTTCATTTGGTACTCAGCCTGGCAAACCTACTGTAATATCCAAAAGCAGAACACTTGTATGATCTTCTATTCCTGTGAGAGACAAACCAATAGCCCAGAGTACAGTATTCCCTCTAGAATACAATAAAATCTAGTTAACTAAACCATTAGAGCATATTAGCTTTAGTTAATTGTTAGAAGTGAAGAGTTTCCTAATCAAAAATTATAAGAATAAAGAGGAGGCTGAGTAAAGTCAGTGATCTGTAACCGTTTTCCAGTCTGCAGGAGAAAGAATCTCAAAATGTAGATATTTGTTTTAATTTTTCAGAGGCAGATGTTTAATAATTATACAGTTAAGGGGGGAAAGGGGAATTTATATTTTGTTATGAAATACCTGTTGCTACCAGGCAATTGTAAGTAATTTTCCTTCTCTTCTTTGAAAATATGAGAGATTTGGATAATAGTGAACACGGAAGTTAAACAAACCTGGTGAAAAAAGGGATTTTCCCAAATGAGAAACCTTAGTCAGGCTATGATTTTTTTTATTATTATTTTTTATGGGTTTTTTTGTCCTTGGGATGAAATGGAGGAACTATAATTTATTTTTCATAAACTCCTTTTGTAATTTGCAACTTAGCAATTTCAAACATTTAGTTTTAAACCATTGCATTTTGTTTTGACAGTTTTATTCTTCGAAACACCGGACTGAGCACCAGAGGAGGATAATAAGTACAATAATCAAAAAAGAATCTGTTTTAATTCTGAAAATATCAGAGGGTGTTTTATCAACTTCTGAATGCTTTCCAACCTTTCTAAATATGATTGCTTTTTCAAAAAGCCTGACCCATTCCAATGCAACACATCATAATTTCTCAAAAAGAAAAAAAGCTTATAATATAAAGAAATTCCCAGTCAGCAGCTGAAAATGAAGCAGGCTATAAAACCCAATAAATCAGAGACTATGAGGTCTTAATTTACATATTAGTATAAAATAAAGCAATGGACCAGTTCAGGTCAGCCACTTGTCAATAAATGTTTGGTTTACAAGTGAATTCATTTTATTTTCATTGTTCAGACTTTACAAACATTATGCATATAATAACTAAAGGAGTCAAAGGTTTACTTCTGGCTCTAAAGAAAAGAGCTCTTAAGCCAGATGATACAGGCTGATAATACGTTTCAAAGCTTGTGTACAGGTGCCTTTTCAACCACACAGTAATAGAGCTTATGTCAATGACACTAACGTATCTCTGTGGTCACAGTACTCATCAGATTAGCTCTGAGCATGCCAGAGGAATCAAAGCCCCTGAATTCTTCCCTATAGGGCTGAAGACTCTGTGGTATGGCTTATCAGCGTCAAACTGATAATTCTCAGTGGTAGCCAAGACAAGTGGCTAGCTGAGAGATAAGAGTGATGAATAATTCCCTCTGGGGTAATTTCAGACATAACCTCAGTGGCCTATGCAAGTAAGTATACTGAGAGACAGATGGATTGCTGACAGGGGAAGGAATCCCTTCATCTGCAGCCAGGCACCTACAAGTTAAGCAACTGGTATAATGCATCTTCCCAAGCTGCCTCTGCAGCCCCTGGCACCTCCACAGAGTGTTTGTCTATCCTAACACTGAACAAGAAGGGCAATGGATTCACAACTAGACATGCCTCTTTCTCCCTGGTCAATATGGATAAAAATTAGCTTGCTGACCAGTTGTTAGCCAGCTGGAGGTCAATGAAACAAACCTGTCTATATCATCTGATGTCTTGCTTGAAAGAGGAGATCTTACTTGAATAAGGTCATGCAGTCATAGCTGTCTTTTCCTTACAAAAATACCTTTTCCTTACAGAAATACCCCCAAACAAACATGATAATGCCAACTGGTTTTGTTGTTTACCCCAGCTGTGTTGGGCTTGTTAACCCCCAATCAGCTGTGCACGGGCACATGAGTTCAGCTGTCTCATGATGCCAGTGAGACAAGGAAGACACAGCTGTTTTGACCCTTTTGGTAACACATCTCAATGACCGCCTGCTGGGAGATGAGAGGACACATCAAGTTGCTGTTTGTGTCAGGATCACAAAGAAATTCTTTTCTCTAGCTTGCTTGAGAACAAAGACATCAAAGATCCCCACAGCTAGGCTTGCTAGACTAAATTGCTTTAACAAGTCCAACAAGCACACAGCCCAGAGGAGAAATTTTCACTCCTACACTCTATCTTGCCTGTTATAAACAAGCTTTAAATGATAAAAGTAGAGTTCCTCCCGGTTTAGGCTTTCATGATGGCACACATGAACCCACAGCGGATTACTTCTTAAGACTTCAGGAAACCCTGGGGCTGGCTATGCAATAAACATAATATGCAGTGTTTTCCACCTTATGCTTTCATTTTCATCTACTTCCAGGAAGCAGATACACAAATATATGCAGACTTTTCTGTTAATAAGGAAAACAACCCAAATTTGAAAGGCTTAGAATCTCTTCTACTGAAGTTTTCACTGACACTTTTTCAGGTCACTTTTTGTTTTATTCAGATCCTTTAAAACAAATAGTTTTGGTTTGATGCATAAAATATCAACAAGAAGGAATTTATTTAAAGGATGTGATGCTAGAGATTAAAAATGAGAGCCATTTCTGTCATAGTATTTGGATTTAAAAATATAGTACAGACATATTTTCCTCTATAACACCTTAGATCTTGTCCCAGTGGGAAGTTTATGTCTCTGTCACAGTGTAGAACAATACACCAGAGACAAAAATAGTGTCAATTTAGTTTGTAAAGATAATAATAAAAACAAAAAATTACACTACTCTTGAAGCCCTGGGGATCATACATAGACATCTGCTCTTTAAAGAAAAAAAATGGAAAAGCAGATGTAATGAAACACTCAAACCCTTCATTCTCAGACTTTAGGTCACTTTTCCTATGGTTCTCCACCAAGTGTTAACCTCAGTGCTGTAAACAGCTCCTCCCTTGAGTGACAAAGACCCAACTGCATTCCAGATGAATACAAAAATAATTCAGACTAAGACATAGCTTTCACTGTCTCAGTCTTCCAAAATGAAAAGCAAGAAAGTCCTAACAGAGAAAGCCCCTTACTTATAGGGATGAGAGAGAACATACAACATAATAAAACAAAACACTGTTGGTTACAAGATATTAATTTAGATAATTTGTTCGTATGGAAGGCATAAATCTTTTGCAAAATGATGGCATTCCAGAATGTTTTCAATCATCCTGGGACAGAAAATAAAGCACATCCTCTTGTACAATGCAAGGAAATATTGCAGTGCACTTCTGACATTTGAGAAGGTGAATATTTTGGAATATCTGTTCTCATCTTTTAATAAGATGATAGTAACAGCCTTCCAGTTTCTGCCTCAGACCAGGCTCGAGATGCACCTGGAGAGTAAAAGGTTTGATTTTTTTCAGGAAATTACGTGAACAATACACCTGATAATTTTTGCATGCTGTTGACAATTTGTCCCTTGACCTTATATCCACTATGACCCTACCTACACCACCAGTGGCTCCCAGATTCATTCAGGTCAAGTCTTCAAAGATCAAGACAGTCCCTCATGCTTGGACCAAATCTATGGATTGTGGTATAATATGGTGGATAGGACTCTGAGCCAGCTCTGAAAATTAGGGCTGAAGATCGTATCAGAGATTTCTCAAATATTAATGCCATAT
The DNA here is from genome assembly GCA_035047865.1 of Dendrocincla tyrannina. Taxonomy (NCBI): domain Eukaryota; kingdom Metazoa; phylum Chordata; class Aves; order Passeriformes; family Dendrocolaptidae; genus Dendrocincla; species Dendrocincla tyrannina. The sequence continues at coordinate 16,840,804 of JAWWMP010000132.1, forward strand.
CAGTTATCAACTAGTTGAATAATATACTCTATGTCCTCATATGGACAAGTCCCAGCCTTACATCAAAATTTTCCTCATCTGATGCAGACAGCATTGGTTCATGTGAGTCACCGTGAAATGCTATCTCTTTTCAGTCTCCATCTGTTGTCTATGCAGAGTCAGATGTGTATCATTGCTATTTTCAAACACAAAACACAATGCAAAATTGAGGAAGGAAGCATTCATTTTTGATGTGAATGTTTATATGCAATCCTGTTTCCCTGTGATAGTATGCTAGCCAGTGAAAGTCTATCATTTATATGCATAACCTGAGTTTCATTTACTCTGCTGACAGCCCTGTGGTAATAAATGGTTCATACAGAGTTGATAATGGGATAAAGAGTACATTTCAGTCCCACCTGTTCATGAGCTTTGCTCCTGAAAAAATAACAGTGTCGGCATCTCTTATGGGGATTGACTCCAAAGTCTTCAGTAGTCTCTCTCACTCTGCCCACATCTGCACCCCCAAATAGCCAAGGATGCCTGAGTAAGATAGCTCTTGCTTCTTCAAGTCAGAGTCTGCTTTACCACTGTTATCTGAACATAAAAGCTTTAGAGAACACAGAAAATATATGGGAAATCTTCTATTGGCATGATAACCACACACATTCTGGTCTGGATCTGTGTTTCTTTGTGCTGGCTACTGTCTGCACTGCAAAACTAATGCAGAATCTCAGAATCACAGAACAGGTAAAGTGGAAGGGACCACAGCAGTTCCAACCTCAAGCAGGGTCATCCTTCAGTACATTGCACAGTATTGCATCCAGGCAGTGCATCCAGATATTCTTGAATATCTCCAGTAAGACAGACTCCACAAACCCTCTGGACAAGCGGTTCCAGTGTTTGGCCACCCACATAGCAAAGAAATTCTTCCTCATGTTCAGGTGGATCTTTCTATGCATCAGTTTTGTTGCCTTCTGCAGGACTGCTCTCTGAACTCCATGTGTTTCTTGTCCTGAGGAGCCCAGAACTGGACACAGAACTCCAGATGTCACCTCCCCAGGGCTGAGTAGAGGGGCAGGATCACCTCTCTTGACCTGCTGGTAATGCTCTTCCTAATGCAGTCCAGATACCACTGGCCTGCTTGGCCACCAGAACGCACAGCTGGCTCATGGACAGCTTGTTGTCCTCCATCAGGACCTCCAAGTTCTTCTCTGCAGAGCTGCTTTCCAACAGGTCAGCTCCCAACCTGTCCTGGTGCATGGGATTATTCTTCCCCAGGTGCAGGACCCTGCATTTGCCTTTGTTGAATTTCAAACAGTTCTTCTCTAGCCATCTCTCCAAGCTGCCAAGGTCCTTCTGAAGAGCTGCACAGCCCTCTGGGGTATAGGCCGCTGCTCCCAGCTTTGTGTCATCAGTGAACTTGCTGAGGAGTCACTCTGTCCCTTCGTCCAAGTTGCCAATGAGTAAGTTAAACAATACTGGACCTATTATTGAGCCTTCAGGGTCACCAGTAGTAACAGGCCTCCAGCTGGACACTGTGAAACTGATTAGGACCCTCTGGGGTCATTCTCAGCCCATCTCATTGTTCACTTGCCCAGGCCACACTTCGTGAGTTTGTTTATGAGGATGTGGTGAGAGACAGTGTCAAAAGCCTTGCTGAAGTCGATGTAGAAAATATCCACTGCTCTCCCATTATCCACCCTGGTAGTTGTTTCACTGTAGAAGGCAATCAGGTTGGTCAAGCATGATTTAGTCTTAGTGAATCCATGCTGACTACTCCTAATCATTTTCTTATCATCCATGTGGATAGAGATGGCCTTCAGAATAAGGTGAGGCTCATTGACTGGTAGTTCCCTAGGTCCTCCTTCTTGTCCTTTTTTGAAGACTGGGTGATATTTGCTTTGTTCCAGTCCTCAGGCACCTCTCCTGTTCACCATGACCTTTCAAATATAATCATTAGCAGCTTCATAATGGTGTGTGTCAGCTCTCTCAGCACTTGTGGATACATCCTGTCAGGGCACATGGACTTGTGGATGCCAAGTTTGCCTAAGTGTTCTCTAACTCAATGTTATTTGACCAAGGAAAAGTTCCTATAGTCTAAATGCACATAAATGTGATGAAAGATTCAACCAAGAGAATAGAGGGTATAAAAAAATGCCTCAGGGGTAACACAAGGTTACATATGCAAAATGTTTGCATGTTCTGTACCTTATTATTGTGAGAAAATTTAAAATAACTGACCACAGGTTATGCATTAATTCACACAGATTACATGCCCAGCCATGAACAATTTATTGTCAAAATCCATTCAGTGGTGCACAAGAAAACGGGCTGGTTTTAAAATAATCATTGAAACACATAGGGAGGAATGGACAAGTCAGTAGGGAGAAGAATCTAATTAATATGCAATTGACAGAAAGAGCAAAGGGTAGGAAAACAATATTACAGAGGCAAAGTACATTGGAAAGGTCACTTTCTATTGAAAAATTGGAGCTTTCCATTAAAATTCAGAAACAATGAATGTCGAGATTATTGCTAATTCCAGACAAGATTTAGGAGCAGCTTTTTCAATGGATAATACTTTGGGATAATTTTCAGAGTTTACTAGAAACAGCTAACACTCTAGCTAGTGAAATTAACAAAGAGATTCAAAACAAGAAGTCTGAGGATACAAATTATGTTTAGTCCTTTGATAATTAAGTTGCGCTAATTGAAATCACCCAAAAGGCAAAAAAATTCCACAAGAGTTCAATTTTCTGTAACCTGTCCACATCACTGTGACCTCTGAGATGGCACCAGCCAGTAACAAGTAACAACATAACAGGTATGTTATAACAAACAAGTATGTCCTATAAAGTTGTACTAATCTACAACTTGAAAGTCTTCCTTTGCTCTGTGCATCTTGTGCCCACATGGTGAATGCTTATAGAAGAAAGAAAAGGAGACATTGGGAGAAAATTACTTAATTGAGCAGTTTATAGACTAGCAGACAGAGTGAATTCTTTCCAGAAAGAAGGAGATCCTGGGTTCTTGTGTTCCTCCAGATATCTTCTGTGAAGCTTGTGTGGGTCCTTACTGAGTGGCACACAAGTAAAAAGCAAGAGAACTTAGCTGTGTTAGTGTGTAAATCTCTATGGGGTTTTGCCCCTAAGTATGTTCCATATTTCTTGCATCAAAATCTCCCACTATACGTTACAACACAAGCAGGAATCATTTAAGGATACAACTAGAGTACTTCAAGTAGAACAAAACTATTAAATTTAAAAGGATTGATATAACCCCCCTCCAGATATTTTAAAAGAAGTTCTGAAATGGAATTAATGAATTCTTGAAGAAGTAAGCTATTGATGTTTTTTTTACATCTGCTTTGGAATTTGCATCACTTAAAAATAAATAAATACACAATTAAGAAATTAAGAAATAAAATTCTTAGCAGTTATAGAGCACTTCATATTCCTCAAACCACTCCAGACACATTAAATACATTACCTAATTAATTCCTTCAGAAGCCAGTCTAACAGACTTCACTGCATGCTGTGCAATGAGAAACTGTTGCTTCTTGATTTAAGGTCTGTGCTCATTGCTCTTCGTTTTTTTTTTGTTTTTGTTTTTGTTTTTGTTTTTTTTTTTTGTTTTGTTTTTTTTTATTTTATTTTTTTCACCAAACAACACCAATCCTATGATTTCAATTTTGCATGGCTTTTTGGTTGCATAATAATTACTTAAATGCCATTGAGATCAGCCACCTCAAAGTCAGCATTACTAAGTCTCCTTGTTATGAATTTAAAAGAGGTGCTTACCGGGGTCAAACCAGCAGGATGTCCTCTCACCTGATCAGTATATCCAAGCAATGAAAAGGCCATAACATAGTCTGTCTTTCCTGTCTTTTAAAATGCTTCGCACACATCTAAGACTTATCCAAAACCTCTGCAGCTGTCTTGGTTTTTCAGAGTCCTTTAAATCTCTGTATATAAAATCATGAGATCATTCCTGGGGATCCTGGTAGACCTAAGAGACTCCCAGAGGTATTGAAAGCTGACAGCATATAAATCAACCACTATGAGGTCCAGTCACTGTGTTAAGCTGACTTTTAAAAGACTAAAGGACACTCAGGGCACATTTAAGTAAGGCAAAGAGATGATATCCATTCCCATGTGTGGCATCATTACAGACAAAGAAGCACTAACACATGACTTGTGGGATAGTTATATCAGCTATGAGTTCCCTGAGCAGGTATGAATTTCACTCTGATCAAGTATCTTATTTTTGGCATTTCATTACTGAGTGCTTCATTTTTTCTTAATCAGAAATTCTAGAATTTTATTCCAGTGTTTATTAAAGGTACGGTAAGCTCTCTAAAATACATTTATTAGAATGAAAGTGCTTGCATTTTATTACCAAGACATAAAATGCAGAAAATTCTTTAAAGATCAATATCCCTTACTATATAAATTACAGTTACATCACAAGAGAGACAACAAAATAGCAACAGAAAAGTGAATCTGATCAGAAATTACAGCTTAGGGGGTGAAAATGCTTTTTCCCAAGGCACTCAGATTCTGACATTGAGCTGTAAAACTAGCATGAAAATTCAATTAAAATTGAGTGCCAAAGGATAAAGTTAGCATAAAATTGATTTCAAGAGATAAACTTCTAAATTATTTCTAGTGGAAATTATTGAGGAAAGGTTTTTTTAAAATAACCCTCTAAGACTTATTTAAAACTGGAAATTACATACTTCCTAATTGGAAATCTTAAATCTGGAGCTTATACAAAAATAGAAATAAGATTTTAGTTTAGAATGAAATTTCAAACTAGTTATTTTCTAGAAGAGATTTTTAGCTTTTTGTTTCATAAAGCATCCTGACCTGTGGTTTTAAACCTTTAACTTTTTAAAGGAAGTTGTCAGGTGTAGAAGATAATCTCTTTCAATATCATAAATATTTATTTTCATTTCCCCCGTGCAAATTCCAGAACTTAGCAAAAAAGGTTTACTGTTAACAAAGCATCTCTTTTTCAGTCCCACAATGCATTAATTTGGGATCCCTACTCCTATCCTAGGTTAGTTGAAGGTAAGTCCCATACTTCAAAGCTTTATTCTGTGTCTTATATGGTGTGGCTTTCTATCCAAAGCTAATTGAACAAAGGCTGTTGTTCCATACTATTGCTACATTCATGCAAAAGTTCTCAGTTTCTCTGTGGTTTAAACCCATACGTAGGTTTATTTCTGCAGAATATTCCAAGTCAACTCAAGCTCAGCTCAGATGTAACCAATAGTGGATCCCAATCAATTCTAATGTAGGGAATGCAGTGCTCCAGGAGCTGTTCTGCATGTGCTTGTCCTGCCACATGAGACCTGATCTTCAAGGATGAGGCAGAGCAGACAGCTGGGAGCAAAACGCTGTTCAACTCTGAGAGTTTAATTTGCATTAGTCTGCATAAAGATCCTGCTAAGCCACCCCACTGCTCACTCTGAATCAGGGAGCAAATCTATACCTTTACACCTAGCTCAGTTCAGCACAAGTGATGCAAGGTACCCAGAAAATGCCTTCCTTTAAATCTGTAACCTTTGGCAGAAAGAAGGCAGGCAATGGCTACACTTGCATTAGTGCTCAGTTATCCCAGAGTAAGGGGCATCATAAACACCAGTGAAAGGATGGCAATGAACAACTAGTGTAGGCTGTCAGGGCTGTTATCCTAGCTTAAGGATAGCCAGAACACAGTATTTTTTATACTTCTATGACTACAATCAGTGATCACAGTTAAATTAAATTTCTTTAAACAGTGGGAAGCAATGGAAAAGCATAACTATACTTGGTCAAGTCAAACAGCTTTCTTATTGCATAATCAATTTCTGATAAGAGCTAATGGAGAAGAATATAAGAACTAAGCAAGTATACAACAATATATTTCCAGAAAACCCTCCCATTCTTCAGGGATTTGTAATTAAATTACTTCCAGACATAAATATGATGACTTTTCACCTAAGAGTCCCTGATGTATTTTCCTCTCGAAAATCATGAACTGCTTTTGCTAACAATGTAAAATTTTAACATCCTAAATACATAGGCAACTGTAAAAAACTGAACTAGCTGTCGGGTGAAAAAGCACCTGTTTCTGTTTGTTCTCACCACACCCTCTTCCTCAATTTTAACTTGATGCAACTGTGTTCTTATAATAGAAGCAACAATCACAGTCACTTTCTATTCACCTGGCATGCCTGATTTTAGAGACTCCAGTCATGTCTTTTCAAAGCTGAAGAGTCAAAGTCTATTCATCCAGAAGACTACTGTGACTCTTCTAGACTTCTGATCACTTTTTATTGTATTTTTTCCAGTTCTACCACCTCAGTTGTGGGAAAAGAAGCTGGGGAAGAAACCATATATTATATTTATTACGTAAGATGGTAATTTATAGCAGCAAAAAGATGTCCTCAATTTTCCTCTATAATTCATTTCTAGTAATTCTCAACATTTCTTTTATCTATCTGTCTATCTATCTATCTATCT
>JAWWMP010000132.1:16847394-16889759 GCA_035047865.1 Dendrocincla tyrannina
CTCAATTTTCCTCTATAATTCATTTCTAGTAATTCTCAACATTTCTTTTATCTATCTGTCTATCTATCTATCTATCTGTTGCTATTTATTATTATTATTACTAAACCAGTTATTTGTGCACACTTGGTCTCCAGAAAAAGCAAGAGCATTAGATTTAGACTTCAGTGCAGTAACTTGTCTTTGCATTGGGCTAGGAACATGCATGTAAAGTATGCAGCTAATTTTCTGGATCAGCCAAATATCCTTAGAACAACTTTTTAAGTCACAGTGGTAAAGCTTTTCTGAACCCAATGGTTATGAAGGTAACCACAGAAAAACACAAATAGTAAAAACTATTTCTGATTAGTCCAAGATTTTTTTTATTCCTGCTGATGGTGAGCAGTAGACAAGATAAAGAGCACTGTGAGCAGCTACCTCCTAGAAGGAACAGGCTATATCATACATGAATAAGTATGTAGAAACTCTCATATCATGAAAGTCTCTACAAGGTCCTATAAATGAATAAAGATACTCCTTCCTCTCCTGTGTGGGCTACAAACACTGTGGGTGAGAGAAGCCTGGAGAGTTGGCTCCCATGGCTGATGTTTTCTTTGGAAGGGCACAGAATCAGGAAAGGGATGATAATAGACATGCTTCACATTGACAGCTGGATAGGCAAAAGATGAACACAGACAAAGGACTGGGCAGAGAGTCACCCCTCAGACAACAGAAGAAAATCTATTCAAGCATTTTCTTATAAATATCCCTTTGCAAAAGTATCCTGCCATGACTTCTAACTTGGCACACAGTGATAGATCTGAGAGCCCCTTGCTGTCCTCGAGACACAATAAATGTGGCTTTACATTTGTATCTTGGCCAGAAAAAAGTAAGCCTGACCCTTGGAGGCAGCAGGAAGGAACAGACAGTAAAGGTGGGATTCATGTTACCTAATATCTAAATGTTAGCTTTTCATTTTGCTAGTTACCTTCCTTCCTGCTACACCCATTGGGAAGAGAGAAGCACTTGTTCCCTGGTCTTAGACACTTCTCTCAATGGGAGAAAGATGACCCAAACCAGTACAAACTTTCCTCCATGGACAGTGCAGGGAATCTCAAAAACTACCCTAGGTTAAACTATTAGAGGGTTAGATGAGGTGATTTCTGAAAGGGTTTTGGTTTTCAATGGAAATGTTCTTATAACAATGACATAGTACGTTTTAGAGCATTTGCTTTTTCACTCTGCAGACCTTTCCTAAAATGTGTGTCACTCACAATACAGCAGATGATGGATAGTTGATTTCAATTGCACTTTCAGGGAAGTAGCAAAATGACCCATTCTTATTATATGCCAGGTCTGGCAAGATGGAAAGCAATAACTACAGTGTAATAAATGATATACTATAATAAATTAATGAGGTTACTATTTAATTGACAGCATTTGCATTTAAATGGAAGCTTTAAAATAAAAAGACTTAAGAGCCTTAAGGATGCAATATTCAGTATACCTTATGATGGCAATCTGTAGCTACATTTCTTAACATTTCATTATGTTTCCTTGACCCACTAGCATTTGCAAATACCTGCAAAAATTTAGAGTTTAAAAAATTTAGAGTAATTTTGAAACTCAGAACTTTCCTAAACTTTATGCTGCAAGAATTTATTTAGCTTTTTGAACCATTTCAATCCATATGAAAAATATTTGACTACTGACATTGGCAGCAAACAACTCGTTATTTGGGTCCACTTACTTCACTGCTGTAGTAAAGACTTAGGATTATGGAATCAGTGGGATGGTATACTTCGGTTTAAAATGGATAAATAAATAGATCTTCTTGCAGCAGGAATACAATGATAAAAATATATGCATATTCACAGGTATGAAGACAGGCATTGAATAAGTAGCCATTGGTAAGTAGACATATGGATATCATATTTCAAAGAATTGTTAAGTTCCTCAAAACAAAAGCTAAGACTCAAACAAAATAAAACAACTTATTAAATAATGCAGTTTAGTTTTAAGAACAACACACAACCTACACTTCAAAGAATTCCTAGAAGTATTGTTTGGATTAGGCCTGAAAGAGAATATATGAAGGAGCAACACCAGGAACATCGAGATGGAAAACCTAAAAAAGCGTAAGCTGACATATTCTGCCAAGAAAAAGCTGGAAGAAAAGCCTTCCAGGGGGACAAGGCTTCATTCATTTTGCTAATGTAAGCCAGTATGAATGAAGAGCAGGAACTAAAATGGTGTGAAATCAACATAACTAAAATATTTTGCCCAACAGTTGAGAAGAGTATCATGAAGGAGAAAGTTGCATTCCTTTTAGACAGGAATGCATGCATGTATGTATGGGTCATCAATATCACTTCTACTTATATCATACAAATAATTTTCTTCATCAGAAGCCCAGTCTTCTGTCTGTCTGGTGTATAGCTACAGCAGTGGGAAGAAGTAGTAGCAGAAACTGGAAACTATATGAGGTTAAACTCCTGAGAAAAACTGAATCAAAATTAGTTTTGTAAGCCCTGAAAAGCAGCTAGAGTAGATAGAAAATACTGCAGGGTTTACCCAACTCTACACCAAACAGACAAGGCATGCAGAAATTTGTTAAAATCCAGAGATGTGTTAAAATGTGTTAAAAAAATCAGAAAGCACATGAAGCCATATAAACTCTCCGGTCCATATTTAGGGCTGGGAGATTACTGGCTAAGTTAGAGATGTGACTCATGCAGTTATATTTCTCCTCTTTTAGTCAGTCCTTTATCTCATCAAATATTCCATCAAAATTCAGGCTTCCTGCCCAACAGCTACGTCAACAGAGATCCGTCAATCAATCCTGTCAATGGTGCATTCTGCCCAATTGCATTATTTTGCTGGGCATTGAATCAGATTATGTGATGCTGTCTTACTTTGGCAGACAATGTTGAGGATAACAGCAACAAACACCAAGCTACTTCTAAGTTGGCAGAGTTAAAGTGTTGACCCCTGCTAAGTCACAGAGAAGTGACTAATGTTACATCTATGAAAGTGTGCTGCTTTCGGCTGGGTTAGAGTTAATTTTCTTCACAGTGGCTGGTATTGGGCTGTATTTTGGATTTGTGCTGAACACAGCAATGGTAATGTAGAGATGTTTTTGTTATTGCTGAGCAGGGCTTACACAGAGCCAAGGCCTGTTCTGTTTTCTGTACTGCTATGCTTGTGAAGGGGCTTGCAGATGCATGGTCGACTGGAAGGAGACACAGCAGGGACAGCTGGCCCCAAATGACCCAAGGGATATTCCACACCATATGACATCATGTCATGTCAAGCTTCTCATCCAATACCCCCATGTCCTGCTCGATAGGATTACTATCTCCTCCCAACCTGTATCTGCGATTATTTCACCCATTCCTGTAGCTCAGTCTTAGTCTGAATTTTGAGTTTTTGACAAGTTTTGGATCCCTCCAAGAAATTACTGATTTATATTAAAAGAGATACTAGTGCTTTCCTTCCCTTGAGATAGAAAGATGCAAATGGAGAAAGGGTTTAAAGGTCTTTGTCCAATTTGTCTTATTTTTCTCACTTGTTCTAAAAGAAACAATCATGGCTATGCAAATCCCATTTCCATTAACCTTTTTGAGTATTGCTGGCATTCTTGTATAGTAATTCTCTTGTATCATATGTCAAGAAACAGCTGACATATCCTTTAAAAGTCTCTTTTGCTTTATAACTTGAGTCTTTCAACTAGTTTACAGGTCAGATGACTGGGAATATTAAACCGAAGCTTAATTTACAGTTTCAAAATTAATTCTCAGGCTGAAATGATTGTTTTCCATTTTACTAACCCTATTCATTTGTCAATGCTCAAAGGTTAGAGAGTAGAGGTAATTAAATATTAGTGTAAAACAATATAAAATTGATGCAAGGCCCAGAAAGTTGCCTGTATTAAATATGAAGAGCATTGAAGCTTTATCTTCTTCAGAGCATTGCATTTTTGGGAACTATGGTTAAATTCTTGTTTTAACCAGGAAGAAGTCTACTCAGATACTGAAAAGAGTAGAAGTGCTTTCCCCTCACTACTAGTGCTGCCAAGCCTCGCCCCTTTGGCTTACACAAAGACTGTAAATTCCCTTAGTGGAGCTGATCCAGCTACGAATCACCAGTAATGGCACAGGGAGTCGGTGGGATTGAGCAGCCCAGGAAAAGAGGCAAATACTCCTTTCAGTGGCATTGAGGGGATGTTCTCCTAGTTAAGGCAACAGGGTAACTGCACCCTGTGTTACTAATAACAGCATCCACAAACAGAAATCCTTCTTCCCCTGGAAAAGTTCCCTTCTATGAGAAAATCCTTAGTGAATCAACTTCAATGCTAGGAGCTCGATTTTCATAACTCTTAATGACCCGAGAGTGTAGGGTTTGTTAAGGTCATGGGAATGCATGCCCCAAAGTTCCTTAAGGACCAGACTTCTAAGAGTTGTGAGTCTCTGTGCTTTTGAAAAACCTTCAAAGTTCCTAAAGCAATCTTTAAATTCTTCAGTATTGTTATAAATATCACTGAGAGACATTTTTTTAATGTCTTACTTTACATGCATTGCTGAGCTTGAACATTAAAGAAAGTATTTGCAGCAAATATGAGAAAGTTAAAGAGAAGTACATTTAGGGCCAATCTCAAGTGAAACATCTTAATGATGATGAGCAGGACTGGTGAAATTTGTGAAAATAGAACAAAACATAACTTGCTGTGAAAATGGCTGGTACAAAGCATTATTTTACACATTTCCTTCTCCATTCAAGGGGCCAGTATTCCTACATGGAATAACTGAGAATTAAATTTTTATTACTAATAAAATTATAAGATTATGGGTTTCTGTACCTATTTTGGCATTTACATGTGATATAGAAAGTGTATTATCTGACATGTTTTATTTCTAAGTAAGTTTTTTTCTCATAACACTGTGGGGAACTGAGCTTAATTTCCCTGTGCTTTGCAAAGTTTTACTTTGAGCTAAGAGCTTTTACTTCCACACAGTGGAAACATAATCTGGTGGTCATATACTTACAGTTCATTTTATCAATGTTAAATAACAGTACTTTTTATATTCTGCTGCTGACCTACCCTTACAGATGAGATGATGGTCCCCCATCCACTGATAAGCATAATTCCATTTTTGATATCTCTGTCAATATGATCAATATCTAATCCAATGTGCCTGATGTAACAATGTTCCTCCTCATTGCTATACATCCTGTCTACCTATTACAGAGAAGAATAAAAAGCCCCATTTAAACATTTAGCAGAAACCAAGAGAAAACAAATTAGAGTGATCCTGGACAAACAATTTAAGCAAGAGTTTGAAGGCAGCAACCCAGGATTGTAAAAGACTCACCATAGTAAAAAGGAAAAACTATCACAGTAACAAATTTGACAGAACTGTTTGAAAAGCTAATCTTGTTTTCTTCCTTCACTGCAACAAAACAAGAGAAAAATTTGTAGACAAAGCTATTGCGTGAGCTGTGTTATTACTGATCAGTTTACTATGAGTCAGTCACAGCAGACATTTATAAATCTTGTTAGAACTCTACTTTTTCCTTTATGAAAGTAAATGTAATTCCAGTGTCTGCTAGTAGAAAACATAAGTGTTGTGTACTGAGAGGTGCACATGGGAAAAAAAATATTAATTAGGATAATGTGTTTTTCCATATCATTCTTCTCATATGATCAAGAGAAAGAGACAGATGATAGGATTCAACAAGAAATAAAACTTAGAACAAAATTGTTATTGTTTTTGACTCCCATATAGTAATGTTTAAACTTTCTGGCACTATGTGTAATAAAAAGTTTTAGCAGGATCTATTTATCTTTTAGCTATAATTCAGTACAGCAATTACATAGAAGTACCAGTTAGCCTTCTGTAATACAATTTTGGGAGTAGTTAGAATTTAGGATGCTGCTAACAGAGCTTCCTCCCCTTTGCCATCGATGACACTGCACTACCCTGTTTCCATTGATTTTAAACTATTTTACACCTGAAGTGGTTGCCTTTTTTTTTCTTTTCCTTAATATGAGTTTCTGTTGCAGAAAAGCAGCCCTAATCCTACCAAAGCAATATATATTAAATCTTTTATAATAATGAACTATAAATGAGAAATTATTATTTTCTGATGTCTATCTTATAAAGGTTTAGTGGATATATCATGCCCCGGTTTTTACTACTTAGTATGACTTCTATAGTTGCCCTGGCTCTATGGAGCACTATAATTAGATGAAACATATGTGAGAAAGCAGATAATGCACAGTTTTCTTCAAAAATCCAAATAAACTCAATGACAAGTCATGTGGATTAAAATAGGCTGCTATCATAGTGTGCCACGGTGGTGAAAATTCCTGCAAGTCCTTCATTTAGGAAGGGTTTTAACATCTATGACAAAAAAGCACTCATAAGCACACAGTTCTTCATACGGGCTCCAACTGGGTGAAATGTGATAGTGGACAAGTGTTCCACCTTAACAATTAAATCAAGAACCATCGTCTTCACCTAAATTTAGCTTAGCCTCAAAATGTTTCATTTAAGTAACAGTGCCTCATCCAGGCAAACAGATAAGCAGCAGGTGTATGAACTGAGGTCATCTGTATAATTCCTAGGTGTGCTTGTAATAGCTTTTCCTCTGGCATCACTTCCACTCAGATGATGTTACACGCAGCCTATGAGCAGCAGTCACTTTTTCTGTTATAGCAGCTTTTTCTTTGCATCTCCTGCCATTCAAAGTATCCAAAAGTCATGTGGCTGGCCTGAGACTGTAGCTTATGTAGAGCCAAAGCCTTTTCTGCTTCTGGTACTACACATCTAGTGAGGAGGTTGAGAGCGAATGAGAAACTGGGAGGGGACACCACCAGAACAGCTGACTCCAAATGACCCCGGGGATATCCCAGACCATATGACATTATTCCAGTATATAAAGCTGAGGGAAGGAGGATGAAGTGGGGACATTCAGAATGGTGACATTTTGTTTTCTGAAGTAACTGTTATATGTGACGGAGCCCAGCTTTCCTGGGGATGGTTGAACACCTGCTCTCTGATGGGAAGTAGTGAATGAATTCCTTGTTTCGCCTTGCTTATGTGCATGGCTTCTGCTTTCCTTATTAAATTGCCTGTGTCTCAACCTGTGAGTTTTCTGATTTTTACTCCTCTAATTCTCTTCCCCATCCTGCTGGTGAGGGACTGAAGAGGAGCTGTGTGATGCTCAGACTCCAGCTGCAGTTAATGACAAACATGATGAGGTTTGGTAGAAGGTAACACCACAGTGTGAAGTTTTTTTCTTCTGCACATTCTGATTTTAACAGGAATGGATCGAAAGAGGGCAGTGTCCTCCCTTCTGAGAGCTTTATGAGGCACCTGGCCCCTGCAAGATCTCAGATTCTAGGGCTGTAGAGTACTGCTGGAAGACTAACAGTGTGGGCTCTCTCTCTGCTCTAGTGTCTGATTCTGACTTTTAATAGAGAGGTAATAATCCTCTTTCAAAGTGCTAGCTAATGGATCTGAACCTCAGGATCACTGCAGTATAAGGCTGATGGAAGTATATGTGTAAGGATATGGAGTACATACAAGTTGAGCAAAGAATGGACTGAGTCTCTTGTCCGGGGCAACAGGACAGGAAAAACACTTAACAACATGAAATTCCATGTAAACATAAGACTTACTGTGAGGGTTACCACACACTGACACAGGTGTCCCAGAGAGGTGTGGATGCTTCCTAGCTGGATGTATTCAAAACCCATCTGGATATGATCCTGGGAAACCTACTCCAGCTGACACTGCTTAAACAGGAGGGTTGAACTGAAGATGATCTCCAGATGTCCCTTCAAAGCTCCATTATCCTCTGATTCTGTAATATTGTCTGAGAAACATTGAATACATACTCTAAATGACCTATAACCAAGGGAAGGCCAAGACCCATTTAATATTTGGGGACCTTTAAAAGATGAGTTCAATTGTTGTAAAATTTTATTTTGAAAACCAGGTTAAGCACCCACTATCACCCATGAATGAATCCACATATTAATTTATAGAAGCTTTGCTAAAAGGTATTCACATTGATCAATCAGTGAAACAGAGTGAAGATTAGAGTACACTACCTGCCTTGCCCTCACCATGTGCATGCAATCAACTTTGTGTTGGAAATAGTGAGCAACTTACTGTACCCAAGTCTGTTTCCAGAGGAAGTTAATAGGATGAAGCATAGATGTTGTAAATTCACTGAATTTCTTGCATGATAACTTCCTTGACAGAAAAAAACTAAATTAAGACAAATCTGTTCCAAGATTTTACAAGGATACCCTCAAAATTATGACCTAGAAGCCTTTCTTTTAATTTCAATTAAATGGAAAGTAAAATATTGATTTCTCCTTCCTCAGAAATTAATATTTGCACTGTTCAAGGTACTGAATTTCTTACATGAGTTTAAAATGCCAAGCAAAGTAGAGAAACTATTAATAACATGAATATAAAAGCAATCTAATGGATTCATTATAATCTACATATACACATAAAAATAGATTATAATCTACCACTCCTCATTCTGAGGTACATATTTTGGTTTATAGCACCTCATCAATTTTAATTGTAAACTTAGGAAATGATCTCTTTTTCTTCTGCTAATATACAGAATGCAAAAGTGTGACCGCAACATTTTTCATTTTGTTTTACGTCGTTAACTTTGCCTTCAAGTACAAGTCTTTACAGAGTTTATGAAGCATTAGGCAAGTTTCTAAAACCCAGTAGAAAATGAGAGATTCCTAAAAAAAATAAAAAATAATAAAAAAAAAATTAAAAAAAGTCTATCAAAGAAGGATCATAACCTGTTCATCCCTACAACTTTGGTTGAAATACGTGTCTTTCTCTTATATTTGCTAATATATCCATGAATACACAACCAAACAAGTTGCATTTTTAAATTACACTTGCAATTAGTGTAATGGCTTGTATTTTCTATATCCTCTAAATGTTGTTTGTATGTCCAAGACATACAAACAACAATAAAGGAGAACAGAGAAGAAACAGCATTAACAGTTACCATCTCTATCTTATCTTCTCTCCTTATTATGTTAATGGCACCTACACTAAAGAAGTTGAATCACAGCAGACCTGGAGCTTATCAGCACTGACAACTGCACAATTTGTTCTTAATAAGAGCAAATACCACAAAACAAACTTTGCTGCATTTTTTGAGAGTTCTTGAATTTGGAGAAACAGAAATTGCAATAATTCCATTTTAAACTATGAGCTACAGTGCATAGTTCAAGTTTTATTGTGCAATATAGTACCGTAGCACTATAGTATTATATATACTACTTTAGTGCACTGTTTTCCCCATGCCTCGGTTTCCCACTTGCAAACAGCAACATTTGTTTCTAGCTAATTTGATCCTGTGCTCATTATAAGCTTCAAAATTATGACCACTTGCTCTAAGCTGCATGAGTACCCCAGCTAAAGTGTTGATGTCTTTCAAATGTCCATCTGTAAAATTATTCAAATCTCACGATAAAGCACTGACAGGAAGTTTTTTTTTTAATCAACCTGGAATTATTTGACAGAGATGTTAACCTGACATTCTGTGTCACACTGTCTAAAGAACTTAACCCAAATTACCTTTAATTTATTTTTATTATTTTTTTCAGCTGAACTGAGGCAGCTCATTAACAGTGAAACCTAAGCCATCCAGACTGACTGTGTGGAGTCTTTGACCAGCATTTGCTGCACTTAATACTATTTAACAGGCTCTGTCACCTAAGGGGAAATATATTATACACAGTATTATACCCTCTAAACCTTATAATATGTAAAAAGATTCAGGAACAGTTAAAGCCCCACAGGTCATAAAGACTTCCATTTTACAGGAATTAAGAGTGTGTAAATATTATGTGTTAGGAGGAAAGTAATACATCATAGACAAAATACAGCCCAAAGGAAAGAAAATAAAACCCTGCTGTAGGGCCTGACTAAAATGGCTTTTTATTTACCTCATTATTAATATTACATATTTGAGTGTGTGAGTCACAAAAATGTAATGTAGTTCTTCTTTAGATTCAGCTTTTTTACTAGTTATAAGTGTCTTCTTCTTCCTGATTGTCTGATATTTTTTTAAAAAATGGCCCAGAAGACTGTTGAGAGCAGCAGAAAAAACAGATTCTTTTCCTTGGTAGGACCTGTTAGAAAGCATCTCCTCCTCAAAATAGCCACCATCTTATTCCCATATATACTGAATTTATTAATCTAGTAAGGCACCTGCTTAATTTGTCTGGTTGTGTTGACTCTCACTGCTAGGGACCTAATCCTACACTCCTGTATTTATTTTCAGAATGAGCATTCATCTAAACCAATGGTTACTTGTAACTAAACTGTGGCAAGAAAAAAGGATGGATTTAAAGCTTTTTGGAAGTACCTGCATGTCAAATTCTTAATACCTTTCAGAAGACAATGTAGGCAAGAGGGTTTGCATGATTTATATCTGAAAAATAGACTTGTTTCTTTTATGACTTCAGAACAGTAAGCATTTGCTCTGAATATGCAAGATACAACTGCTGCTCCTATGCATGCATATCCCTTTCTAATGTACTTTGTCTGAGACTGGGGACACTGCAATCCGGATTTGCAACTCCCTTGTAAAAAGTGACCCTCTGGGGTTTTTTTTGCACTTCTCATTTAGATTTTGGAGATAATTTTGTTAGAAATCCAATACAGCCAGCAGCAGCACTCACAGATAACTAGAAGAGTGAAGAGTACAGAAAAAAACCCCACTTTTTTTCCCTCCCCCCATCTGGACTCCTGTACCAAATCTGTGCACAACTCCCATTAAAAGTTAGATAATGATTCTCTGTGATAAGCTGAGTGAGAAGACCAAAGAGGATAGGGAGAAATGTTGTCTAGCCAAAGCAGAAATGCACAAGCATAGTGCAGATTTTTTCGCTGAATAGTGGAAAAGGATGTAAAGGGGAAAAAAAAGCAGAAATATGGGGGGGCGGGGAGGGAGGGGAAACAAAAGTTACAATAAAAATTACCATTGCACAGTCCAGTACTGTGTCTTCAATGTCCACTGTACTCAAGGCTGCTCTGGAAGGCATGACATCGGCTCACTGCTACCAATACAAAATAAGATAGGTATAGCGACTCCTTAGATTGTCTATAAAAATGGAAATTTATCAGAAGACATTTTTTAAACACACTACACACCATGAATTATTTAACAGTTGCCTAACCCTGCTCAGTACCACAACTCTGGCACCAGTCAGTGCAAGCAGAAAACTTTACTTGGCATTTGACAGAACTATAGCAATCTCATAAATTAATTAGGTACAATCTAGCAGGCTGGCATTTGCCTACTGCACTCCACAGTGGCTTTATATTTAGGACAAGCTCACAGCTAACACTAAACTGTGCTGCCACAGAGTTACATTGAGAAATAGTCCAGTCCCACCTTTACAGGGTTTAGTTTTGGGGTTTTTCTGGCCTTTTGTTCCTGTTTCTGTATTCCTTAATTAAAATGAGTGGATGGATAGGTACAGCATTCCCAAGAAAGAAGTGGAAATGGTAATGTCATGACAAATATGACTCATTTCTCCAAGGTATTCAGTCCTCAGATGCCACAGTTATATAGCCAAACTAGAAGCAGCTATACCATTGCTGGAAGTGCTCAGCAAACTTGCTTGTAGGATGAAGATCTGTAATCTGTTGCAAAAGGAAAAACACATTATAATTTTTTTGGGAAAATGTATAACAATGGAAAAATGGAAGCAACACATATCCAAGGGAGGCATAGTTGTATATACAGAACAAGACATTTCTCAAAATCTCATAGGTCAGCTGCCTGCCTGGATACAGTTGTGATATCGACTGGATCTTGAATCCCTGTTTTATCACTTCTGCTATTTGATAACCAAGAAAAGAAGGAGCAAAGGAGCTCACCCTTTGCTTTTATATCATAATAAATCCCACTTCCTTTTAGAACTGGCAGAACAAGTATGTCTCTCAGTTCTAACACATCAACCTTTAACATTCCCTAGAAGTTTATTTACATAACTGTAAATGTCACCATCCAAGACTATTTTCCATAATGGATATGATGCCTTTCTATAGTCAAATCCAGGACACTTGCAAGTACACGGGTAAACTCAGTTCTTCCATATCCTGTGCTGAACTTCTCTGTGTCCATACCAGCAGAGATTTTTCACTGATCTCCAAGTACAAGCAACTCAGCTGTCAGTTTAAATGGTTTAGTTTGATTAATTCAATGCACAATAGAAACTGTCAGTAATGGATCCTTTATCTTCCACACTGCTTCAGTGATTAGATATCAAGCTCTCAGGGTATTGTTAGAACACACACTTCTTTGAAATATTTAGACAGTTAATTTGGGGGTTGTGATTTTTGAAAAGAAACCAAGTCCAGCAGTTTCAAAAGCAAAGAGACAAAGAATTTTTCACATGTTCTTGAGACATCAGGATGATGAAGCAATGCTAAAAACTCATCAGTTTCTTTTGTGTGAACCTGTTTGACTAAAAATATTCACAAAACATACTGAATATGAATGGAGGGAATATCCTTGTGTTTATATGAATGAGCTCCTTGTCACTTAAAATCCGGTGGTAGCTAGCATTACTATGGGAAAAGGAAGAGCTGTGTTCTGAGATCAGTTCATTCACTTTCACTGGCTCTATCTTCCCAGGAAAAGAGAAATCTATTCACTTGTGTTTGCTACCCATTTAAGGAAAGGCACATGTGGAAAATCAGCCTCTGCTTCCTTCTCTTCCATAGGGAAAGAGATATCCTTCCTGACACATGTGATTATGAAGTGGAAATAGAGCCTAACCTTGTCAAGTACTGAACACATCAAACAGAAAACAAAAAGACGTGTTTTAAGAGAGGTTGTGAGACAGAAGTACCTCACCACGTGTCCTTGATGCCCTTCAGTAATCTGAATCTACACCAACTGGTATGAACTGACACTGATCACACTCTGAAATACTTTGTTTTGTGGGGATCAAACAGAAAGGAGATATTTCAATATGATTCAGCGACTGTGAGAAACCATTCATAGATGCTTCTATTTTAAAGTGCTGGAACTCATTGCCTTCTTTGGGTTAATAATCTGTGAGGATCTTCTGTGTTTTTCCCAGTGAATGCTTGTTCTGACCACCAGAAAAAGGTTCAGTTCAGATTTCAGTAGAGCTGAGGTCCTTGAGAATCACATAGGAACTGTCAGCAAACTTCATGACTAAATAATTGGTCAAGCTTTCAGGCATCTGTCTAAAAATCCCTAAATCCATCTTTAAGTTCTCCATTCAAAGTGGACATTTGAGATTTTAGTTAATGTGAAAAAAAGAGAAGTTTTAGGGCTCCAAGTTCAAAGTACTGCTCCAGAAGGAATTCTTTGTCCTTCATATGAACACAGTGAGCATGGAAAAGCTGTTCTGGCTCACCTATTTTTGAGAGAAAAAAAGCACCATTACTTAATGGGCCAGGAAGGATTGGTACTTTGGGGTTATCTGGGGTTTTGTTACTTGTAGATTTGTTTATCAAAACTGAAACTGAGCCTTTATATTCTTACTTATGAACTGGAAATTAATCCTTTCTACTGTTGAGCACAGTGTAGTTATTTTTTCCAAGATTTGAAGAGATTCAATTTTCATGGTTGTTTTAGTTGTCATGCCCAAAGGCACACTAGCATTTACCTGTGTCAATACTTCACATACTCCCTGTGAAGATGCTTTATGGCTAAAAATCTTGTAAATACTTCCTACTCTCTTTTAAAGCAAATATGAATGTTTCTTCTCTTCAAAGAGATTCTGAATAAAATGCAAATAAGTTCTTAAATAAAATCTCTAAAAGTGATTTCCATTTTCTTTTTACCTTTAACAGCTTTCTGCTCACTATGTAGTTTGTGATGTATTGTACATTTCAGGCTTTTTCTTTTTAATGTTTCTTACTGGTAAAAGAATTATCCCCGCTCCCCACTCTTTACCATTTACTATTACCTTTTCTTCCATCTTTGTATCTTCATTAATTATTATAAAAAATTACAATTAATTATTATTTAGAAAGGCTAGCCATATATTTAATATGCAGATATAGCATAATTAAATATTTCAGTGCTTCAAATTATTTCTGTGGTACTCTTTGAGATCCAGGGATTTTTAAAAAAACGAGGAAAACATAAATTCCTGACTTGGAAAACCTCTTCTGCTGAGTTAATGTATGTGTTTCTCCTGATAGTCTTCAAATGTAAGGTAGAGAGATCAGCCTGAAGTGTTTCTAGTGCATTATCACTGGACACCAGACTCATTCGTCGAAAACATCAGTCTAACTTCAATGACCTATATTAGTTTACATCTGAAGAGGACCATGCCTAGTGAAATCAAATGCAATATTTCTCATTGGCTTCCTACAAGCTCTAGAAAGGTACAAAAGGAAGAGTGATTTCATCTCCCTAATTTTTTCATTTTATGGGACAAGGAGGAGAGTTCTCATTTCTTTGTTCCCTTGATAGAAAGCGCAATTCTTTCCAGAGGTTTGATACCCTTTTCTAATGCATATGAATAGTTGCAAGGAAAGGGAAGTGCTCAATCTGTGCTCCTTTCTGTTTTCCGTACCTTTCTTTTGAGAAGCACATGACTGTTCCTCAGCCTGGTCAATGGCAATGTACAAATATTCACCAGATACACTGTTAAGAAGAAAGGAGCTATATTTAAAGTCTTTCTCCCGATTAAAGTTCTGTATGAGAGTAAGCAATAAAAGTGAAATGAACTAAAAAAAAAATAAATTAAAAAACCAAATCAACACGCACACACAGAAAAGCTGCCCATTTGGACACCATATTCCTCTCCTTTCTCTCAACTCCTCTTTGTAGCACTTTGAAGTGATAAAATGTCTTCATATAATGAACTTCACCTCAGACTTTCTGCAGTCTTACCAACCACATGTTCTACTGTCATTTTTTCTCATACTTCAGTTACAAGGGTGTAAAATTGATCTCTGAAACATGCATTTCCTGAGATGCCTCGCTGCTTTTCCCATATCTTAAAACAAAACCAAGCCCAAATGAAGAGATTGCACAAAGAAGCCTCAGCCTTATGGAAGCAGACACAGTATATACACATTCTTTCAGAGAAATACAAGCCAGAAGGTGCATAAGAGAGCTAAGTGCCTGAGACCCTATGATTAAGAAGAGGTGGAAAGTAGTAAGAGAGAGAATATTCAGAGAGCAGTAGGTCAAAAGCTCATCTCGTAAACTGAAATTGCAGTTTGCAAATAGATAACAAAGTTTTTGTGGTTTAGATATTCCCAGCACTTAGCTAAATCTTTGAGACCCATGGGATCCTTTGAGGTTCAATCTCATTGTAGACACAAGCTGTAATCTTTGAGTGAAGGATCTACAAATAACTAACCTTCTCAAACTGTCAGGACTTCCAACAGAATTTGCTGAGGCAGGACTGCAAGATAAATAGTTTTTTGACAGTCAGCACTGCAATGGGTTTAGAAAAATCATTGTGTTTTTCGATGTTTTCCAGATACAGCACAGGAAGATCACATGAAAACTGTTCAGTCAACTTTTCCTTCAAATTACCTTCAAACATTCCAACTCTACAATTGCAAGTGTACCCTGATATTCAAATAAAGACAAAGTAGTGATGATGATGTTTTTCATCTGATCAAATTGTCTACTTCTGCACACACAGTGATCAAAAGGAGCATGTTGTTCTCTTTCTTATACACAGAGATATAAACTAAAAAGAGAGTGGGTTCCTAGCTATTATATCACTTATGGCTTCTTGATGCCCTAATTAGATGTCTTCTGCTCATGGAGAGCAAGCCCCATGTGATTACACAAGCACATGTTCCTGTAACACTGCTGCCTTTGGATGTTGCTCCATGAGATATTCATTCCAAAATATGTGCATCTGGTTGAAAAACAGATAAGTCCCTGAATTCAAAATGTATTTGTAAAAAGCATCTTCCTTCCCATTTTCATCAAGACAGAGCCAGATCCACAGCTATCATAAATCAGTGCAGAACACAGACACATAAACTTTCATGTCATATTGTTGGAGCTCAATATATGAGCAAGACATTTGTATTTTATATATATGAAAGAAATAAAATCATGCTTTTTCATGTTGTTCTTATGCACCTATCTAACTATCAGTCTATAAGTATGCTCTTCTAAGGTTGGGCAGGAATATAAAGGTGAAGGATGATCTGTATCAAACTTAGCCCTGAGCATTACACAATATGTGTTCCATTTTCACTGTATCACAGGCACCATCTTATCTTCAGTCTGTGTTTGACTCTATCTGTTGCCATTTTGAACTTTTTTACAGATTCTATTTATTTTTATAGAGTTTACCTACAATGTTTTAAATTCCTTCATTTTCTAATCAATTTAGAATGGTGTACCCTCTGTTAATTGTCATTTATTCTCTTTGCCTTTGACTTTCACAGTATGTTTTAGTATTAAATACAGAATAATACATACTGTCTTACTGTTATTTAATGGAATTCAGAAACATTACAAAAACGGGATTAGGAAAAAAAACCCCGCTTTATGAAAACCGTTGTCACTACAGAACGGACTCATGTAGAACAGCTTACTTGAAAATGGCACAAACATTCTATAATGTAATATTATTTGGAAAATCAATTGTTTTCTCCAAGAAAAAAGAGCGCTCTCTACACCACTATGCCCAAATACAAATCTGGCAGAAGGAAACTCTTATTAGTATGGAATATATTGTCTTGGAGCTTTATGGCCATATGGACTTGGTGTCATCTGCACACTTAATGAGGGTGCACTTGATCCCCTCGTCCAGACCATGGATAAAGACATTAACAGGCTTGGCTCCAATACTGAGCCCTGGGGAACAGCACTCATGATTGGCTGCCAGCTGGATTTAACTCCAGTCGCCACCACTCTCTTGGCCTTGCTATCCAGACAGTTTTTCACTCAGCAAACAGCACATCCATCCAAGCCATGAGCAGCCAGTTTCTCCAGGAGAAGTTTGTGGAACACAGTGTCAGAGTCCAGGGCTAAGGTCCAGGTAGTCAATATCCACAGACTTTCCATTGTCCACTAAGCAAGTCACTTTGTCATAAAAGCAGACCAGGTTGGCCAAGCAGTATCTGCTTTTCATAAACTCATACTGGCTGGGCCTGATACTCTGATTGTCCTCTACACCTGTATGTCACAGGACTCAAGATGATCCATGACCTTTCCCAGCACCAAGGTAGTTCCTGGATCCTCCTTCTGGCCCTTCTTGTAGATGGGTGTCACATTTACTAACTTTCAGTCAGCTGGGACCTTCCCAGTTAGACAGGACTGCTGACAAATTAGTAGTGAACCTTCCTTAATATTACAAATAATTTGAAGGAAAACCATGCTGAGTGCTTAGGGTTAAGTGAAATTAATGCATTTTATTTTTACATGTCCCAAGATAGAATACCTGGTTTATTATACAGCTTTGTGTTTGGCTATTTATTGAATAGGTGCCTTCAAAATTTTTTTCCACCCTCCAGCCACATGTGTAAATTCAACTAAAAACGGTCTTTACATTAAAGTTATTATTACACTGTGTCATATTTTACTATTGCATATAAAGCAGAACCAAATTTCCTATCCCAGAGTACAACACAGATTACCCAGGGACTCAAATTTTAGTGTCTATGCACTGTCAAAATATGTCTTACCATGAACATGACAGGCTGTATTCTGACAAATAATAATTCAGCATACACAGTGTGACAGATGGATGGTATGCTTGAACTGGTGTAAATTACATAATTTCCTTTATAATTGAGAACATCCATTTCCATTTGGGAAATTTTTGGTGGAGAAAAAACACAAGCTGAGCTCTTAGCTTAGTATCAGTACAGCATAGGGGTCTGCTACCCACGCAAACACTGCAGTATTTAACCCAGTGGAATTGTTTGGATAGGAGGGGAAGACTAGCAGCCAAAAATGGAGGGTAGAAGCCTATTCCAATAACCATAAAAATGTTCACATTTAAGGAATGCCATCATTGAAGTTTTCTCCCTAGTGGGGCAATCCAACTGACTTGTACAGGGAAAGGAGAGAAAAACAAAACAAGAAGCTTTCAACACTCGAGAGCTTCTGGGAAATGCAAACTCACTCTGTTCTCTCTATCAAAATAATTTGTTATTGTAGCATATAATTAGGTGAGAACAAATGCACATGCATCTGTGTCCTGCTTTAAAAGATGTTGTTTCTGACTGTTTTATCCTAAGCGCTAAATGCTATATGGTTCCATATAGCATGAAGAGGTTACTGTGGGGGATAAAAGAAAGGGTGGAGTGTGTGAAGGAAAGCCTCCTGGACAGTATAAGCGAGGGCTCAGGTGCTGCTTTCCTTCAGCGTTGGCAACTGGACCAGAGGGAAAAAAGCCTTGCTAGGCTGCAGAGGACAGCACGCTAACCTCTGAGATGGAGGAGCCAATTTCATTATAAAGGTTCAGCAGAAACTGATGTATATATTACTCATAATTCCTAACACCAAGCTGTGGACAGATGGTCTAAAGGTATTTTCTTGATAAATACAAAAACCTCAGAAACAACAGGGAAAACCTCAGAAACAACAGGAATTCATAGGGGGTTAAGAACTGCTGAAATATCATCGTGCCAGATGGGTTGCAGTTTCAGTATTCCCAGTGCTATTATTTTAAGATAAACACCTATGTGAATAACTGAGTCATATGTTTGCATAGGAGACCAAAGAAATATTTTTATAATGTGATCCCTCTTTTAGGCTAACACAAACTGTATTTTATTATTTCAACCTCTTAATCTTAAAGAATTCTGTGAAAAAATACATCAGGTTTCCAAAGATCTTATTTGATTTTATTTTTTTAATTAAATGTCCTCAACCTGGAAAGATAAAAATCACTCTTAAAATGAAAAGTAAATAAAGAATGTAATAGACTCTGAACAGGGTCAAGCTGAGACGAGATCATACGACAAGGAAAGAGCAACATTCTCTTTCCTCAGACAAATAGATTCAAAACCAACTCCTTTGAAGCTGAAGTGGATGTTGCTGCATTACACTGTGGAGTAGTAAACAGGAATTTTGTCAGGTGTACCCTAACAAGAAACTGCCTTGTACCATTATTTATTCTGGCTCTATTTCAGCCCTTGACTACACTTTCATTGTGCTGCCAATCAGTAGGTATGTCAAGCATGGAGGAAAAAAAACCCTGTACCAGTCATTAACAGTAATTAGCAAATGTAACAGTCTCTAGATTGTGGGCCATCTGGACTGGCAAAACTTGCCTCACATGCAGCGCAGAATAGGATCAAGAAACAGTGTGGATTTAATGCATTTCATCTTGTGAAAGTGATTTTGTCTTACTACAACAGTCATTGTACTGATACCTTTTAAACAATAATGATAACAGTGAAATAAAAATATTTTTTCTCACAATACTGTTTGTATCCATGTAGGGAAAAAACAATTCCCTTGTTTTGTAAGTAGGCTGTGACCTGTGCTTACATAGCTCCAGTATCTCCCTTCGTGTGTATGTGGCAGTGAGACAAGTTAAGTGGCAATTGGCACATTGAAGGCTCCTTTGTGTTTTGATATATAATTTCTAATGATCTCATACTTGATGTTTCTCACTCATACTGACTCCTCACAGTAAGTATTTCAGAAGTATCTTCCAGGCATAAAAGGAAAAACAAATTTAAATAATTTTATTTCTGTAGATTTGGGGGAGTATTTAAAAGGTCTTTGTTTAGAAATCTCCACAGAGGTGGTAGCATAGCTACACACAGCACATAGCACAAGATATCTTCCTACATTCCTTCTTTAACCTCAGTTCAGGACTTAGATGCTCATCAGGTCCTTCTTCCTTCTTCTATTAATTTAAAAATTAAATCAATGCCTTCTAAGGAAAGAAAACACACTATTAAGCTTAAATTTTTTTATTCTGGCATTTAAACTGATGCAACCAGGAAAATTACAGTTGACTTATTAACTATTAAAGCTCATCAAAGTTATATGTTACTGTAACTTTATTTGACTGAATATTTCCTGGTCTCTTATATGGGATTTATACTTTTGAAAATTAGAGGTCTATATAACTATAATTAATTAGAAATACATAACGTACTCAGTCATTGTACCAAATCTCAGCTTTAAATATGAGATTTTCACAAATGCAAGAAGGAAACATATATACAATTCGTGCAAAGCAATGGAATTATTTTGTACCAGCTTCATTGGCTGGTAGAGTTGAAATAGTTATGTTTTTTCTTATTACCTAAATTTGTTAAAGTGCTTTTTTCACTGGAGCTCATTCTTGCCTATTTAATTGACAAATCTTTCATTTTTTTAAATAGTGAGCTGATAAAACACGCACTTCATATACTAGACATCTGGAATTCTATTTTATCAGAGCAGGAGGGTATCCTTATGTTGCTACCTTAAGCAGATGGATTATAATGCTTAAAAAAAAAGATATAAGAATTAAACCATTTTTTCAGATTTGTTCTTTTGATAGTGACTTCATTGGTGGAGGACTCGATGTGAGGGTAAATCTTTTCACTCATCATGAGGCTATTTTTTTTTTCTTTTAACCGGTATATTTAATGGAAGTTCTGTCTTCCCTTGTTTCTTCACTCCTCCTTCTCACAGTATACGTTAGAATTCTTTCTAAGAAACAATTACTCTAAAGATTAAAATTTTCCTCCTTGACAAGGGATGGCACATGCTGCAGAAGGAACTCAGAACATTATTAATTCCAGTTAGACTTTCATTCCCCTCAGTACCTTAAGACAAGTATTTCTCAGCATGATTTGAAGGCATATGGGACTAGAAGTCACATGCAAACACGTACAGGATTCAGTTTCTATAAGTTACTAATTTCTTTTAGGAATTCCTGTTTTTTTTTTCTTTTCACTTAAATCACTCAAGCTGTCAAGTTTTTTTTTTTTTGTTTGTTTGTTTGGTTGGTTGGGTTTTTTTTGTTTGTTCAGGTTTTTTTGGGTTTTTTTTTGTGTGTGTGTTTTTTTTTTTTTAATTTGTTTTTGTTTGTTTGTTTTGTGTTTGGTTTTTGTTTGGGGTTTTTGGTTGTTTTTGTTGTGGTTTTTTCCCCTAAGAGGCGATGGTACTGAAATAAAGAGGTAGAAGAGATAAAGAGGTGGGCCTCACTGAGTTCAATGAAACATGAGAAATACCTGCTCAATGCTTTTTAAGAAAATGGAGCTTGATGCTCTATCACAGTGGCATTATCCATGTCAAAGTAAAGTGTAAACTGTGACTCTGAGAATATCATCCAGGAAGCAGTCTCAGATTCTGGGAGGAGGGAATAGTCAAACACCTTTAATTCTGCCAATGGGATCAAGGGAAAACTCAGATACATGTAAAGAACACCTAGCATATGAAATGGCATCTTTGCAAACAGATTTCTTTTATCTTACAAGGTTACATACTGCTATAGCAGTCTACTATAAAACAGCAAAAGGGATTACGGTACTAATCTTGCTCAGAGAAACTTCAATAATTTCCCTAGGGAAGAAAAGGTCCAGCAAAGACCTCATAAATCACTGGAACAACCTCCCGCAGGGTGTGGTAGAGTTGTCATCATGGGAGGTTTTTAAGATGTCATTGGATGTTATTCAGGTTAATCTCACCTGGACTTCCTTTCTCACAGAAGGCTGGATTAGATGATTTTTCAAGGACTCTTCCAACCTGGTCTGCTTTATGATTCTGTGATGACATTTCACATGCCATCATATTTCTGTCTCCAGGTTAGTCCACAGCAGCCTAAGCTTTCTTATGAAAACCTGAAGATAAAATCCTGAGCAGCGTCCAGCTGACTTGCCCACAGCTACTTTATACATAAGTAGTAATACTGACTAATTCTTCAACTAGAGGTCAAACTTCTATTTTGTAATAGTTGTGCTAACTGTACCCAGCCCAGCAGGACTATCTCCTGCCACTAAAAGTATTAGGCAAGGTAGATGAGACCTGAAAACAAATATTCTGATTTTAGCTGGGATAGAGTTAACATTTCCTTCACGGTAGCTGTTATCAATTATGTTTTGGATTTGTGCTCAAAACAGAGTTGATAATATAGAGCGATTTCTGTTATTGCTGAGGAGCACCTGCACAGCTTCAAGGCCTTTTCTGCTTCTTGTATTGCCCCACAGGCTGAGAGTGCACAAGAAGCTGGGAAGGGACATAGCCAGGAGAGCTGACTCCAAATGACACAAGTGTTATCCCATAAAATACGACAGCATTCTTAGGTATAAATGTGGGGGAGGAAGGAGACATGTTGACAACAATAGTGTTTGTCTCACCAGGTCACCATTACCTGGGATAAAGCTCTGCTGTCCTAGAGATGGTTGAACACCTGCATGCTGATGGAAAGCAGTGAATGCATTCCTTGTTTTGCTTCACTTGTGCGCATGGCTTTTGCTTTCCCTATTAAGCTGTTCTTATTTCAACCCATGAGTTTTCTCACTTTTACCCTTCTGATTCTCTTTCTCATCCTGCTGGTGGGGGAGTGAACAAGCAGATAGGTGCATGGGGCTTAGTTGCCATCCACAACTTCCTTAGTTGTTAAACCACAAAAACAGTTAATGCCTTTTAGACAATACTTTTTTTATACCTATCTTTGTAGATCTTCTATTTTCAGAAAAAGCATATGTAATACTTTTTTGTCAAAGAATATAAATCTTTAAGTTATAAGTATTACAATTAATTAATGCTGGGTTTCAGTGCTAATTAAAAATCCCCAATATAATTTTCAAGTAGTGATCTCAATGATGCAGAGGTCATGGAATATTTGGCTACCATTCCTACTGTCTACAGCCTTTGACTACATGTTTAAGAAAGACACCCTCACAGGATTGCCTGAAACTAAACCATATGACTAACAGTATTGTCCAGACCCTGTTCCAGTGCTCTCCATGAAGAATCTTAGCCTAATATCCAATCTGAATTTCCTCTGGCTTCATTCCATTTCCTTGTGTCCTATTGCTGCTTACCAGAGAGAGGAGATCAGTATCTTCCCCTCTGACACCTTGTTGAGGAAATTTTACTACAATGAAGTCGCCTCTCAGCCTTCTCCAAGCTGAACAAACTAGAGGCAAAACCGCAGCCACTCCTAAATCTTGCCCTTGAGGCCTTTCACCATCTTGGTCCCCCTCCTCTGAACAAGCTCTGACAGTTTGATGGCCTTCTTATAATGAGGCACTCAAAACTGCATAGAATACTCAAGATGAGGCCTCACCAGTGCAGTGTAGAGTGGGACAATCATCTCCCTCAAACTGCTACTTATGCTGTGATTTCTGCACCTCAGGACACAGTTGGCCATTTTGGCAGCCAGGGCACACTGTTGACTCGTAGTCCAGTGCCATCCATCCAGTCCCCCAGATCCCTTTCTGCTGGGCTACTCTCCAGCCTGTCATCCCCCACTTTGTTTTTATAGCCAGGATTATCCCACCCCATCTGGAGAATCTGGCACTTGCTCTGGTAAAATTTCATATGGCTGGTGATTGCCCAGTTCTCTAGTCTATACAGATCTCTCTGCAATGCCTCCGAAAATCCAAATGCTCCATCTTTATTGAGGCAGACCCTATCGCTCATGCTAAAACATATGACTTCAAAATATTATGCCTTTCACAAAATGATCATTCTAACTTTTCATTAAATGCCTGATTTTCCCGCAGAAAGATGTTTTTACTAGATCAATTGGCGCACAATTATCTTGAATAACATAGGTCTCAAGTAGACAGCAGCAGAATTTTCTGCCTCCACACAGCTTGTTCCCACAGATGAATCTGTCAGAAATCATTTGATCAACAAACCTAACAGCATGAGATAGACAGGCTAGATTGCTACACCTATTGAAGGGTTAGCTGCAAGGAAGTGCAAACTTTTATTTTAGCATGCTCGCAATTGAAGCTGAACTGAGAAACACTGCACAAAAACATGGACCGATTATTCCACATTTGGGACTCTCAATGAGGCACAGAAAGAGACACAGGAATCATCATCTGGTGTGATTATATTAAAGCTTATATATGAGGTCCCGTATTTCATATAATTACTTTGTAGTGAATGCAACTCTTTCTTGTAGCTTTAAACTTGTTTCTGGTTTATTTGTTTTTTTTTGTTTGTTTGTGGTTTGGGGGGCATTTTTTTTGTGGGTTTTTGGGGTTCATTTGTTTGTTTGTTGTTGAATGAAGTTATTTCTCTGTTACAGTGGAAGTTCCCCTAGAATCAATTATTCCAGTTACAAACATCTTGAAAGTATATTGCGCTTAAAAGTGTTTAATACCTCTGGTGAGACAAAAGCCAGCAGATTAGATGACATACAGTCTTTGCAAATAGAAACCAAGGAGCTAATTAAGAAGCAAAACTGCTGCTTTTCTTTGCTTGCATTTAAAAGTGAAATATTAATCAAGTATTAACCATGGCATGGAGGAGCCAGACTGAATAGTCCTTGCTGCAAAAAGAAATAAGCTCTCATGTTAGTGATATAAAATCTTTTAAGATCTCATTATTCCTGCAATAAATTACTTTCTCCCTTGCAGATATCAGATTCTGATTTACAAAGGGACTGTTATGAGATATTTTGTTCTAGTGCCTATCCTGGCTCCTAGGTCTAGTCCAGGAAAGATGTCATCCCCTGTACATTTCCTACTGTTAACATTTTGTTTTGTTTTGTTTTGTTTGTTTGTTTCTTTTTAATTTTAACATCAGTTAATCATTTTAACATCAGTGCTTCATTGCAGTTTAACTACGTTTTCTGGGAGTCAGCTGTAAAGACACATGCTTTCTTGCAGGTTGCCATGACTGCTTGCACTGCTTTTCTCTCTGTCCAGTAAACTTCTTTAACTGTCTTCTACCTGTATTTGCTGATTTTTTTGAATCTGTGGTAGAAAACGGCAGGATTCTAATAATCACATTGCTCACCATTTATTCCAGGACTTCTAAAGAGTTTGATTTCCTGAAAGAGAAGAAGCACTCTGCTAATAACCACTGCAATATCCAGCATGCCTAGAGCTGTGGATCTACAGAAGCCTGGCTGAGAAACTCTAAATCACTTGTTGTGTATGCACAAGGGAAAAGAACTCTGACACACTAGGAAAGGATGTATGATCAGGTCAGCAATTCACCCAGCTTATTGTCAGGATGGTCAAATTCTGGGTCTTCGTGCAAATTAATAGGGTAATATAAAGAGTTCCCTCAAAAACAGGATTAGGTTTGTGGGTTCTTCCATCTGAGGCCACAATGGGGCTTTATTGGTGAAGGATGATTTTGCCCACAGTTGTGCTTATTTTTTATAAAACAGGGAAAGTGAGGAGGGACTTTATATATAATCTAAAAGAAATTATAAAAGAAATGTGAAGATAGCTTTATTATCTTTAGAGAAACTGGGAGGTCAGAGACATTTATTTTGAAGACAAGTTCATTATGACACAAATCCTGAAGTGAAACTACTCCTTTTACTCCTTTTTATTTTAAATCTCTAATTTTCAATGTTCTTCTAGAAAGCCCTGAAATTGTAACATATAGAAAAACAGAAGATAGGAAAAAGCAGACACATTATACTAATTATAAAGTAGCATGACAGATATCTCCTGTCTTCAGGGATTTAGCATTCAAATTGCTGAGCTGACCAACCCAGCAACTGAAGAGAGCAAAGATCCCTCATGCTCCTGGTATTATCAATACATACCCAGTAAGGGCTTTCACAAAATTATTTCACAAAGTTTTCTGCTCACTTTAGGTGAAGTTAATATGTAGGTAATTTTCCTTATTGTGGAAGCTAAAATTTACAATCAAACAAAACATTTCTTTAGATATCTTCAGTTACTATGTTTACAGTTAATCCCAGATCTGTTAGTATGCAGATCTGCATAAGGCTGCAAGGGCTTCTGGAATTTCCTTGTAGAAGGAACAGTTCTGTGTTAGATTAAATAAACTTTCCCAAGTACAAGAACACAGCCTCCTCCACAAAAGCATACAAAAGTTATTTTGTTTCAGTGAGACTAGACTCACTGACTTAAAGCTGAACATAAGACTAATTACAGCAGGATTTTCAGAAGGGTGGAACCCATATCCAAAATAAAATTAGGAAAAAGCAGTCAGGCTTACTATACTAAGTAAAAAATTTTGAACCAGACTTTTGAAAACTTCTTCTCCCATAGAATTTACTCTTCCTCCCTCCAACGTGTGGGGGTCTCAGCCATTCAGAAAAAACACTGTACAATGAGCTTCCTGTAACACATAACTAAGTTCCTGCTCAGTTTTAAACCCTCAATGATTCTTAGCATCCTCCTCTGTTTGAACTTGTAGCCTTCTAGAAGAATTATTTTTGTTCAAGGGATTAAACACGAGTCTAAGATTTAACTGACACATTCAGTTCTGTCTCTAAAGTTTTAGTTGAAGATCAAAGACATTTAATGTGCTCAGCACTCCAAATTTCAAATGTTCATTGTATTGTTTTGATTAAATCATTATTCCCAGAGAACTGGCAAAGAAAAATGTTTCTGGGTGTAGGGTCTCATCAGCACCTCTGGATTTCTTTTAGGGCAAGCATTTCAAACTCCTTTTATTTTCCACAATTTTTGTATGTGCTCACTGAATGCATATGAAAAGCATCACTGAGACCATTCACAAAGCTAAATACACATATACTTGTAAGTAGGATTGAAAAGCCTTAATTACCAGGTATATCTTATGCATTTTAACTTTCTTCTGCATTGTGCTGCTGTCTTGCTTTTATTGTGTTTTCTGTCACATCTTTGTGTCATGTCCTCTGCTTGTTCCAAGAACATCACTTCATCTTAATTTAATTTGTAATCTTACAGTAATCAATGCCAGTTTTGAGAAGACTTCTCTTTACTGAGGCACATTTTCACCATTCGATTTGCCATTCTTTTATCTTTTACATCTTTCATCTATCATTGTATTGTTTCCCCTCTTATCTGCAATATGTCATGTTTTAAGCCTGTTCAGATGACAGTTTTAAATTTAATAATAAATCTGTCTTCCTACCAAATGTGGTGTGGCAGTCTCAGCAAACTGGTACATAAATTTGGCAGTTTACTGAGGAAGTTTTAGGTCACTGTCAGTCCCATGAAGTTAAGGTCTGTATTGAACACATAATAAAGCACAAGACAAAGGTGTAAAGTCAGATCTTTTATTATTTTGGAGTTTCCTTGGTATTGGTTATAAATACAAATGAAACTTCAAACCCAGAACGTCATTCACTGGTAGAACAGCCACAGCTGTCATATGTTTTCAAAAGTGATTAATTTTTTTGTTCTTAACAGAGTAAATTGCACTTTTCAGTAACACATCTAGAAAAAACAGTTCACTTCTCACTCCAAGGTGTTCTTGAGGCTGTAATTAGATGATCTTTAGGTCCCTTGCATCTGAAACTATTTTATGATTCTATGATTTCTTCAACATATGCAATATAATGTTGGTTTAAATCTAGCTTGCTTATTGCCAGTAAAAGGTTATCTTAACACAGGATTTCAGACTTATCTGGGATAAACCTGTGAATATGCACTGGCCACCTACTCACATGGACGTATTCCACTGCAGAACACACACTCCCATCACTGTGTCTTTAAACAGGAGCTGCTTACTTTAAGTTACACTGAAAATCTGACTAGTCTGTCTGAGATCCCGGAGTGAACAGTTCCTTTGAGAAATGCTCATCACCATGTGCACTGAAGCTAGAAAAGGATGCAAGAAAAGCGACATCAGAAGAAAAACACTGAGCTTTGGACATGCATATGTTTAGAATTTCAGTTGTATTTCTTCTCTTTCTTTGACAGAGAGAAAGAACCTCATGATATTTTTTTTTTTTTACTTTTCCACAGATTTCGCTATCAAACACTTGGTACCTGTTACTGCCAAAGACAAAACTGATGCTGGCTTTTGCAACCCATCTAAAGTGTATTCTTGAAACAGGGTTTTTTCAGGTTTTTCTGTTTGTTTGTGGGTTTGTTTTTTGTTTGTTTTTTTTTGTTTGTTTGGTTTGGGTTTTTTTTGTTTTGTTGTCCCATTGTTTAGAAAACAAAAAGGGAGATCTAACAGTCTGGAGAATGCAGAAAGTCATATTTGAAGAAAGGTTGGTTTTGGATGGAGTATTTCCATTCACTAGATTTAAAATGAAGTAACAAGATGGACTAACAGAAATTGTTCCATGTATCTGCAACAGACAGGTGTTTTTTCTACGATGCAATGCATAAAGATGTACTCTTGACGAAATATGGTATTTTGGTTGTCAGTAAATTATTAAGAAGTCAACATTTGTTTCTAGAAAGAGGTACAGTGAGGGGGAAATATAATATATAATATAGGGTGAACAATTTGTGGAACATGATGACCAACATAAGCAGTGGAGTGTTACTAGGATGCAGAGGTTGTTTTGGATGCAGTGGCGTACTGTTGAAGTTTGGCACAACAATGAAAAAGGATTGCAATGAATTTGGGCAAGGATGAAAGGAAATAAACAGCTTTAGCAGGATGAGTGTAAACATGGAAAAGAAACATCTGTCCCTCACTGCAAAACCAGTGACTTCAAGAAAAGACAATTATGAGGTTTTTTTATCATTGAAAAATGAATGTTATTCCAAAGGCACATTAACTTTCACAAATTGTATTGGGGCATTTTAGAGAGGTACAATAAATAAGACAATAAATAATCAGTGACTTCTTTATACAAGAAAGAGTACTCCAGTACTCCAGGGAGGGCAAGCACCTTAAACACATTAATTGCCAAGATACAAGTGATCCATGACATGACTCAATTTTACTTACTTTGGAGGAAGCAATCAACTTCCCAAAATGTATTTACACTTTGTTTATTGGTATATTTTTCTACCTATATGCACAAGACAAAAAAACCTTTGTAACCTTTCATTTTTTCTGAGCTTCCAAACTGCTTTGAATATATTTTTGAACTATAAAAACTAAAGTAAACACAAAAGTATTGGACAACATTATGAAATTAACCACAGGGGAAAACAAATGAAAGTCCAAATCTATGGAAATCACAAGTTAGGCTCACCAGTACAACTACCTGAAAAACAATCCACTGTTGAGATACTTTTCACATTTATCTTTTTGCTGTGTGGGTTGGGTGTTGCAAGCTGAACAAAGTAACAAATATGGAAGCTGTGCTCTCATTTGGTTTTCTTTTTTTCCTTTGAGTTATGTACAGTCCATTGCAGGTGCTTCATATTGATCACTAGAACTAACTGGTTTTCCACTCAAGCTGTCCACTCCCCCCTTGCCATCTAGGAAATACTAACTCAATGTGGCAGAGAAACTGCCTGAAGACTTGTGGAAAGATTAAATGTGTGTTGAAATCTATTTTTAATCATCTATTTGTATTCAGGAGCAGCAGTTGCAGAGCTACCTGAATGCTTGTTCATTTATTTCCAAGTAGCACAGCAAAATGGCAGCAAAATCTCTGGTATGTTCCTGTTTTTCATCTTTTCATACACTGGCTTTGGACCAAAGTGCTGCCAATGAAAAAACATGGCAAACCCTTTCCCCAGCTGATTAGATCCACTTGTTTCATGGTAAGAGTTCCCTCTAGTTTATTATTATTTGTTGCTTTCCCTCTCCCTCGCCCCACTCTTTCTTTTCCATTTTCTCCCAATTACTATTTCATCTCTATTCTATTTCTACTTTACATATCATGCAATTCCAACACATTCAGCGCAAATAATTTTTCTGCTGGAGGCAATCTGTGAAGTATGGTAGCTACATCCACTATATCTTGGTCTGAAGTTAAAGATTACATTCCAAGATCAATCAGAACATTGGCATGACTGCCACATCCCAGATATTCTAGATTATATTCAGTAAATTATTTCCTCAATCAGGTGGCTTCTACAAATTAAAATCAGAAAGCCTAGATTCCTCATCTTTCATTTCCTGAAAGCCTTGGAGTCTGAACTTCAGGAGTGTTCCAATGTGCTTAAATTAATACAGAAAATGTTGTCCTTATAGAAACACATTGCCAAAAAAACAGATTACCACAGGTTCCATCTGCTTGTGTCAATATTTTTATTCACCACATTTCCTTTCACCCCTATACTGGTTCTTCTGGGATGTGCTACGGTCTCATAATTTAATCCCTTCCTCTTTTTTTTTGTTCTCTCTTTTTTTTTTTTTTTAAGTGTAATCTTTTTGGGAAAATAATTTATAAAACAGAACTAATTTTTGAAGGATTACTTCAGAAAATTAAATTATTTTAGTCTAGATGAAAGCTGTATGGACAAGTCAACTAATTTCTTTAACACGTGTCTCTAATGCCACTGCTATGGACAACTAGTATCATGTCTCTCCTTACATGTACCCTCTCACAAGTGTTGAGACTGGCACTTGACAACTCAAGTCATCAGGATTCTAAAACAAAAATTACAGGATTTTCCACTGATATCTTTGCAATATAAATATTAGTAGGAAGCAGGAGAATTAAAGAGAGCAGTTAAAAGCTTTTATGTTCTATGACTGTTCTTGAGCTACACCTCAAAGTAGAGTGCCTTTTTCCCCCCATTAAAAGTAAAGCAT
Source organism: Dendrocincla tyrannina (assembly GCA_035047865.1). Taxonomy (NCBI): domain Eukaryota; kingdom Metazoa; phylum Chordata; class Aves; order Passeriformes; family Dendrocolaptidae; genus Dendrocincla; species Dendrocincla tyrannina. The sequence continues at coordinate 16,877,971 of JAWWMP010000132.1, forward strand.
TCAACTTGGCACTTCTTTTTGGCAATGAGAAGTCTTGGATAGACCTGAGCATAGAGATTTTACAGAATCTGTACAGTCAGCTGTACTAGGATTAGTTCAAAGAGCAACCTCTACCAAAGAGCAACCTGTATTTCTGCCTCAGTGCCAAAAGAACAAGCAACAGGGACAGCAGCAAACCAAAAAGGTCAACACACACTACACTTTTAGCTTTCCCAAAGAACTATGCAAGAAATAGGGTATTTTCTTATAGCTACATTGCTTCCAGAAGCACCACTCCCATTAAACTATACCTTCCCTAGGTGATGACATTTAAACTAGTATAGAGAAAACAGTGCGGCTGTAAACACACATGTAGACACAAATACCCTCCAGTCACCTCACCTCAAGAATTTATTGTTGTTCATATTGACAGCTTTTGTCAGCTGGATGCAGTGTTTAAGGTGCAGTCTCATGAGAGTGGAGTAAAGGGTGAGAATACTCTCCCTGTTAGATTCTCTTCTTTTGATGCTGTCTAGGATACAATTGCCTTTCTAGGCTAGAAGTGCACACTGCAAGATCATGTCTAAATTTTCATCATCAATATCCGCTTCTCTGCAGGGCTGCTCTCAACGCATTCTTCCCCAATACTGTAGTGGTACTGGGGATTGCTCCAGGCCAGGTGCAGGACCTTCTCCTTGTCCTTGTTGAACTTCATGACCTTCATACTGGCTTTTTCTTTTCCTAAGCAAGAAGCATGTCACAGATGGCCTGTGACATCAGGTCTGTGGCCTGAAGTGTCATTTTTTTCTCTTCCTCCATTCCTTGAGCTCTGTTCTATATTCTTTTGAAGTGACTTTTCTCAGCTGCACTGAAGCTTAAATTAACCTTCCAGTTGAAGCTTACATTCACCTTCCAAACAGGCAAAATGAGACATCTTGTAAATTGACAACCAGTCTCTATTTAATACATCCTGCGGGACTGGTTTTACTGCTTTGGACAAGCAGTTGCAACTTCTAGCTGTCTTGCATCATTTTTCAGTTTTAAAGTTTATTTGATGGTGTACAGTCACAGTCATCCTTCCATCACACTCCAAGGCATCAAAAGCCATTGACTGTTTCTGATGCTATTGAGTGTTATTTCTCACTCTCAGTAACTTTTTGACATGACTTAGCAAGCCCATCAACTATTCCTTGGGATATTATACTGCTTGAGTTAGAGAATAGGTTCATAATTTCAGCTGTACATACCTTCTAGCTAGTAGAAATTTTCAAATTTATAAAAAAACATATCCTATCATAGCTAAAAATATTTGGAAGCAAACATTGCAGCAGAGGAGTCCTTGCGTCAGTCACCTATATGTGTAACTATGTTTCCAATCCACAAGCTGGATGTTACAGGTTGGCTGGGCTTCTGAAATTCTCTGTTCCTAGAAGCAAAATGTCTCCTCTTCTGAAGCTGGCACCAGTTGGTTTCTACAAGTCACCTTTTCATATAGTGCATGTGGTGTTCTTCCCATTTGGGATAGACAGCTTTGAGGATCAATATATTAAATACAGGAGTGCAATGTTTACATCCATCCTGCAGGTATTTGCGTACTCTGAGAGGGTATTTCTTAGATCAGGAAAAAGCAAAGAAGCAGTTATCATGAAGGTGATCAGTACCTACTCTAATTGTTTTGCCTGCCTTCTATAACTAAACTCATGTTCAGATATCTGCTCAGAATTGCAATTGCCAGGCATGGCTTTTTGGGATCCTTAAAGAAAGATAAGTTTTCTGTGTCTAAGTTGCTACATAATGATTGGTTTATTTGATGATTTATCAGCTTAATATCCCTCAGTGTTGAAAATCTCAGTGAATGAAATGTACACATCAAATGCTTACCGGCACTGTCATCTTTTTACAAGTCTATGCTAATTACCTAGAAAAATGTGGTTGCTTCCAATTGGAAAACATCTTATGAGTGTTTAAAATAATGCCCATAAGGTCTGGCACACAGGCATACAAAGTGAAGCAAAGAGCAATACCTTTCTCTCTGTTTGAAGAATGCAGCTGAAGGACAGAGTTGTGTCCAATTACTATCTCTCAAATTGCAGGACACTAGATGAACAAGCCATGTTCATACTCCCTGCTTTAGACAAATGCAAAATAGTGCAGGTGTGCTTTTCCCTCTTCCAGTGCAGAGACCATTCCGTTGAATTAATTTGTGTTTGCAGTGGGCACGCACATAGTTTCTTCGACAGTTCCTACTGCTCAAAGAGCAATTTTCTAAGCCACAGTAACTAGCTTGGTGTCTGAGTGAGGAAGTATTACTTCAGTATGCCACCTCTTATTAAGAGTTCATAATTAGCAGGCCAGTTGCACAGCCTCTTGTCAGGGGCAGTATAATTACTACCACTTACAAAAGGAAGAGCCCAATAGATGATGATGTTAATGTGTTTCTTATCTAACACATGCAAGACTAATATAAAACTATAGTGGGATCCATTAAAATCTGCTTAGAGTGGAACAAGAGCTTATTTAATTGACAAGAATTTAAGGGACTACAAAGGCTGATGCTTTTCAGCCTTTTCACATAACAGTCAAAAGGATGCCTCGTGAGTTAATGGTACTGCTGCCCTGTAGGATCATGTATATCCATGCAGTTCCACTCAGGAATGTTGACACCCTTTTCAAGAGTTTTCCCACCTACCTTCTCCCATATCAAGCAGTAACAATACCATTTTCAGCCTCTTCTAGTTGCTTTAGTAAGAATTTTTTTTTTAAAGTGCCATAATAAAATGGAAGCAGAGAGTCACTGAACAAACAATCCATTAAATTGCATTGAAATACACTGCCTTCAAAGGCAAAATCTAATTAAGGTTTAAACTGTAATGTTAATTGCACACTACTGAGGTTCACCATGTATTATGGGTTTATTAGCAGTTTTCTAATGAGTAATTTCCAAGAGACAAATGCAAGTTCTGGGACCCATGTTAAGCCATGGTAAAGAAAATTACTAGCAGGAAAATATTTGCTTTATAGTTAGTTTAGGGCAGAATATCTGAAGATATCTTAATCAGAGCTTGGGAACATAGAGCACCAAGTAAATCACAGTGTAGCATTAAGGTTATCCTCAGAACTACTCATACTGCTCTTCAGTTTTAATCGCATCAGCACAGTTTGGAGAGGGCTGAACCTGCTGTTAACATTGCTGCAAGTAACCAGATTCTAAGAAATAACATTAACAAAGAGAAAACATTAAACCAAGTAATTTTTCATGGGTTTTAAAGAAACAAGGAAACCTTATGTTCTGTTGTCACCACCCAATTCTCAGAAAAGACAGCATTTCAAACAAGATTATTTCTGGATTACCTTTTCTACATGAAAACTTTTAAAGAGGAGAACATTATTTCCTTCATGCACTTTTGCTTTGTTTTAGTTCCTCAGTTAATTCATAAAAATATATGACAGCATCCGAGGCCTAATACTTAGGAATCTGATTACATTTTCTTTTTATAGAGGCTTAGATTAAATAAGACTTTGCTCCTTAAAGGCATTATGTCTTTACTTACTTCTGAAATCAGCACCAAAATATCTTTGAGAATTGAAATGTTAAGCACCTATGTTATAGCTAGTAATGAGATTTCAGCGCCCAGATAAAATTGGCTCTTTTAATTTTCCTTCCCATTGCTTTGAACTTATATACATAGGAGTTTTTCATAAACATTCTTAGATGAGTGCAGGTGACACAACTAGACTCTTTGTAACAGTATTTCAGAATTCCTCATTTATTGCCATTTGCATAGGACAAATGACTTCTTGCTAGACATAGGTGAAAAACTGGATGCAGTGCGTTCACGAAGAATATAAAAACTAGATTATAGTTTCAATGTTTCAGCTAAGTACTGTCACTTATCTTTGACAACAAAAATAGGAAGGATTTTGTTTACACTGTAGACAGTGGAAGGATTGTTTTTCAGCTTGACCTGCAGACCTTTGTATAGAGATGAGTACTACTGTTATAGCAGAAATTTATTTGTGATTTTCAAAGTTCAGTTTGCCACTGAAGTAAAAGGAACAAGGTTGATTTTGGCAGTCAATTAAATCCCATGGAAAACAAGGAGTGCTGGAGAAAACTGTGTACAGATGGAAAATTTCTCATGCCCAGAAAGAATCACGTGAATAACTCAATAGAATAACCCATAGGCTGACATTCTTCATTCACAAAAAAAATCATGTCATTTCATGAATGATTTTTGAAGAGAAAATAGAACTAAATTCACAGATAATACTCCTTGCAATAAATTATTCAACCAGATCTACTTTCTTTTTTGCCCAAACAACACAACTATAAATAGCCCTCCTTCATAACAGTAGAATTTTTCACCAAGAAAAAGAACATCTGAAAAGCATAAGACCTCCTCTGTCTGTGAATGAGCCATTTAAAAATGGGCTATTAACGCAGTCATTTTTATAACCTGTTTCTAGCATTCTGATTAAAGCAGAATGCAATCAATACAAGCAGAGTAACAGCCCAATACCTAAAATGATAAGGATGTAAATTTCACAGTCACTAATTATACATATATTTGAAACTTTCTATAAGGAGGATACCAGCTGTGCCAATCCAGCTCCATGGTTTTCATAGAAGCGTAGAATGGTTTGAACTGGAAGGGACCTTAAAGATCATCTCCTTCAATGGGCAGAACCATCCACTAAACCACCTTGCTCAGAGCCCCATCCAGCCTGGCCTGTTTTGTCTTCCCTCCAGGATATTTTGGATTATTTGATCCCTTGGACAGGAAAAGCACCCGTGGAAGTTTCAACACAGAACAAGCTGCTCCCCTCAGCATGGAGTAGGAGGCTGGAAAAGCCTGGCATACATTGCTGTTTACGCACAAAAGATGGGGCAAGGCAGGGAAGGAAGACACATAGTAATGAATTAACAACATATTCAGTCCATTCCTGCCCCCAGGACCTGGAATGATATTCTTCCCTCACGAAGGTTCACAGATTTCAAACCATCCTGTCTGCAAAGCAAATGCTGGAGCAGCTAACCCCGGAACACATTGCCTCTCGCCCATAATATCAGACTAAACTGTAGCAAGACTGCCAAAATTGTATTAAATTTAAGGTTGTGCAAGGGACATCTGAACCTTCCTGAGTTTAGTCCTGCCTATGTTACTCAAACCACACAGCTCTGGTATGGAATTAATAGCCTTGCATTCAAAAAGTATTCTTTTTTTTTTTTTTTTTTTTTTTAATGACTCACCTGTCCCATATTCTGCAGTTTTCACATCCCACTAGATGTAAGGACTATGCACATATTTTCATAATGTTCTATAAAGCATTATGATCTTTGTTCAAGTGATTAATTAGTATTAAGGTATCACACAGCCAACACATACTGACAGAGAGTGTCAGATGTGAAAGTAACTGCAACTAGACTCAGAAGATGGCAGCTGCCAGAGGGGGCTAACTAACAAGCTCTTTTAAAAATACTAATTTTAACTTGAACTATAAAAGCAAAATTTTTAGTTCATGTAAAAACTGGAAGCCCTTTCACACACAAACAAAACTGTTCATGTGAAAACTGGAAGCCCTTTCACACACAAACAAAACTTTCAAGATTGGTGTAGGGAGCAATGTGGGCGCAATCGTTCACTGGTCCTTTCTAAAAGTAAACATTTTGCCTAGAGATATCAACTCAAACACTACTATTTCAGGATAATTTAGTCCAAGAACCTGCACAACTAGTGAAACAAATGATGCAAACAGCTACTTATGCTTCTGAACAAACTGCTAGTATCAACTCTCCATGGAGCTGACCTCTCCGAGAAAGATTTCAAATAATGCATAAATTAATCTCATGTAAATCCTATTTGTAGACAGAATATGACTGCAGTGGGAGATATTTGGAACTTTTGGCTTTCATAACATATACAGAAAAACAACTAAATAAGAACACTTTTATCACATTCAGGATACTCTTCAAAAAAATTGCTTATTTTTTTCTAATTATACTTGTTGCTAAAAATCCTCAGAGCAAAGCTATTAAAAATAGTGTTTGGGCTTTTAAATAATTCTTTAATATTATAGGAGAAATTATCAGTTTTATACCAGGATCTCAAAGTAATAAAACTTTGTTTTCCTCTCTGTGATAGCCTTTACATGCCTAGATAAATATGTATTTTAAGAAAAGATGGATGTCTTATATCCACTGTGTTGCATAGAGTATTCCTCTTTGTTCCAGATTTTATTATTTTCCAGTCACAGCTTGCGACAAATGACAAATTTTACTCCTAGATACCTTTTGGGCTTTTTTCAATAATAATTAATCATCCTTCTGTTGCCTTTAGGCATGTCCTCTGTTCTTAGGCAATTATTAGCCACATGCTCAGGAAGACGCTGCGTGTTCATTCTGTTACTTGTACATCCATGCTAGAAACAAAACCTTCTTTTTTAGTATGCTGTTAGTTTCCAGAGAAGTTATCCTTGCTTTACAGAGCTGGTAAAATAGTTGATACTCTGTAAAATGGGTAAAATCTTGCTCTTTCATTAGAACTCTGTTTATTTATTACATAGTAATTTAGTCTGCATAGTGTAAGTTTTCTTTTTTGTAAGAGATATGTGGAATGTTATATTTTGACTATAAGTTATGGAGGTTGTTGTTTCTGAAAGAAGCATGATGCATCATTATTTCTTTGAAACTTTAGCACAGAAGCCTTATCATCCAAGGACCATAAGAGATTGCTACTTTTCTGAAATGCTTGCACACACATTTAATTGGAATTTTTACCAGAAAACTCCCTTATCACTACCCTTTTTTGTATTTAGATTTATACTGGATGTTGCTAATTCTTTGAAATTTCCATGAAATTTTCCATGAATGTTTAATTTTGAAAAAAATATACAAAGAAATATAACATTTTAATTTCCTAAAATAAGTAATATTTTTCAGTTGTAAGCATTTTGTTTAGAAATTTAAATGAATGCATAATAAGACGTTAAGAAGTTACCACAATTACGAGGGCAAATTTATTCTTTCAGCTGTTTTCTTTTCTCCCCATCAACTGCTTGAATCACAGAAGTATACAAGATTTCAGCCTTTTATCCTTATTTGCAATGTGATTTTATTTTTAATCCCAATTCTTTTCAAAGAGTTGAAAAAACTTTCTTTGCTAACATCTACTGGCAGGTTATAGCAGGCCCACCTATGGACAAGAGGATAAACAGACAGGTGATGGGCTGCCAAGGGAATAACAGGGATGCAGTTGGGAAGATGAGGGGAGACAAGGAAACTCTTCTCTTTGCAATGGCTCCTGAGAAATAAATGGTGACCATACTCCTAAACAAATTTTTCCACAGATTGCATAGCATGGAGAGGAGTTTTTGCGTAAGAACACCATTTACCCAGTTATTCCAGTCACAGCTGAAGGGATAGTAGAAAAGAATTGAAAGCAAGTCCCTAGGACCAGACAGTAGAAAATGAGGCAATGACCTCATTACTAAGTGCTGCACAAAGGCCTAATTAAAGTCCTACAAGCTTTGACAATTTTTCTTTGCTTTTTGTCCCATCCCACCGGGAACATTTTGTAAATCCTGCCTTGTCAGCTTAACACATGGGGACAAAAATGCATCAAATGCTTGAGTAAACTGGGTTTTATGGTGTTAGCAAGATTATGACAGGATTTATTGCTTGAGGAAAGTGGATCATTCCTTTTCCTTTGTGGATGATTTGCATTACAAACATCTCTACTCACATTACAAAAGCCAATTTGAAATCCCAAGTCAAGCAACTGACTTCCAACCTCTCTGGAAGTACAAGAATTCTTTCCTGAAATATATTTTTATGGTGTCATTTCTAAGACTTTCAGGAGCCAAATGTGCATCACACTGAAACCAACTAGTTTTTTCTATATTATTGTCTCAGATTTAGAGTTAATCGATGCCTTTGAGAAGTTCCTGTTAATACATCCCTTGTGGTGACACTTCACTGAATAACAATTTACATTAAGCACCAGGGAAGTGTGCAAGGGGAGCTTATCCTGAGGACTGATGTTTCCTTCCCTACACCAAGGATAAATGTCAGAACATGGAACAAACCAGTGGCAGATTGAGAACAAATCTGGAATAAAAGTGTAAGTAGCACCCATTTTCTATCTTGAGACCACCAACTGGCATTGCATACCAGGTTTTCCCACAGGAAACCCAGCTATGTCTCTTAGGTTAGACCTGTTTATGCTTCTACTTTGCAAATATTTATTTGCACAGGCTACTTTAGCAGTTACTTCCACAAAACATTTTCAGACCTCTAAAATTTCCACGGCTACATCCCTCCTCAGTCATTACCAAAGCCATCTTCCCTCCATCTAGTTTTTATCCCTGTCATACCATCATAAAAGACATTTTATGTCCTTTCTCCACTGCAGCCGTCATTTACTGCCTGCCACCTTCTTCTTATTTATCTTTTCCGTGTCAGCTTCTCCTGGCCCGTGGTAATTCTGGTGCACTCAAAGTGAGACACTCAAAGTTAGGACTTGTTAACAGTGTTTCTATTATATCTAAACTGTTGAGGGAAAAGTATCCCTTTAGTGTCATTTGTGTTTACATGAAAGGCTTTTTAGCAAAATATAAAAAAATATTATAATAGCCTTAACTTCAATTCTGCAACATGCAGGACCCCCTGTCTCATTTGTCCTCCACTCAGCCTTCTTTATTTGTAAGGGAGAAATGGAAAGAGACGAAATGGAGAAATAATGCCTAATGATAGAGAAGTAGGTATGAGCAAATACACAAAAAATCCTCAAATATTTAGTCAGCTGTAGTTTTAGAACCTTTCTCAAAACACAGCATAAACATTTTTTTGTTACTGACAAATACTGTATTTTGAAGCATCTCAAGGGCTCCTGGAAGGGAATTCAGCTGCAGGTTGAATGAATTCAACTACCTGACAACCTTCAAGTAAGCACATTATACAACTTCTTTGACTGATGGTATTAAGTGTAAGCATTTTTATGCTCAATTTTTGAATTATTATTATTATATTTATTTTGGGCCTTTATGCTTGTCAGCAGAGCAGAACCATTGGTAATGGAGAAGTAAATTTATTAATTGCCTTTGTTCCACTCTCTGATGGAGTGTTTGTGTTTTGCATTATCTTCATCATTCCTCTCTGGGATCCTCCAGACACCTGAATGAGCAGAGGTCAGTGGGAGGCCTGCCTAAAATGTGTATAGGAAATCTGAATATAGCTGATTTCTGTCAGCACAGACCCCTCACAGTGAGCTAAGTCATTTAAACCTATGGAAATCTATTGGGCAAAAAGAATGATCTGTCTCTTCCCCATTATCATCAGGGGTCACAAGAAGCAGGGGAGTAGAGAGAAAATATTTCTCCATATGCGCCTTATAATACTTTTGAGAAGTTAAGACTTCCAAATGGTGCCCTTATACAATTCCATTGGACTCTGTGTACTTGTTTTACAGAGACTTATGGAAATTTTCCTGGACACTGGGACATTTACAACTGTCTCGATCAGCAGAAGGCCAGAATTTTTTTTCTTTTGTCTAGATTACAGAGGAAGGATGAGGTGCAGAGTCTGAATCCTCTAGAGGACAATTAACAAAACGATTCTCCATTAAAAAATTTCACCAGAATCAAGGTATTTCACAGAAATGGAGTTCTGATGGGAAAAAATTTCAAACAAATATCTCTGATGTTCCCATTTTATTTTACTAATATCAAGCAGTTGGTTTTCTGAGAGAAGCATAAGTCATTTTGATAAGTTAAGCTGCTTAAATGTTATCATTCCAAATAATTTTATTAGGACTGTAATGCTAAAATTTATTTTCACAACATATTATATTTCATGGATTCTATTTAATATTTGAATATGAGTTCAAATCTAAGTTAGCTGAGGCAAAAAAGTAAAACCTAATAACTAAATAAAGTAAAACACTTTGACACTCCAAAAACAAATGAGGTCAATATTGTGCAACCTAAATTTTTGCTAGTCCCAACTGGAAATACATCACAATTTTTATTTTTCAGTGTATTTTTAATTGTTTAGGTTTTTATTGTGATTAAAAAATTGTTCTGCCCTGCTCCAGTGGCACCTTTTCTCCTCCCGGTATTACTCAGGACCTTGATCAATGAAACATTTTTGTTCTAGTGGCAGTGGTGTCACAGCGAAGTCAAATGCAGCATGGCAATTAGTACAGCAGCTGCTATCTAGGTTCAAAGAGAAAATTTGATTATCCCTGAAGAGTGCTAAAGGATTTCCCTTGTTACATTAATTTCCACTCAACAGCATATTGGGCAAAGAATAAGGTTAGACAGCCTTTTCCTAATATCCTGAGGCGTTTTGAAAGCAATACGGTTGCACTTCTTAAAAAGTAGCAATTATCTGGTAGACTCACATATAACCCTGTCACCTAAGAGAGGAAATCTCTGAGACAACTGATGGGGCTGCCTTCCTCTTCAGATTTTCAATCAGGTATTGTAATTCAACCTATGCTCAGAGCACGTAAAGAGAGATGGTATAGTTTAATCTCTGTTATGTGCATGGTAGTCACACTGTTTAACAACACTGAACATCTCTGGGCTATATTTACTGTTGTGAAGGGCAGCAAATTCTTCTCTGAGTGAATTACTGGCAGAAAAAAGAGGACAGATCAAGGAAGTACTTTTACCCTGAGATTGAAGAATTGACAGCCAGAAGCAGTAACAGACTTACCAAGACCATAGTCAGCCTGCAGCAAAGCTGGAAACGATGTTTAGAGCCCCAAACTGTTACATTGATCAGACCATCGAGGGGAAAGAAATTTGGTACTTTTCTATTATATAAAAGAATTATATCAAAATGAATAATTTCATATTTTAGTGTTTGGGTTTCTTTTAATATGCTGTAACCTGAACTTTCCTTTATATTTCTGCTTCTTTTTGAAGTCAACTGCTGACAACATCCAATTGTGTGCTCTGCAATGTCTGACTTGTTCTCAACTGTCCTCAAATAGGCATGACTTACTCTAACTCTGGTGAAAACCAGATTCAGAGCAACCAAAGAAGGTTGGTTTTCCTCACAGAACAACTTTAGGATAGAATAAGAAAACCTAATGTTTTGTCAGTGGTTTTTTTTTAACTATTCCATACCTCAGATGGACATATCAGTACAACAGACAAGAAAATAGAATCACAAGTGAACTACTGTATTTTTAAGTCTTCATGCAAAATTTCTAATAGAGAATAGAACTTAATTCAAGAGTAAAAAAAAACATCTTGAGAATGTTAATTTCACTTGAATCACAAGACTTTTTTCCTTTCTGGTTTCTTCACTCAGAATGCTAATCTTTTGCTATCACATTCATTGCTGTATTTGCAAAGAACCAAGGCTCTTAAGTCCCAAGAGATAACCTTTGATTCTAATTTATTCTGTATTTATTCACATTTTCAATATATTTGTCACTTATCTTCCTGCCTCCTAGTATAATATGTTACAAACATAGTACGTGCTAGGTGACACACACCTGTATGATCATGGATGCTTCTTTGGCACACCAGAAATGTGGTGTGTTTACCATATTCCAAATAGAAAGGTGTCATTTTTAGTGAATTAGTGAAAAGAATCAGAATTTGAAGTACTTCAAATTTCAAAATACCCATAAAAAGAATAGCTACAATGACTCAAACCATCTTGCTACCTGTCTCTGACAGTGGCCAAATGACAGAACAGGTTTAGGCTTCCCCCTTTATATTCTCCGTTTTCCCATAGTCTGTGGCTTAGGAAAATCATATAGCTTTTTTTTTTTTTTTTTTTTTAATTCAACATG
>JAWWMP010000132.1:16896039-16965910 GCA_035047865.1 Dendrocincla tyrannina
AGATCATCAAGGTCCTGCTGCTTCTTGCACTGGACCACCCCAAGAATCACACCATGTGCCTGAGAGCATTGTCCAAATGCTTCTTGAACTCTGTCAGACTTGGTGCCATGACCATTTCCCTAGGGAACCTGTTCCAGTGCCTGACCACCCTCAGGGTAAAGAAGTTTTTCTAATATCCAACCTAAACTCCCCAAACACAGCTTCATGCCATTCCCTGGGATCCTATTACTGGTCATCAGAGAGAAGAGTAATAAGTAATAGTAATGAATATCTGTGTACCCTAGAAAGGTACTGCCAGCACCTGGCCAGACACAGAGGAAAAACGGAGGAAGGGGTCAGTTCAACTACTCCACCAGCTGGACTGATTAGCCTAGCTGGCAGATACAGAAATAAACCCTTCCCCTGCCCTATTTCCTTGTGCTGATGGAAAACAGTGTTTTCAACAAAGTAATCTTATGGTTTTCTCTATAAATATTTACTCAGAAATTCACCCATCTAGACAGTCTATTTGTATGTTTCAACTTAAGAGCATCCTGGAAATGTTTAAAGGTGCATAAATGTTTAAAAGTTACATATTCCCTGTTGCCCTATATTTCTACTTATGAAGTTGCTTAATTTTGGCTATATTTCAACTGAAAGTGATAAAACATGCAGAAAATATAAAACCATTTCCATCCCATTCCATTTCTATATGCTATAGTATACACATGATAAAACTGTCGTGCAGTTTGGGGATGGCAGTCATAAATCAGCATCAAACACCCTGGAAAATACTGCCCTTCACAATTTCCAATGCTTCCTGCAAAAATTCAGCATAACTGTGAGAACTGAGAAAAAGAAGTTCAACTTCTAAATGTGGAATTACCATCCAATATAGTGTTATTTCACATAATGTTATCATGGGGAAACATACTTTGAGTAAAACAGTACAAAAATTTGGCCAGATACTGTTACTTGTAGATCTTAATAACAGCTCTCAAAATACCAGTTTATATGTACAAAAACTTAATGAACCATACAGTGATCACTTAGAGAGACTGGAACTGGAGCTGGCAAAATGGAAAAGGGAAAAATATGATTGTTGCTCAGCCATAACCGATGACGAGTTAACCCAGAGAAACTGCAGAGATAATGCAGCATTTCCCCTGGTGGCCCAGCTATTTGTCCAGAATAAAGGTTACTGCCATTCATTTGAATAAAATGGGAATTGTATGTAACTCAACTGTCAGGCACGATGCAAACCTTTTGTTGAGAATGATAAAAGACAAGGAATTTAGGAATAAAGAGCTCTGTTTCATACATACCAGGTAACCTCCTGAAATATCTTATTTTCCCAACATAGCATCAACTTGCTGTTAGAGTAACCCTGGTATTTCGCCCTCAGGAATCCTGCCATGCAGACAATCACAAATATTTACTACCTTTCAATTGAAAAAGTGCTTGCCTGGACTACCATGCATTTTCTCTGGACACTTTACTACCCTGACTGAAAAAAAAAATAATTCTAACATGTCTGTGGGGCCATTGTTGATGGTGTACTTCATAGAGCCCGATTTACTGAGCACATGTTATTTGGGGTCCTGATTTCTTCTTGCTATTGATGCTTTCTTGGGGTAACACGCCCATGCTAATATTCTTAAACTATGAAACTTGTTAAAGTGCCTGAAAACAGATCAGTGTGGTCCTATATATGCAGTTCTTCTAGATTAAAAAAAACAAACAAACAAAAAACCTCCCCGGCTTCTGTAGTCCTTTCACACTGACTTTACATAAAAAGAAAGAACAATTTTAGAAGATTAAAATTCAACCAAGTTTAATCATGCAATGACTCAATGACTCTGGGGTCAGATCACAGCAATTTAGCTGCCTACAGAGTCTTAGTATTTCACTTGCAGGCTTTCTGCCCTTTATTTTGAACAAAAAGCCTAGAACAGACTTTTTTCACCTTTGCACAGAAGTGGTTTGTTGCAAGTCCTCGTTCTTTTGAAAGTCCTCAGTTTTTTGAAGTTGCTCTGGCCAAGTAACTTGCACAAGTGGAAAAGGACAAAAAAAAGGTAGTTCGGGTAATTTTGCTTCAGGTCCCTCATACATCTCTAATTGCATATTTTTTATTGTCTGCTCTTTTATACCATGATAACTATATGAGGAAACATCATGGGAATAATTCCATGAAAATACAATATTGCAAACTTGTGTTTTGTAACTACATTTTCACACTGAAACATCTACAAACTTGCTTGTATGCTTTTTAACACAAGTAATATAATGAATTTTGTCTCAACCATATTCCCAGTAATGAAAGAATCCAAGTTTCAGGCAGATACTCAGTAAAGGAGATTTCAGGCCAGAGTTAAACCTTTTCCAGGTTTAAGTGAGTGAAAGCTAAGTCTGAAAAAAACCCCAAACCTCAGGCAAGTTTAGCAAACGATGCTGCTGTAAGGTCTAACAAGAAGTTTTCTAACTATTTCTACTTATTGGAAAACAAATCACTAGAGTTTGAATTGATACCTAGCTAACTATGTCAGTTATTTCATACCAAAGTGCAAAGATGAGAAAACAGAGTTTCTTGGCAAACTGGAAAATCTGCAGGAAGAATAATTTTCTTACTATTCTGAGAATTCCTCACTATCACTTAGTGTTAAAACCAAACCAAAACAAGAAAACAAACAAACCAACCAATCAAATAAAAAAAACAACCAAACAAAAAAACACAAAAAAACAAACCAAAAGGAAAAGATGAATTAAAAGCCCAGGTTTTATGTTACACTGCAGACTGCGGCTCGAATTACAAAAGCCCTCTTTTATTCCACACAATAGGAACACTGGCAACATGTGCTGCTGCTGTTCTCTCTGAAAAAGATGATGGAACCGGGCTCTTTGTTGGTAACTAAACAGAGCCTATTTAAATATTTGGATTAGCAGCAAATAGAAGTGCTTTCACTCACCTGCTTGCCCCTCAGGCTGGGCAGGGGAAATTAGAAAAACTCTACATTGCTTATTTGAGTCAATATCAATGTGCTGTGCTTACCTTCTCAACCCTGTAGATCCCAGAGGGACTGGAAGCAGCAGTACTGATCTGAAACCAGAACAAGCAACCCCTCAAAATTACTTTCAAAATTCACAGTAGCCAAGGACCACAAGACCCCTATGCCATCAATGAACTTTCCTTCCTATCCTTTAACTGTCTATAAATGAACCTTTCCTCCAGTCCCATGGCAATGTCATTCCTTTAATGAACTTTGGCACGGAAACTTTTCAAAGGCTTTTAGAAAATCCAAATGTGTTTTGTCCAAATCCTCACACAAATCCTCATTGCAAGTATTCCCCTATACTGTAAAGAAAACTCCCATGAAATAAAAGAGGCATACCAAGACTTGGAAATTTGCCCAGGAACTGAGGTTTTTCAATTATATCAGGAGTTAGGCTTGGTGGGCCTGAGACAAAGCACCGTTCTACAGAACTGCTTTTACTTAGAGATCATCTCCAGTTGTAAAATTTACACTCCTTCAGTGTAAATGACATGACATTCCCAATGACATGAGAATCAAAGCACAAAATTTTTTATAAGTACTATGAATTTCGTTAATCTTTTTGAACAAAAGGAGGACTGTGTTGGGACAGATGCAGAGCTGTCACCGCCAGCAGACACCACGTTACTGGGGATAGCATATAAGGAACATGCGAAGTATATAACGATGGTTCACCTGTGTACATCCTCCCAGGAGCCAACTGCATGCCAGACATTTCCAGATGTTGTTTTCTAGTTCATTTCAAAATTTTATTTAATGCTATCCATTATTATTTTCCCCAGTATTACATAAAATCATGTTTCTATTACATTTGGGATAAAATGGTTATAAAAATCCCTGCAGCATAAAATTCCATTGTTCAGTTTTGCAATCGGTAAGAAAGGGAGTGACTATATATACTGGAAATCTGCTGCCTTTTATGAAACAAGAATAAACAAAGCTCCCTATTCACCTTTCAAACACCACATGTTTTTATATATGTCTTCTAATATCCCTCTTCAGATTCCATTCTTCCTTGTAGATGAGAACAGGTCTGTTTAATCAGTTCTCTGAGCAATCTGGTCTAGTGAAAGACGTCCCTGCCCATAGCAGAGGGTTTGGAACTAGATGATCTCTAAAATTGCCTTCAATCCAGACCATTCTATGGCTCTGTGAAAGTTAGCTCCATACCTTAGACCACCCTTGCTCTTTGTACTTCCTTTTAAGTTTCTTAGCTCTACAAAATCCTTTCTTTGATTATGCATTAGTTCTGTCATCACACTACTCGCCTTGTTTTGCAGATCACTCATGAATGTGATGAACAACAAAATCTGTACAGATACATATCCCAGATATGTATATTTGGGAGTTGAAACTAGAAGATCTTAGGGCTTCTTCCAACCGTTATATGAATACGTGATCTATCTGATATAGAATCAACCCTTAATTCATATATTTTGAGTAACCATTAATCCAGAAGAAACTGTCTATTCTCTAAAAATACCTGGTCTTTAAAAATGCTTAGTGCTGGGCATTTATTTTGGATGCTTGGAAATCTAAGTACATAACATCAATGGCCCTGCCCCAGGGTTTGCTGGTTCTCTTCCAGAGAAACTCCTCAGATTTGAGGGATATCATTCCCTCTGGGAGGGCCATACTGATTCTTCAGCTGGTATATATATTATATATGATTTTTTTATTCTCACCCTTATCACCGTTTCATCATATCTGCCACCACTGATAGAAGCCAGACTTGGTCTCTAACGTTCTAAATCTCTTTGCATTCCTCTTATAAACTTCATTGCATTTTCTGCTTTCTATTTTCCTGGACATCAGCTGATTAGAACAAAAAGTTTCATATCACCAGTAATACTCTGGCAAATTCTCCTTCCTGTTTTCAGTCAATACCACATGAATCTGGTATTTGGCTAGCATTTGAAAATTTGAAATTTAGCAAATTTTTCAAATTTTACATTGACACTTCAATCTGAGTCAATGTCTCTGACTCAGGCTTCTCTCAAGACCGTGTCTCAGGTTCCTATAGAAAGAATGTTGTAGAATCCTTCATAACGAATACTGACAGGAATCATTTTTGTTGTAACATGCCTGTATGTCTTTTTAGTCCTCCTTTTGCTCATCAGTCACCTATCTAATCTACAGAATAATGAATTCTTCTCTGGGTGGAACATGTTAAAAACGCATATCTGCTAGAAATTTCAGTGTTTCACAAGCTCCTACTCAATCTATTTTATGACACCTGTTAGGACCTGCTTGCATTTAGTTTGAAAAACTTAGTGCTCTTTTCCAATTTATTGAAAACGAAGTTCAGTGCAGACATTGTCTAATCATCTTCTTTGCCCTAGGTTTGTGTTTGGGGGTTTTTTTTAATGCATTTTCTATTTTTAAAAGCTTCCTTTGTTAGTCTGATTTCACGGCTTAGTAGACCAGTGTTACAACATGCTGCTTTTTCTTCTGTGTTTATATTTCTGTTACTCATTTACACAAGACTTCCTACCTCCATCTAGAAAAAGAACAAATGTTATTCTTTGTGAACGAAGTGATTAGAGATTTCAACATATCAATTTGCCTTTTACTTATCTTCATGATCAGTGGAATAATAAAAAGAGCAGTAGTGTCACATGAGAAAGCCAAAGCCAAAAGACTTGAAAAATGTTAGTTCTGGTTTCTAAGCACAGAATAGTTATGCTAAGTCACTCACGTCTAGGATTTTGAGAGAAATCTCGAAGATATAATTGTTAATTCTCACTGAAAGTCAGAAGTAACTGAATGATGAATTTAACAACACATCTGTGGAAATCTTGCCACCTGTCCTCTGATCTTTGTCATTAGTCCTACACAAATACTATGCAATGCACATTTCATACATATGACAGAGGCACCTTTGTGTCGTTACCGTGGGCTTTTCAGAGTGATAAGAGAACAGGAATGCTCCCTTAAAATGTAAAGCTGTCAAACATCATTGAAGTATCTTAATAAGCTTGAATGCAATGTTTAAACAGAGAATAAACTGAAGACAGTGACCAGAGCCTTGGATATTTACTTAACATTAACAGCATCAGAACAAAAATAAATCTCTCTGTAACAGTTTTGATGTGACATTAAACATGACCTTTTAAGCAACTGATGGGAATGGGATTCCTTAAAAGAAGAAAAAGACATATACAAAATGTTGAGTTAAATAGTACATTCATTAGTATTACGCTCATTCAGCTTGAAAGTCCATCTGCTTCCCACAGCATATTACATTTTTAAAAAATAAATGCACTGTCTAAAGCAATAGTCAGAAATTAATTCTAACCTATCAGTGTTACATAGATTATTTGGCAGCCAATATTCAAAGACACATCAACGCAAAATCAGCCAATAAACTGAACACTTCAGATGAAGTGGAAGCAAACGAGATCATGAGCAGCGAGGGATTTCCTAGGGAGAAACCAAGAGGAACTAAAGAAATATCAGGTCTCCTATCTTCCTACTTAGCATCTATCATTCCTACACCATGAATCCTTGTTTCCCCAGTACCATATCAATCAGATCAGCTGACACTGCTGAGCAGTGTTTGTTAAAGTATCCCACTCATAACCATGTCTCTACAAAACAAAGGATTTGAAGGTAGCTCTACCACCCTCGGTCAAAGATTACATTTCCAAATAGCACCTCTAAAATATAGAGGACTGAATTTTATCACATGTAAAGTCCATCCCAGAGTTTGAAATTTCAAAAGCTGTTCAACAAAAACGTGATTTAAAATTATACTGAAGGTCTCAGATCTCAGTTCTCCTTTAAAATACCTCACTCCATGTGCTGCTCTGCTTCAGTCTGCTGAATTTGACAGTAAGGTGTTTTGCCTTTTATTCCCACATCCCATTTTAGGCCATGGCTTGATAGCATTTACACAAAATCAAAACTCAGGATGCAAGTTCCTACCATGAACAGTACCTGAACTGTCACCCTCTGTCAATGATGAAAGAAAAGTCTGTCTACAGGGACTTCCAGATCTCAGAGATCTCAAGTGAACTGGTGTATCTACAGCACATCCTGCATATTATATCATTAAGCCCATGTCTTAGTCAGGATTAAGTAATTCTGAGTGACAGCTCTAGACAGATTTTCAGTGTTTACTGCACTAGCATGTGATGTTTTTAGCATCCCATCTAGAAAAAGAGGCATTGTGACCTCCCATTGTCCTGCCATATGAAAGTCCTCTGCAATTTAAATTATCTATAACATCTTTGTAGATAAACCGAAACAGCTGTACATTATAAAAGATGACAATATCAAGTCCCTAAGTCAAAGCTGATAGACTGAATAGGTGTCTAATTTCTGAATCTCAACAGCACAGAACGAGAGCTATAAAAACTAAGATGCATCTGATGATGTGCGAGAGCATGTATTTCAATATCTACAGAAACTTCAGCCCTAAAATTTGGATTTCAGGTACCTCTATGTTTAACCAGTAGCTGAGCAGGTACTCAAAAAAATTCTCTTTTAGGGACTTAGAATATAAAACCCAAGTTGGCTTCATAAGTACAAGACATCAAGGTGACTGCAAGTTTTCCCTGGCACTGAATCTTGGGGAAAACTCTAGAACACAGGAGTCACACTAAACACTTCCTACATATGAGAAGAATAGACGCACGCTGCAGTAAGCAGGCTTCTGGCTCCCCTTCCCTAACTAGTTCATACACGAGTGATTTGAAGATCATCATCCCTGAAGTGCTGGAACTGGAAATTATTTCACATAAGTGAAAGCTGTTCCAGGTCCACCAAAGAATTAAAACTTGTTCTTAAAATCAAATTACTTGGCTTTATATATATATATATATATAAATAAAGCTTTCGTGTCATTTATTTATGTCACACCAAACACAATGAAATCATAATCTCCTCTCAGATTTCTTATGCTATCTTCCTAACAATCAAGCATTATTTTCTGGATTTAATACAGCTTTTGACCAAATTTGGAAAACTGTATCAATAAGATCTATTATATAGGTAAGGAAAAAAGTAAAAAGAAGATTGGGAAGATGTGTTTATGATCTAAAAATTCATAGAAACTAATCCAGAATGTACTGTTTCAGGCTCAGTATTGACCACTGCAAAACGGGCAAGCTTATTTGGCAGAATAACTGAGTGAATAAAGAATAAAAACACTTATTTACAGTTTCCTACCCTGAATATTTAACTTGATTCAGGAGAATCAAATCTTACCCATCCCTAAAAGTTTCATAAAAAAATTATTTTACTATCATGGAAATTATTAATTTTCTGAAGTCATATAACTTTGTTCCAAATACATAAATGAAAGATGACATTGTATGACTGGATGATTATTCTGTTTAGTTTTAAAAACAGGAACAAAGGACGAGAGCACTTTGAGGTTACCAAGCTGAAAAAATTGCTTAGAACAGGATTTCAAAGGAAAAAAGTATTCAGTGACTGGTTTACTATCACAGCTTGTACTTCTGCAAATATTATGCCATGCTTTAAGTTGTAGGATGCTCCAGATAACTCCAACAAAGCTAGTTAATACAGATATCCTCTATATTTGGCGACTTAATCTAACCTATCTGATGTTTCAGAACAGAAATGTTTCTAAATATTTCTTATTTTGTTACAAAGAATGAAGAACTTTGACATGCTTTTGAACTGTTCTCAAACAGGGATATGAGATGGCAATAGCAAAAAGCTTTTCCAAAGGCTTTTGGGATTGCAGTCTAAAAGGTGGTAGCCTATTGATTGACTAAGCTAGATCCTTATTGAAAATAAGTCAACTTTTGATGTACACAATCATTACTTCCCCTTTATAAATCAAAGAACAAACTGCAGTGGAAGGCTGAAAAGCATATTCACACATTAAAACACCACTCAGCAGTTACTGCTGTAGTCCCATGTCAGTGCTTCAGCAACTCCATGAAGTTAAATCAGATCCAGAAAATCCCTTGACCCCCCAAAAAAGACAGAATAAGACAGAGACAGTGATGTTACTTACGTCTCTGCACGTAAATATCCCTATCTTCCTACAAACATTGAACTGACCAGGTAATGTGCATCTTCACACAGGGATCATGAATGTTTCGGGTGCTTTAAAATGCACTATGATTCTACAAGGAAGAGACATATAGAAAGGACCACTTTCCTTTCTATTTACAAGGAAATCTCTTTAGCCAATATGTAATAAACAATATAATAGAGGGGTTTAGGCCTGCCAGATGAAAGGACTCAGTATCCTGAAATTTTCAGAAATGGTAAGAAAAGTTAAAATTTTCTTAGTACAGCTGCTAGAAAGCTTTTATTAGTTAGCAAAAGGAAATCTGTTCCATGATCTGTGAGGAAGGAAAAGCCTTGGAGAAACAGCTGTTTTCACTGAGTGCAGTCTAGGTAAGTAAAGCAAGCTGTTAAACCTAGGGTGTATGTGATATCCTCTTCCATCCCAAGTACTGAAGCACAACAAGAATATATGAATCATAGATATAAAACTGCTCAAACCCTCAAGCACAGCCTTATGTAAAGCACAACATTATTATTATAGCATATATATTGCTTATAAAGTTCTCCAAAGTTTGAAGTTTTCTGTGGAGCAGCATATGCAACAGGTAATATTCCTTATTTTCATTCACACTGAAGAAAACATATTACAGATTTCTTTCCTTTCAGAAAAATATATATTGTATTCAATGTCATATAAAATATTCATTCTTCTGACCCTTTTTTTCCCCCCAATCATGTTTTGAATGGATTCATGTTGGTGGGGTGTTTTGTTTTTTTCCCTGTGGTTGAGGAGGAATGTTCATAAATCAGAAAACAGGTCCAAAGTTTCTGGGATGGTCTTATCATGGTCTGATTGCAGCTTTTATGAAATGGTCTCCTATTATTTTAATTTCTTCTCATAATAATTTTTAAAGCACAGCCTAAGTAACAGAAAAAAAGGACTAAAGCACCAGCAGAGTTCAGATAATGTAATTCAGGAAGAACAAATGAGCTTGGCAGAAGAGCAATTGGTCTGCGTTCCAAACTAGGAATGCTTTAACTCATTTTGGAACCTGAAACTCTGCTGAAAAATACTACACCTTTTTCTCCAAGTGACTCCAGAAAGCAAACTTTTACAAAAGGTATGCTCTTGTTGTTTGTGTGGGTGTTTTTAGAACAGGTCTTTCTAAGATATCAAAAAGGATTTTAAACTCAATCAGATAGTCCAAAAACACACTTGATCCTGAAATTACCAGTATTTTGGTTCCTTGTTTGGGAATATGTAGGGGGTGCCAGAGGACAGTAAGGAAATGTTAGTAGAAAACTCAAGCACCCCTACTTTGGAAAAGGGTGTTGAGATACGGCAAGAGAGAAGAAAGGAGGACATGAGCTAACAGCTAACTATTCCTGGTGCCACTAGCTATTCTCTAGTGCTCTATAGATGGAAATCATTCACCCAGACAAATCCAAGAGATGAGGAATCCAAGCAAGGTAATGAAAAACAAACAAACTAACATACAAAAGTGTTTGCTTTGCTTTAAACAGATCCAGAAAAAAAGCCACGTCTTCTGATTAATTTCTCCCCTGATCTGATTGATTTCTCTCCTGAATTATATAATTTGGTAATAAAGTTACCTCTATCCATCAACTGTTTTTTTCTTCTTCCATTGTAGCTGCTTGAAAAATTCCCTTTATAAATTGCATGTTTTCGAGAAATGCAAGTCAAATCCCCATGAGTACAAACCTAAAAGAATTACCATATCACAAAGAGCTGCATTCAGAGGGAAAGCTGCAAACATACATACATGCCAACATTTGCTTAACTAGCTTTAGCTTTTCAGTATTATCAGGTGTGTGTTCATCAGGGAATTACCTGACTACTGGGATTTTACACATCTTTCAGCAAAACTGGAGTTCTGAATGCAAAGTGAAGGGCTCAGGAAGGTTATGCATGCTTCTCCCAGTAGGGGCTAAAGGTCACAAACCAATGAACAGATTGAAATGAAACATACAAAGCAAGATTTCATAGTGTAATAAAGACTATTTGTTAAATACTGTTCCATGCTTCATATCATTCATCTTCTTCAGATCAGTACTCTGATATTTCATAACACAAAAAGCTCTACTCAGCATTAATATGTAGAAAATTCCACAAGGCAATTAATTTAAAAGACAAAGCTGCAAAGGAGTCATAAATTAAGGATTTATTCTGTCAAACTATAATATCAGAGAGTATCACAAAACAGAGAGGACTCCTCATCTAGAAGCACACGATAAGTTGCCATTGCTTTATCACAATGCAGTTAAGTCTGTTGGGTGACACATCTCTAGAGAAATGTCAAAACTTACTTTATTTGACAGCTCTTTGCTTTGTGCTTCACTCACAGTTCAAAGATCAGAAGCAGGAACAAGAGGAGGTATGTTCTCATAAGACACTGAATTTGGAGCAGGTTGATTAATTCCCTGAAGGTGAACTGAATTGTGTGAGTTTTGGTAAGATTTTCAGTGAGGTTCAGCTTTACCTGTAGCCATCAATTCTGGTTTCATTGGCAAGGCTGGAAAGGCCAAGAGTCATGAATAAACGTCCCAATCATACTGCCTTTCCAGAGATGGTTTAGTTATATCAATCTCAGTCCTAACTCTGCTTGCAATACTCCAAATTGTTTCTTTCCTTCCACTGAACCTTGACTCTGAATAAAAGTGCTCTTTTGTTGAAAATCTAGAGGTAAAACTTGTATATTCTTTAGTTTCCCTCACTTTTATACCATTTAAATTACTCAAACTTTATTTATTCATTTAAATTGCATAATGGTTAAAGCAAAAAAAGTGGTTAAAATAATTTTAATTCCATAAACTCGCAGAACAACTATTGTGAGACAATGAAATATCAAAAATATGAAGTCATTGATTAAAATGTTCCCTTCAGCAAACAGTACATAAATGACAGCATGAACTCCCATTTGGCTCAGGAGCTGAAGCCAGCACAACTCACTTCAATAGCTGCCAAAGAATCATTGATTATGAGGGATCAAACTCTTTGCTAGCTCACTAGTATCAAAGCAGAGAGATTAATCACGGTCTGCAATCCAGAGAAAACTTGTTGCAGGACCCATCACTGCTTTTGATCTATGAAGGTTAGGTTTACCTTTGGCAGATCCCAGCGATGAGGCTCACCGAACAGTTTGGACTCAGATATGTTCGCTGTAGTTTTACTAAAACCCCTCTAAGAATCTTACTAATTCCATAAAACTTTTAAACCCTTTTGGGGAATACAAAGTACTTTTTAATCTTTATTTATCCTAATTCAGTTGTTATGAAAGGCAGTCAATCAGTGAAATACAATCGGATCATGCCTGTAATTACAGATTAGGCACAGGGCTACTGGGATGACTTGAAAATAGCATTACATGGTGCGCTGTAAAGCAAAATAAATAGAAACAACCGATGATTTTCCTCTTGTAATACACTGTCATGTTGAGCTGACTTTCCAAATCTTTGCTAGAGCAACATGACAAAGGTTTAACCAGGATTTCCAAAGGATTATCCATTTTAACCAGAGGGATCACATCCATTAATTATTTATTAACACCACTCTACTTCAAAATAAGTTAGCTGAAGAGCTTACAGATGAAATTTTAGACCAGGCATCTCATACAGAGATTTTCAAGTGGGGAAGAGAGTTAAAGCTGACAGTAACATAGAACTGACTCTGCCTTTGAGGTTCCCTCATGCAAAAAAATTACAGTCAACAGACATCTGGCTAATAACTTCAGGTCTTCTCAGAAAAGAACTCCTAAGAAATTTTGCATTCTGATTTTGAGGCCTATTATTTTTAATTCACTCTATTCCTTGGAAGTAAGGAGTAATCCTTCCCTGTGCCTTACAACCTCCTCTGAGCACCAAGATCCATTTTTTATCTGACAAATACAAGACTTCTCTCACATCAGAAACTTACATTGTTAGGCTTTGTTATTGATACTTTCCTACCGGAATGAAAAATAGCTTTCTCAAAAATATTCACTTTCTTTACCAGGAAATAAAAGCACAGCTAGTGCTCAATAGGGTTTTACTTGGAAAAGAATTTGCTATAGGTTACAACATAGTTAACTAAGTGAAAGTAGGGCAAGAGATTCTGTATTTTTTCTTACCAAAAGCAGACCAAAACCTCAATCATGAAGCAGCATTAAAATTCTCTTTCCTGTTGGAACAATGTATTTTTAAAAGAAGTAATTTACAGCAAATATTATCATATAAATATTGAGCATACTACAATATCCTGGAGGTTTTTAATGCTCTTCTTTTTAAGATCAACTCAGCCAGCCTCTATAATGAAACTAAAAATGAAGATTTACCAAGGTCATATTCGTATGCCCTTAATAAAGGCATCCAGAATTTTCCAGAACTCCATACAAATTTCCTTGCATCCTTCAGTGAGAAACCTTCAGAACACTCAGGGGAAATTATTCCAGTTGGTGCTTCTATACAAAGTAGAGGATACAACTCCTCAAGAGCAGATTGACTCTGATTGCACATCTAATATTAGACAATCCTAACTCTCAGTAGGATTTTCAGAGAGAGACTATTGACTTACTGTCCTTGTATCTCAAACCAACAACCTGTAAATTATATGACAAAGTATATGGGGAGTTTATTTCTGAGGCCAGACAGGGAGATAAAGAATAAAGTTACACCTAAAAAAGATTGAAACTCAAATAATTGATTTCCTGAGGCAAAATTAATAAAAGTTGTTCCTCATCCTCTACATTTAAACCTCAGACTTCTCTCCTGATGAAAAGCTTTCTGTTGGGTAGCATAATACAAAGCAATCCTTAAGTTAGTTTCTTCTGTTAAATCCATTAAACCAAAACCCAACTTTTTATAGTAGTGCATTTTGGGTTCTTTGCTGGTTTTCCATAGTGAAAACACTCAAATCAAAACAAATCTCAGACTAATGTAAGGATATAAAATGCATATATGGAAGAAAAAACAGAATAAAGAACATCATACACATTTAGTATGCAAAAAAAATTTATTTTATTGATAAGTATCATTTTATGAAGTGAGTAAATTTATGCTTAGCAGAAATTCTACATCAAAGGTTTAAAGTTCTCAATACTTTTCATTCTAGATAAAATTAAATTGCTTCTAAAATATAGTATCATAAGCCTGGTTACGGTGTTGGCTGCCTTGAGCTCTACCCTAAAATTTATAATCAGGCTATATATTTTCCTCTGGACAGACTGACAGATTGATACCTTTGGTCCTGCTGCTTACAAGATCTGAATATGAACCAGCCTGGGAGGTTTTTGGGTTTTCTTTGGGGGTGTGTGTGTAGAAAGAAATCACTGCAGTATTTAATTCTCATATAGTCGAGTTTTATCCCGCTATGTTGTAAAAGTGTCTGTTCTCAGTGCTACTGCATGCAAACATGAAAAAATACCAAGAAGATGAAACGAAGGTGAGAAATGGCAGACTACTCATTTCACACCTGCTGTGTAAACAGCGTGAGACGGAGGATCAGCTGCTCAGAAGGGCTCATACTGGCCTCATTCTTCTTGCAGCTGATTGCATTGTCGTTTCTACTCTCCGCTCAAAAGAAAAGTAGATTTAACCAATGGCAGGTTGAAACTCCAATCCTAAAATCTTCAGTAACATATTTGCAGTAATCCGGCTGGTGATCAAGTGCTGCTTCCAAACATTAAATAAGCCTTAATAACTAAATATTCTGAAGTCCTGCAATATTGATCCCTAAGGCACTGCTACTAATTTCTAGGTTTTCACAGAAAAATATTTTTTTCCAGCAAGATCTGACCTTTGAAAGCTTAAGTGAGACCAATCCTGTACTGGCTGAAGAGATGAAGTGGGTTTCTATCTTGAAAGCATAAGATTTGTGCATCCTCAACACTCATGACAGACATGATAAAAAAAGAAAAAGGTCTTTGTAAACATGAGACAAAATAATTATTGAACTGTAGTCTAGAAACCTCAAGTTTTTCAAAATAAGCCATGTTTGATTAAATTCAGTTGGTTGTTACTGAGCTACTGCTGTTGCTCTAAATGAAATGCACGGTAAAAGTACAACATACCTGTCCAAAGCACTATATGAAAATGAGTAGGTAGAATTTAACAAGATACTGTGAAGCAAGTTATCTCTGAGTAAAATATTTTGCCTCACGTATTTGAAAAGGACATTGTGCGACTACTTCACACTTTTTAAAATGCTGAAAAATGAGGTTTAGCCCTCTTTCTCCCTGTATCCCAAAGCAAAGATTTTTATATAGGAGAATTAAACAAGAAGTCTTATACAGAATTAAAATTTTAAAGTGAAACTTTTTAAAAATTTTAAAGATAATGTTAAGCATCAACTCTAAATGGAAAATTTTGTCATGAAAAACACTTAAAAATGAGTAATCTTAAGATCTGCCAGTCTTGAGATTGATGAATTACAGAAATCTCCCCTTTCTAATTTAATGATACTAACTTCTAAAGGTCTAGATTTTTCTATTTTAAATTTTATGACCAAGAAAACTTTTTCAGTTTTATCACCAAAGGCATTTTGATTTTACAGAGAACTGAAATTAATATTTTTTTTAGAAATAACATTTCCAACTCAATGCATCCATTATTACTTCTACTAATGCACTGACAGAACTCTGTATGCAGTTTGTTTTAAATTAATATTTTTTTGTGGTTTAATAATCATTAAAGCTGACTGAGTATACACAAAAAATCCATTGAATAATTTGACAATCGACTGGAGAATTTGCTGACTAATGTATTTACTAAAGGAACACTACATATGTTCTGTTATATAGATTGGCAGAGAAGTATAAATTGTTTACACTATAAGGTGCAATGAAACGGAGCTTAAGCCTGTCCCTTGTTCATGGCGTAAACTGTGACACTGTCATGGTTCACAAAGAGGAGCACACAAGGTATGACTCAGCCTTACTGCTATCAAGTAGACAAGTGGTTTTAGAAAGCTGTGCACAACGAGTCCATTCTATTGCTTGATTTTCCTTCATTCTGATGCTGGAAGGCCTCCGAAGAGCGGTGTCTGCTTGAGGATAGGCTGACTGCTCACACTATGAAGAATGGCTATGTCTTTTAATACCAGTCCCAGGACAACAGAAACCTACTCTTCACCCTAGAAAAAAGAAGTTCTGAGCATATTTATGGGCCACAGCTGTGGATATAATGACTATTATTCACTGATTGACTTTTCTTTATCTGGTAGCAAACCCTGCTCATGAGAAACTTCATAGAGATCAGAAACCATTCAGCACCTCATCAGGCCGTGAATTCACAACGTGTTGACTTAACAATGTGCTGTTGACTGCACTACAGTATGTAAGATTAGGAGTAAAACTCTTTTATATGGACTCTTTTATAAACTCTTTTTATAGTTTATAATTGTTTGGTGCTATGATTGACTGCCACATTACATCATCCAGACTAATTCAAAGCACTAAGGATTCCTATCAGACAACTTGCTGTACTTGTGCTTTTAAAATATTTTCAAATTAATTTACAATCTTTCTATTGCTTTTATCTTCAATATATTCTTAGCTAAGGATGACATTTTGAGAATTTAACATTTTCTTACACCATATAGTTATATCCTCTTACTCCAGTAAGTATAAAATGTGGCAGAAGGGAAAATCTGAACTTTTTAATCTGCTTGTCTGCTGTCATGAGGATAATTTCTAAGGCCACAGGACAGTTGAGGAGAATCTATTTCCAAAAGGCCTGCTATACTTGTTGAGCAGTTTAAGGCAAAGGCAATTATTATTCTGAGGACCATCTGACAAGGGCTGTTGGCTTATAAACAAACTTCATTATCGCATTGACTAGCATGGAAGATGCTCCATAACTGAGGAAAAGGGAGCAGGATAAATGCTAAAACTGACAGTAAAAACATGATACATATTTTTCTACTGGCTGAATATTTTATATTCAACTCCCTTTGGACAAAAAGTTAGACACTTAAAAAATGAACAGCAAGAACAGTATGTTGACACTGGCACTTCTGAAATCTCCATTTCACATATACTAATTGATGGCTATACAAATACTCACAGTATTGGTTAACCCCACGCCTGATTTTAATAGCTAAAGAAGACCTCGTGTCCCCACTTTTTTAATACAAATTAATAAAAAGCTAGTAATCTACCTTGCAAAAACAAATATAATATGCTAATTAGGTAAGACAGATACGTATATCAAATCCAACAGCAGATTTCCCTTTCATTTGGGAGAAGAAAGCATGCAATAATACAAGAAGTAACCAAATGCAGGCCTGACAGTCCACAGCACTTCAGATGAAAATCCTTGCCTACAGAAGTGACTCAAATTTTTTCTTTAAATTTTATTGTGGCACTACGAGTCTTCTCAGGATATAGGAATCTGGACAGGGTCAAAACCTGTTGCTCAAAGCTACAAGAGCTTTGATACTGATTATGAACATTCTGACTCAAATAAACAGTGCTAGTAGCAAGTACTACATCTTATTCTACATGAGGAAAAATACTTGCACCACATTGAATACTTTGGTTATATAAAGATTTGGGTTTGTTTTGTTTTTGTTTTTTTTTTTCTAGTTGAGGCATTAAACATTTTTTTCCCTTGAGTGACATTAACATCAAGGTGGAACAAGAAGACATGAAGTTATTCATGTTAAAGTACCCAGAGCGCTGCCCCATACACACCTGACACTTGCAAACTTCCCACAACCCCTCTAGAAACATAAAAAGACTGACAAACCCTGATGAGAAGCATGAAGTTGTCCGCAAAGTGCTCAGATTTTGGTGAGTCATTTTAACAAGGACCTGCTCTACCAGGATCTCCTTTCCAAGGAAAAGCCCAGTTTGAGTTCTGATTTAAGCAAAAACAGTTACAGACATTTTGGTAATTAATTTTATTTGCTGGGAAGAAATGCACAATGTAAGCAATAACTGCACAAAAATAGCACATATCAAAAGCTTGTATTAATCATAGGGCTCATTTATGCCTTTTTTTCTCTCTTTGAACATAGCACTGATCTCAGATTAGCACCTGATCTGAAGTTTAATCTCATTCATTTATATATTTATTTTGGCCATTGTACAGAACTGCGGCTTAGTGATACCATCCCAAAGCATAAATACTGGCATAATTCTTTCATTTGATCCACTGCCCAGTGCTTTGTTTATGAATTCATTTAATTACATCTGTTTTTTAATTTTTTTAATGTAAGCAGGATGTTAAAACAAGAATTATTACGTCTAAGAAATTGTTTTGAACTTAGAATGGTCTTGTTCTCAAAAATTGTGCTACTTTAGTGGTTCTCCAAGGGGCAGCGTGGGAATAATTTTAGTGAATTTAAAACCTCTTCTTTGTGCTTTTCATCTGCTTTTGTTCATTTCAGTTACATCAGGATTTCATATTCCCCATTGGCCACAAGTTTGTTTTAAGGTCAATAATACACCAGTTACATCAGAGTCCTGTCCCCAGTGCTCTAATAAGAATCTTTTAGATGAATTGCAACATCATTCCTATCTGTGGTTTGGTTGCTGTTGGCACTGCTATACCACCCTTGTTATTGTAAAAAAGAGGCAGCCCAAGATGAAAGCCACACAGAACAGCAGAGGAGGAAGAGGATGTTTCCAGTCTGCAGGATGGATCTTTTGATCTTTGGCCTCATATCAGATTCAATCCCACAGGAAAAAATATGACTGTCTTTTGAAAAGCACTTAAATGCTCTTCACAGTACACAGTGCAGGATACTATCCACAACAGGCCAGACATATTCCAAAATTGAAATTAGTGCTTTAAACATGGGAGTTATAAGTAGCCACCAGTAAATGCTGTAATTTCAGGCACTTGTACAGAAAAACATCTGAAGTTTAGCTTACCTTAGAAACATTGCCTAAGAAAGACCATTCTGAGCAACAGGAGAATTCAGGCTTTGATGTAAATATGCCCCAAAACTGGCCACAGAACGTCACAACATGCCAGAAAATTGGCCCCAGCTGAGTTGGGAGACACAGGCAGAAAACACTGGGATATTTTGGCTTAAAGATGGGAATGAGTATGAATGACCATCATAAATATAAATGAAAATGCAGGTATTCAAAAGACAACACATCTGAACATCTCAAAAAAAGACCAAAAGAACTTTCTATGAAAGCCAAGTCTTACAAATGCAGAAAACAGCATATTTATAGGAGATGAAATTTTCCAATAGGATAAATATGAAGCCCTGAATTTAGCAGACTGGGCTGTTTCTAAGGATAGCAAAATCATCTAGATTTTACCATCATAGTTATGACTTTTAGAAAGCGTATAACTCCTCAGCACCTTGGGGGTAACAGTGCTAATAACTAGAGACAGATAAGACCTCCTCTGATAGAAACATGGAGTAGGGCTCTCTGGGGCTTTACCATTCCCCCAGGCATTTGGAGCAGGACACTGACAGGTTGAGGACAGTGAAAAAGATGGCTCTTGGGTCTAATCCAAAACATGGAAATTTCAGTCTCCTCAAATTTTGTACAATAATTATTCAGACTAAACACAAACCTATCAAATCTTTCCTGGTCCTAATATTAATGGCCAGTAATACCCAAGTCTTTTGAAGAAAGAGACTAAACATGTAAATAAATACAAACTAAATTATTGCCTGGTTTGCAAGGGTTTAGAACCTCAACAACCGAAAAATCCTGTTACTTCTCCTGGGGTTGCCATTCACTGTGAAAGTACCCAGGAATAACATGAAAGTTGGAGAAACAGACTTTTTTTTAAATCACAGAGAAACTTCTTAGACTAAAGCAGTAACAGTTCAGAAAAGGCTCAAACAAAGTCCAAACCTGAAGTAAATTACACTGTTCCTAACAGTACTCAGTGGTAACTGTTCATGCTTTCTGTATCAGAGGGAGAGCTTACTGTGGCATTAGTATTTTAGGAATATAGACTCCTTTTTGAGAACAGAATGTGGCTTTTCATTTTTGTACTCAGCATTTGTAGCTATACAAGGACTTTCCTTTCAGGTCAAACAGTTCAGGCCTCTGTATGCAGCAAACCAATGATCTCCTAATTGAAAAAAATCTTCACTTTATTCTAACATTGGTTATTTTGATAAACTAAGGACTTGTCCCAATCTTATGTAAGACATAAATAAAAGCTCATTATTTTTCTTTTTTTTATCCTGCTACAATGTTGAACTGTCTAAGCTCCCTCACAACCCTTGGGAAACTTCTAGAATGGATGTGAGATTAAGGACTAAATTCCGCTGATTTCCAGCCTGAAAGATGAAATTACTGATAGATGATTACTTCTGAATGTCATCAGCATTTCTAATGTGCATGCAGTTTTATTTCCTGTGAGGGAACAGCATTTTATATACTCCTGCTTTCCCTTCAATAGTCAAACACAGTGAAAGCAGGACTGGTGATACTTTGCACTTCCTGTCATCTACCTAAGTTTACAAATCATAATGAATACAATGAGATCCTGAATTAAAATCCTTAAGTCCAAAAACTCTTCCACCCTCAAATTTCTTTATGCAGTCCTTTTATTTTTTTAGGCCCTTTATACTGGAGATGACTTGTGCAAAATTCCTTGCATATGGGAACATGCAAGTTTGCTTATCTTACTTCAGTATCTCAGGTGGAAAGGTATAAATATAAGCCAGTTAGGCTTATTTTACAGATGCATTAGCAGTAGCTTCTTGCATTAGGCCGAATACAGTCTCTGGAACATACATTCTGGTGAACATATACCACTCTGGAATAATCATAAAGCGGGTCTGATCAGTCAGATTGTAATAGGGACCTGCAGCACAGGCATGTGAGGGAAATATCATTGAAAAGCTGCTGCATTTATTACCTCGAAAAAAATCAATTATCTGCTCTAAGGTAACAAGTCTCCTGGAAAGATGAGAGGGAAATAGCAGCCAAAGAGGATTAATGGAGCAGTTAGTGTGGTATTGATCACACCCCACTCTGGCTTGTGGGGCTCAGTCTGGATTTGGCTAAAAGTCAACCTTACCCAAATAATGGCTGAATAGATTTTTTGCTGTGATAAGAGGACCAGACTCTGCATACAAAAAAGCACGTGGTGAGTGGGGTGGCTGTAATGTTTTATGTAGCTCACGGTCTCCCAGAATATTAGTTTCATGCAGAATAATAAATCGTGCAACTATTATCCCTGCCTCTTTCTACCATCAACATGAACCACACTGGAGGTGAAAACCTTGTTCATTAGGCAAATGTTAAAAATGAAAACTATCAGATAAAGTAACTCTGAATAAAAGGTAAGTGACATCTTCTCAGGAGAGAACAACCGGAGTATGGGGTAATTCTGCTTTTAAGAAAAGCTTCAGGTTGTTTATGGGTTTGCAGAGCAGAAAGGAAATCCACCTTCTAGCACTAGCTTCTTCACTGGTTTACAAACTCTAGGAACTGAGATGATTTCTTGCTTTCCAACTGAGTGCCTACTCATAAAGTGACAAACTAAGCTGTGGTAGTGGACTTTTTCTGGAAAAAGGAAGGCTTTTTCATGTTTTGCACTAGGAATGTTACTATGTTACTAATGTTAATAATCTCTGATGTTACATTAATATAATCGTATAAGACCTGGAAATGACATAAGCAATGAGCTGAAGGAACAGTAATGCAAAACTAAAGAACCTAGTTAAAAGTTGATAAAACAAGGAAGAATGCTATTGGGCTGAACATGCCACCATAAGACAGGTAAAAAAAGAGTTAATAATTTAAAAAAATATATTTAATATATATTTTATTCAACTAAAGGCACTGAAATTCACAGGTTTCAAGAATTCACCTTGACATCAACCAAATTCCTCTCTGGTTATGTTCTTACACATGTAGAACTGTTTTACCCAGGGCAAAGGTACATGCATGCACAAACATCTTACTGTAAACTGGTACATATCATAGTAAAACACAGAACAGTATACAGCTCCTGGCTGCTCAGAACTCTGCATCCACTCACCTCAGGAAAACAGACACACTTAAGGGAAAAGGTTATGCAAGCAGCACAATGTGTGTACCTGCATGTTCCCTGTAATGTCCTAAAGAACATGCTCAGATGTAAACTACTGAAGATCGTAATTTTTTAACAGTGCTTCTTGTCAAAAAGAAGAGATTATAGAAACTTTTGACTCCTGGAAAGTAAAAACAGACAATATTTTTTCTTAACATGTTTTGCCTATCAACTTCACCCCCAACCACACTTGAATGTCACCCATCTGTTACTTTATTATATTTGTCTCTAAATTCAAGGTTACATCCTCTAGAGATTTTAAATTTTGAAAGCATACATTGTTGAAGTCCACAGGAGGAGACTAGGTGAAAAACATACAATCCAAAATTTTAAGAAAGATAATAAAAACTTAATGTTCATTGTATCTTTTTTTTTTAAATTTTGCAACAAAGAAACTGAAACTGGAACCTCCTAAAAACAATAGTCATTCAGCAATGTCTTAATTCTTCAGATATAATACTGGCATAAGTGACTAAATAGACAGTTCTAGAGCCACATACTCCTGAGTAAAGAGCAGGCTGTTATCATAAAGGACTGCCCAGATTTTCCTTCTGACCTCATCCATATTTGCATTCATTTATCCACAACATAAACTGTGACAAATGAGTTTCCAATCAGATCCGTCCTCCACTACAGAGATGCACAAAACTGATAAGGAAGGTAAGAGAGGTAACAAGACCAGCCAGTGAGGCACCACCTTATTCAGTACTTCAGTAGATTAAGGTGAACATGGAACTGCAGCCTCATTTTTTTAAAAAACTTCCTTTTTGGATCACTGAACTTTGGAAGTTTTGTGGGGTTTTTTTAAAACATATATGGGAAAATGAGAGTTAGAAAGCTTCATTCTGTGTATCTCAAAAATGCATCTTGCCCAGAAGTGATCCACTGTCTGACAAACTCCATGCAGCATCATCCTGAAAAAGATACAGGACTCAGTAAAACGTTGCTCACTTCTTTAAGCATTATATAACTATACCTATTGCCTCTTTAGGAGCCCTAAGGAATTTAGTGACTTTTATGTTGTTTATCAGAAACAAATTTCTAATTCTGATGGGTAATGTAAATGAGAACAATGTGTGGTTTCTAGCATTTAATTTCACACATAACTAAGGAAATTAGAGAGTCCTATTATTTGTTAAGCTCTTCCACTTTCTAGTACACGCAGTAAGAGCAAATAACTAGTACCAGAATAGCATGCAATAAACTGCAGCAGAGGACCAAGCAATATAACGATACAGCCAGCACCAGAGTCACAAATCACACACATAACAGAAGTTTCAAAGCAGTGGCAATTGAACTGCACCTGTAAAGCTAAATCTTTAGGTGAAAAGCAGCAATTACTGCAAAAGCCATATAGCAGGATTTAAACTTTATGAGCAAAGATCTTCAGACAGCCTCATAGGCTTTTGTAGTCCAGGTCTCGGACCTTTAGTACACTCATTACCATCCACACCCCAAATCACACATTCTATCTCAATGATATTTGGCCCCTCTGGACTGTTTCTGGAAGAATTGCTCCCAGGAAAAGATAACACACAAGAGCTAGCTTTGGAGCACTGGCCACCAGTGAGACAATACTGCTTAAATCACTAAGTCATTTTCCCAAAGATGTAATGTAGTTCTGTGGCACCCACTAGAACACAAGTTTCCTGAGATTGCTTTATCTTGTTTCCTCAGTCTGGCAACAAAATTTCAACAATTACCTCTCAATATTTGTCATTTTTGTATCGATATGTCAATAGCATTCTTGAGAAAACTGATGGAGAAAATAATTTCGGAAAAAAAATCTGGAAAGTCAGAATACAATCTTTCTAATAGCAGTTAATTCAAATCCCACAAAACACAAGATTTTTTCTTAGCCTCAACTTCACTTTTACACATCACAATTATAATTAAGAAACTAAGAAGTGTAAAAATTTGAAAAAAGGTAACAGAAGTTCTGCAAACTTCAGGTCAGGAAACTGAGTGCAAATCTATTGAATTTCAGCACATAAATAGATACAGTGCAAAAAATTAGATACTGAAGTGTCTGAATGAAGCACAAAAGTATTCAACATCCAGAGAAGGGTGACAAGAACCAAGAGCATATACCAAACAAATTTTGGTCGAAGTTAATAACTAAAATCCCAACAATTCCCTGAAATTTCTGAGCTATAAGATTCAAAACAGTACCACATGCTAAACATTTCCAACATACTGAACTTAATTTGGAGACCACACGTAAAAGAGCGATTTCTTTAACCCTATTCCCATTGGAAGCAATGGCACTTAAAACAGTTAAATACAGCATTTATCTGAGTCTAGAAGCAGAGACTCAGAAGTGACTCCTTTATACACTCCATGGAAGAATTCAGTAGTGGTGACCTGGGAAGAAGGCCTGAATCATATCTTTTGTGATACAGTTTTTTGGTGTTTGTTTTGTTTGATTGTTTTTTTTTTTTGCTTGGTTTTCTCCCCATTTGTTTTTGTGTTTTTAATTTAAGTGAAGCCCTGTCCCAGCCACTCATAAATTACTGATGTTTTGTATCTTCCAGTCCATCTGTTCCTGCAGGGCTGAGAAGGGAAAGATGTTCATGGATTCATAGGCCTCTCAGCTTTCCCAGAACACATCGTGTATATTTATCTGTGGATAAATATGGACCAGCTGTTCCCTGGGGAGGAAAATGTGGATGAGAATTTTATATAGGAGCACAGGTGTTTGATTTGGTTTCAGTAAATCTTGCAGTATAATATTACTATGGAATCCTTTTCCTAACTGCAATCAACAAATACTGCACAGAATTTGTTACTTTTGTTTTGAGTATCCAAGCAAATCCCCAGAGGCCTGGTAAGACACACCACAGAGGCAAAAACATGGTGGCGAAGGTAATGGGTGTGAAGAAGAACACTTTTCTCCAAACATCGTCATTAACCTTCCTTCTACAGAAGATATGCAAACAGGTGGAGCTAAATATCAGCAAACACTGGTTCCCCTCAAAAAAGAATGTCACAAGTCTCTTGACTTGCAAGAGCCTTTATGGATGATCTAGGTTATAGGTCTCTTTCAAGTATGAAATATTTTCACTGAGTTATGGTTATGAATTGGGTTCACATGGCAAGGTTTTGGTAGCAATAGGGGTGGCTTCTGCCAGAAGCTGCTAGAAACTGCCTCCATGTGCTGTAGAGCTAAGGCCAGTGGGCTCCAAAAATTCTGGAAAGATAAAACTCAGAAATGAAGGAGTGAATTACTGTTTTGGCAGTAATTCACCACAAACAAACTGTCTGCACACCTTTGGAGCAGGAACACTGAGGAAGCTTGGTGTATTGCTGTAAGAGACATACAAAACAAAGGATGGAGCAGCATGGAAGTGTTGTGGCTGCATTTAAAAAAGAGGCATCTAATGGGAAATAAGCCAAAGGAATGATCCAAATGGTTACCAAAACCTGAAATTTGCTTTAATAACTCAAAAATACATATTGCTTTTCACAATCTGCATACACTAATGAAGAAAAACCTGTGCACGCTTTATATGTATGTCTAACATCACTCCAACTCCACCTAAACATGAAATGACATCAACTATAACTTTACCAGTCCATCAGTGACAGTGGTAACACCTCTGGGATAATGCTTAAGATGAGGAAAAATTTGCTGCGCAAGAGCAACTGCAGCTGCAGAGAGTGAGAATATGTGAGAGAAACAGCCCTGCATGGTGATTTCTTTCTTAATCAGAAGACTCCCAATAGCACTTACGGGTACTTTTTGAATTTCTTAAACTTGGGCAAAGAGTTCATCTCACAGGCAGAGATGAACTGCAAAGGCCCACTGTGGAGATTTTGGGATGTAAGCACTACAACAGTGATTTTGGAATGAGATGCTGTATAGACAGAATTAAACCAGACTTCTGCGTGCACTAACAGAAGCATGAGCTTCCCCTCTGTTAACTTATTTGTGCAAAACTGGGGCTTATCTTGTCCCAGCAACAGCATAGAAGAAAGGATTGGATAAAAAGGATTAAGTATGTACTACAAAAATCACCTTTATGCAAGCCATCCACAAATTATATTACAGAAAAGGAGTACTTTAGGAAGGAAGAAGTTTCTCATCACTACAAAGTTATTCCACAGATGAATTTCAGCTCCTTCTCAAGGCTTTCACCTCTTTATACAGATTCCAGTTTAAAAAGTGCCATTTCTGCACTCATGCTAAACTAGTATATCTCCACAGTTTCAGTGCACTTGTAGGAGCACAGAAAGTCTTACTGGTCAATACATCACAACCATCGAATATCAAGTAATATATATGTTAGATACATTCTTTCTGCCAACCTTGCTAAGCAGCTGGTCTGAAAATGAAAAATAAATATTAGTTTCAAAACTGAATCTTAGCCTTCTTGGACCTCCTTAAATTAAGAATAACAAACTGTCCCATTTGGAACCTTGTCATTAACTAAAATATTTTTCTGTTTTCCCCAGAGAACAGTTTCATTCATAGCAGAAAAAAATGCACCTAAAATAAGGCCACACATTTAATATTTGCTGGTAAGCTCTAATAAAAGCTCAAACAACTATCAGAAAGCAGCTTGAAAGAAACTGATTCAACATTACACCATTTTGATGAGTTTTATTGTTTCCACGTTTGTTTTACTTTTTAAGTTTCAAATGAGGTTCAGTTAATGGGATATCTAAAAGTCAAACAAGAAAGGAACCAAAACATGGGTTTTTTATTATTATTCCTTCACTCATCATTGTCTTGTTATAATTACAAGAAAGATACTTAAAAGCAATACAACAGCAGCAATAGAGGAAGTGGCAAAATTCTAAATCAGATGCGTAATTTGTGTCCCATTCAAATGCTGAGAGTAGAGTGAAAAATAGGAAAAAATTCAGTACCAAGATGAAAATACTCCAAGAGAGGGATATATTCATAAATCAGTAAGTTACACTAGCATATTCTAGCTCTAGAATAGGCTGTTTGCATTAAAAATATGTAGATTTAAAATGCAATAAAAAGACCAACAAAAGAAATCAATAATGATACATTTCATTTCAAGCAGTCATCACAGCAGTGCCACAGCAATCAGTCATATTTTTCTAGGCCCTGTATATAATAATCCCCCTGATCCCTATATAATTGCCAGCTTCACCTTTTGAATTATCAACAGCTCTCACAGCTTATTGCTTCGTACTTTCTTAATAAGTGCCTGCAATCAATAATCTTGCCACTGAGTAAGCAGCAACCAGCCAGCCAAACACGGGGTGTAAATGTTTCAGAAGTGATCATTACAAGGATATGAATGACAAGGTGACTGTGCTAATGCAATAGGCATGTAGTAAAGACA
This sequence comes from Dendrocincla tyrannina, assembly GCA_035047865.1. Taxonomy (NCBI): domain Eukaryota; kingdom Metazoa; phylum Chordata; class Aves; order Passeriformes; family Dendrocolaptidae; genus Dendrocincla; species Dendrocincla tyrannina. Next base: position 16,923,401 of record JAWWMP010000132.1, read on the forward strand.
TAATTTGGAAAATCCGCTTATTGGAAGGTGTGGATGCTTTGCCATGGCAAAATGGCATTTCTGCAGAGGAGAATATTTAGCCTTGAAAATGAAACCTCAAATCCTTCTGAAGGGTGTTTTTTCTTAGACAGCAATCACCATCGCCAGACTTTCATACCTCACCATCAACACAAAATATTCAGCATGTCTGCAGCCTACTTATTTCCTTTGGAAATGCAGCTGCTCACTGTTTCACACGAACTCTGTCATGACTGACAACATGGATTTGCATGCAAATTTGAGAATTAGTGTCACTTTGCTGACAATGTTTTAAATACTACTGTGTATAACAACAGAACCCAGTACTTTTCTGCTGCAAACCACTCATTAAATACCAAGACAGAAAACATCCACCTATTTTGAGATTTATACCTTAAATTTGACAAGCAAAACAGGAAAATGGGTTAAAACTCCCACAAATTAAATAGAACTTTGAAATGAGCCTATTTTTTCCAGACTGCTCAGTACTCACACTGAGCACATTTCCAAAGGAGCCCAATTTTTACTTACTCAACAAAACCAAAAGTAACAGGTTTTCAAAATATCCTGACAAAATAAGTGGTCATTTTTTTTTTTCATTTGTCACCAGGGCTGCAGGCACTGAAGTCTTAAAAATACATCTCTTTAGGCACATGGAATGTGCACATAGGGAATACTCAGAACTTCTGAAAATATAACTTTATTTAAATGTCTAAATGAATAGTATTCCTTTTTGTTTGTTTTATTATCCAGTCTGAAGACTCCTTTGTATAGTGGGTGAATTGTGATGACTCACAATGGCAAAATACTTTCCATCAGAAGTAATATCAAGAGCTCATTAAACTTGGCCACTCTCACCATATACTTACATTCACTGTTCTTGACAGTGCATCAGAAGATGAAAATCCTGACAATTTATTGAAATACACAAGAGATGACAAGAAAAATTATACTTACCCATATCTGTAATGCTATTTTTTAACTCACAAAAGCCTTGTGGTAAAGCCAGACTTTAATCAACAGGAATACATGACAGAAACTGATGTGGAAAGTGCTATTAAAATAGAAACAGTGTTTTACCTTCATTATATTAACTATCAGTTAATATTTGTCTTTGCTGACAGGTGGTTTATTTAAACATTTTTATTGATCAATTTTTTCTATGTATTATTGATTTTTCATCTTGGCTTGTGAGATACTTGAAATAGAAATGTAAAGTATATTCATTTCACAATGAAAGCTAAAGTAAACTGTATGCAAGAAGAAAATGTAAGAAAATAAACATCTACAGTGGTCTCTTTTTCAATTAACCATCAATGCCAAGGCTCCAAACAATTGTTTATTTCCTGTCAATCTTGTTTTCAGACTGATTATTTACTTTATTGGTGTGTGTATATATATATATATATATATTTATTCTCCAAAGACCTCATAGTATTTACTGAGTTTTGCCTTCTTTTTCTTTAAGCAGTAAATAACTAGTGAGCTTTCCCTATGAAGGACATGCTGAAACTGAATATCCAAGAGACCTGCATTGGTCCCCAGCCTTCCAAATCAGAAAAAAAAAAATCACTGCTAGCATTCTGACATGCACAATACCTCACTACCCAATATAAAGACCTTTAGGTAAGACTGCTGGTGAGCTATTAGAGGAGATGATGATAGGAAGCTGATTATTAAGCAGCATACTCTTAAGGCACCACTTCTGCTGCTTTTAATTATTTTGTGTCTCTGTCTTAGAGCTTTATATATTGCCCAACACAGCAGCACCATCCGAGCACTACAGTCCATCAGTAGACCCAGCAAGGTCTTCAGTGCTGTGTCTGGACTATCTCATTTTTGAGGGAGAAAACTGCATTAGAGATGATTTTGCACAGTATTTTCTCTGGGTTTGCTCCTGTTGGTAGGACAGTGAGGTATAGGAGAGTAAGATATTTATTAAAATAATTTCATATACTTCAGTGAATTGCTTGGGGATTGAGCTATCACATGGTACTTGAATATGGAAATCAGGGTATGGCCTGCAAATGGGTTCTGATAGTAATATAAAAGATGAGTGCCTCTCTTGAAGGAGAGAGCTATGTGTTTGTAGCTAATGCAGTAGACTCCACTATTTTTCAGGCATATCTTCAGGTTCACCCCCCACCCCTTCTGATATTGCCAATTGCACTAAAACGCCTTACCTTCTGTAAAAAAATAGCATGACACAATCTATAGCACTAAAGAACTATAGCCTTTCCAGTCCTCTCCCCTACTTTTCACCATAAAACAGCTATTGAAAGGGAAACTACCAAATTACTCCTACCTTTTTAATGCAATGCTCCTAAGTGATACTAACAAACCTTCTCACGTTCCTCACTCCCTCACTGATTTCCCTGCTTCAGAAAACTGGGAGCAGCTTGCAGCTTCCCAGAATTTCAAAGCCACCGTTATGCTCCAGGCAGGGACTACCATGAGTCCTGTCAGAAAAGGTCAAAACATGGCTTAGTTCTGGAGACACTCAGGCTCTGATCCAAAGCTTACAACTATTTCACAGAGTCTTTTAATATCCTTTGAGAGAGTTTAGGTATTTTTCATGCCATGCATGAATGGGAAAGCTTCTACTGATGACAACAGGTTCCAACAGAACCAACAACCATGGCCTGACTGAAAATTAATCTCAATACATTTAAAAATATAAGCTCTCCCTTACCATCCTTATAAGCACAGCCTTGGACACTTGGGCTCAAAATTGCATCCTCTAAGACTTCTGCTGCAAACTGTGTAAGCAATTCAGCCACATAATCCTTCAAAAGTGGATGGATCAAGTGCACAAGGGCTTCAGATTAGCAGCAATATCCAGTGTAACTGTAACTTTGTCACTGCTTAGGTATATTCATATAACAAATTAACAATTGGCGTTTTTAAGGTAAGCATGGAAATAGGTAACACAAGCACTCTGTAGCTTGCAAAAGCAAATTTAAATAAATTTGATCAGAAAGGTTGAAAATGAATAATAAAAGTGCTATCTGGCTAACAATCCATACTCACCAATTCATCAATTAATAAGAACAAAATTAATTGCTGCCTTTGAAATTACCTCAGCTATTTTCAAAAGAAACTGACAGCTTGATGTATTAAAATAAGAGTGATCACTTATTGTAAACAAATTTCAGTTTACCTACCCCCACAGCTCTTTAATTTCAAGAAGGATGGTGCAGCTCTTTTGTGTGTCTGCTGGACAACCTTCAGCTCTGCATTAGTTAATTAGTTCAAAGAAGGAAGAATGTCTTTTCCACGGAATCATCAGTATAACTAATATTATTTATATCTAACCATAAATAATTCAGGGGGAATATCTTTGAGTTTCTTTAGGGGTTGCTGCTCTCACTTTAATTCCATATTAATCCTTTGAGGATTAAGAAAGCAAAGATAATACGTGGCATCACTGGTAACAGGAGCACCTCCATAGTGTAGACATGTAGGCAATAAAGCATAGTTTAAGAAACAAAAGCAGAGAAAGCACATGCATACAAAATAAGGGCAGGAAACACTGTGCAAAGCTATATAAGAAGGACACAGGACAAAGGTACATTGCTCTAATTTAAAATAATAGGACTAAGATGATGTTTTGTCAAGGAACAGAAAAAGTATTGATGAAGATTTTTTTTTTTTAAAGGAAGAAATGGTACAGGTAAATCTAATTTCAAGTCCATCATCCCAGTGATTCCTTTGTATCTTTTCATATCTCAAAGGATTTAATGTTTTCTGTATATCTGACATCTGCTTAAAATATTTAAATACTTACATGCATTATGAGTAAACTAGAATATACTGCGATAAAGTGTTAATCTATTAACTCTTCATGTATGGACTTCTACCGCAGAGAAAATAAAATGTTCTTCTGTATGAAAAGCATGCTTGAAAACAAACACATTCAAAAAGCGGTTCTGGGAAAAAACCCAGAATTTTCCTCCTTCCCCCCCAGAATGATTATTGCATATTTATTACAATCTTCACAGATGATCTGCAGGAATCTACCTGCAAAAGGTTCTAAGGCTAAAAAAGATCAAAATAACTGTCACCAAGATGCAGCCTTGTGAACAGTTTCTCTTGTCCTTCATTTGCTTATTAAATAATGTTCAAAAATGTGTTTGGTATTTTCTCGGTTGGAAACGCTATACTTTATGAACTTATGTCATTTACAAGTGTAAAGACAGCTTATTTACAAGATCTGCTGCATAGGATTCCAAAGACATTCCAGTAAGAGTTTCTTTCACCTTGGGGATATGCTCCTTCCTCTGAAGTGGACACATCTGATTTCTGTGTGGGTACAAGTCCAGGGAGGTGCTGCTCATAGGGAATACAGGCACTGCAGTTCTTAAGATCTCAATCTATTAAAAAAACCAAACAAACAAACAAAAAAAACCCCAAAAAAACCAAAAAGAAAGAAAGAAAACTAACAAAACATCCCAACCAACCAAAGAACTAAAAAAAAAAAAAAAAAATCTCTAAATGTAAGCTGTTCAAGTCCTGAGTCAGCTCTCACTTTCGTGGATCACTGAAGAACAACATTTAAACAGGTTTTTAACACAAAATAGAATTTCTCATTGCCCTATTGCTTCATTTCATGCATTATTCAGAACTCACTCACACGTGCTTACACCACTGAAGTCAGCACAGACACGGGTAGTGCCCATGTCAGGTCACAGTTAGAGCCTTTATTTCCACTCTACTTTTCTCAGTCCTGCCAGCTCTAATTGTCTCACAAGACAACTGGCAGCAAATTTGGTCATCTCTGTTACTCTTTTTCAAATCTCCAGCTCCTGAGGTGCAACAGGTTGTGACATGGAGCATTAGGACAGAAGCGACTCTGAGAGAGACATGGACGTAATGAAGAGGATACACAAAAATGGTTAAGGAACTGGAGAAGTACCTCTTCTATGAGGAAAGGCTGAGAGAAATAGGACTGTTTGCATGGAAAAGGGAATGTTAGGGAGGGATTCTTATTAATGATTAATCTAATTAGTCTCATTAAATCTCATGAAGTCTTACTACTATTACTCTCTAATTAATCTTATTAAATCTAAATAATACCTGGATGCAAGGTGTAAGGATGATGTGGCCAGCCCCTTTTCAGTGGTGCCCAGTAAGAGGATCAGAAGCAATGGACAAAAAATGAAACACAGGAGGCTCCTCCCTGCTCATCAAGACACGCTGTTTCCCTGTGAGGGTTGGTGACCAAGCACTGGCACAGATAGTACAGAGGAATTGTGGAGTCTTCATCCCTGGAGATATTTGAAAGTTGCCTGGACACAGCCCTGGGAAATCAGCTCTAGGTGGCCCCTGTTTGACCAGACAACTTCCAGAGGTCTCTTACATCCTCTATCATTTCAGAAGTCTGTGATCTGTTATGGTTTTGCCTTAGAATAAGGACATGGGAATTGAAATTGTAAGTCTCATGCTGCTCAAATATCCCTAAGTTGTATAGGAATAGAAACTATACCTACTCCTTGAGACTGTTAGCCAAGGAGGCAAAGGGTACAACTGCTCAAGGGCAGACAGCATTTGCACATAGTTATTTTCAGCTACCATTTGTGCCACAGCTTAATAAGAATCAAGACCTGAACTCTAGAATGCTGCTTTTGAGGTTTGAAACTCTTTTTATTTTATTTTTTTTTTTATCCTTTTCTTCACCCTTCACTTGCTATATTACTGGGCAAGAAAAGAGGAAGAAAGGAAGCACAATACGGGTCTTTGGAAGTGAAGAGATGAAAAGACAAAACTGAAGTGCAGAAATCACAAGCCTTACTCTCAACATCTCAAGTTCAGACTAAAAGACACTTTCTACTCTTTCACAAAACTTTACAGATTTAACTTTTTCCATTAACCCCCACATTGACTTGCATAATAAAAGTGATAGTAGGGCAAAAGCCTTGTTTTTTGGTCATAACTTGAATTGCAGTCAGCTAGTAGCAACAGGTTTACCTGTGATCAAAATGGCAAAGTTCTGACCCTTGTCTTCAGCATCCTTCCAATTTAAAATGTCCTGTGTCACTGTGGTGCTCTGAGGCTAAGCATTTGAAACAACACTAAATACTCAGATTCTGGCATAATAAAGATAAAAATAGATCTGCAGACATCATAATCTTTTTTCTGTTGTACTGGTTTTGGCTGGGATAGAGTTAATTTTCTTCCCAGTAACTTGTATGGGGTCATGTTTTGCATTTTTGATGAAAACAGTGTTGTCAACCTTGGAATGTTTTAACTGCTGCGGAGCAGTGCTTACACAGCATCAAGACCTTTTCTGCGTCTCTCACTGCCCTGGCAGCACAGAGCTTGGAGGTGCACAGTGGAGAGGGGTCACAGCCAGGACAGCTGGCTCCAAATGACCAGCAGAGGAAGGGGGACTTTCAGAATGGTAATGTTTGTCTTCCCAGGCCACCATTAGGCATGATAGAGCCCTGCTTTCCTGGGCACGGCTGAACACTTGCCTACAGATGGGAAGTACTGAATTAATTCCTTCTTTTGCTCTGCTTGTGTGTAAAACTTTTGCTTTCCCTTTTAAATTGTCTTTATCCCAACCCACAAGTTTTTGTACTTTTATCCTTCCAATCCTCTTCCACTCTTCTCAGTGCAAAGGAGAGGGTGAACTAGTATCTTTGTGAGGCTAAACTGCCTACTGGGGTTAAATCACAATCAAAAGCAATTATGCAATCTTTTTCAATTAGCTATTGATATACTGCCAATAAATAAAAAACTGCTCTTGACCATGGACTGTAATTTTCCTGATTTCATACCAGTTGCTTAATTAAATTAGCAACCTAATTTGCATTTGTTGGATACAGTGGGTTCCAAAGTCCTGCCAAAAAGAAAAATAGTAGCAAGTTGTACCTCTCACAGTAGGGACAGCAAAGACTTCTTATTTTTATTTCACCTTGACCCAGTGTGAGCAGCATTCCCCAGCAAGCCTACTGTTACAGTCAGGGTTTAGAGGTGAGAAAACATTAGCAGTTGCAAATTCAGTCCAAAAGGCACTTAGCACTTTCTGTGGAAATCTGGCCACATTCTTTCATTTGCACCCTGCAATAAAATTCCCTGAAATCAATGGAAGGGCTTCTTCCTGTATCCTGAAATGTATTCTTCCAGTCAGATGAAATCTATTCATACAAGATATATTACATTTTGTGAGGTTCCATAAAAGTTGCTGCAACTGTGGAAACCTCTTTGCTGTAGAACTTTTAAAATTGTATGTTGCATACTGTGGAAATCAAAACCGTAAGTGCTTCCACATTGTTAGAATACCTCAACATCCAGTCATAATGTGACGTTTGATGCAGGAAAAAGACTTCGAGAAACCCATACTGTCCCCCAGCTAGGCCAACACAGCCAGGGATCCCCTCCAATGTCACAAAGCATAAGATTCACTTATTAAAGACCCATATTGCAGCTTCAAGGCACTTATAGGGAATAGTTGTGTGTGCTAGCACAGTCCAGCAGTCCAGAGGAACTTATCTGTCAATAGCTTCCCTGCTGCTGCAGAACTGTAATGGCTTTCGTGGCAGGAAAGTGTCCATACTATCTCTGGCAGCCAATACAAAGCGAGTTCAAAAACAACAAACCCTGATTTTGTACTATATTTCTCTTACTGCTAATTGTAGTCTCAATCTGAGTGCAGGGTGAGAAGCAAATTTCAAAGCCTCTGCCTAGCACTTTCCTGTCTCTGCTTCAGACTTGCCTATTTGCTGTGTAAATTGTTCTCTTTCCCAATATTTTTAGAGTTCTCTCAGCCAATGCATCTGAACACTCTGTAAAGCGTAATGTATTTACCCTCACAGCACCCCTGAGGGCAGTAGAATGCAATTATCCCCATTTTACTGATGGGAAACTGCAGTATAAAACAGATTAAGCTATTCACACAAGGATCAAGAGCTCTTTGTTCTACTTATTGTGAGCAGGTCAACTTGGTGCTAGTTTTCCATTTGGCTTGAATCCCAGTCAGCAGCTGATAAACACATCCAGCTGACAACTCTCTGATCCAAGAAATCACCAAGGAACCCCAAACCTTAATAAAATTTTGGTCAACAAATCATTCAGTTCTGCTTCTGGCTACACAGGCGTGAGCATACTGTATCTCCATGACACCCACTGCCACAGGTAATATCATCATACCTCCCCAGCTTAAAGCCCATATAACACTTAAGAATACAGCAGAATTTTACACCAGTTTTGATGCAGTACTTGCAAGATTTGCCATGCATTTCATGGATAGATATACCCTCCTTATCCTTTCAAAAGGCTGAAATCTACAGTGTAGCATTTAATGAGACTTAAGTTTAAAATGCTTACTGCTCTTTTCTCTGGTATTTCCATCATGTTACTGGTAATGGTGATCTAAAAGTTTTCTTTTCTTGGGGTGTTTCTGGAGAGATATATTTTGAGAGATGCTATATTTTTTACTTTGAATAATCAGTTCTTTCTATGGAAAAAGTTCCAGATAAAACACTAACTTTTAGGTTCATTTAAAATCATAAGCAATAAAATCTTAACCTGTAATCTGACATTTCCAGATGTGCCAGCCTTAAAAATCCTCTCATTATAGAAACAGGCCAGTAAAGAAAATTGCTGAAGTACACTTATCACATATGAAGGGAAACTGGAACACTCTAGAATTGTCTGAAAGTATAAGCAAAAGGTTTCTCTTGGGAGTAATTCCAGCTCATGAATACTGCAGGAGATGGTGCCAATTGCAAGTCAGTCTCCCAGCCACATTAAAGACACCAGATGAACTGTCCTAGGACACTAAGTTCCATACTACCCTCATTCCCAGCTTACACTGCTGGCAACCTTGTTCCAAGAGAGCTCATTTCTGGTGCTGGTTATCTCTAAACAGGTGACCGCAACTGACCAAAGGGATATTCCAGGCCATATGACACCATGCTCAGCATATAAAGTGAAGGGACATTTATTTGGAGTGATGGTGTTTGCCTTCCCAAGTAACCATTACATGTGATGGGGCTGTGCATTCCCAGAGAGGGCTGAACACCTGCCAGCCCATAGGAAGCAGTGAATTAATTCCTTATTTTGCTTTCTTTGGGTAGCATTTTCTTTCCCTGTTAAATTGTCTCTATCTGAGGTCATGAGTTTTCCAGCTTCTACCCTTCCAATTCTCTCCCTGATCGCACTGGTGGGGGAGCAAGTGAGCAGCTACTTGGGGAAAAGCAGATTTTGTGCCTAGGAGAAAAGCCTACCCTTGCCAGAATGTCCCAAAAAGAAGACATTATTATACTTACTAGCATGAGCAACTACTAAAACGTGAATGGACAGTACCAGTAACATTTCTGTCAAAAAAAGATAACAATTTTGACTCAAAGTCTCCAAGCAAAAATAAGCTGCTTCTTTCCTGTTGCAAAGTTAAATTTACACTCTCTATAAAACAACACATCTACAATATGTGGTTAAGACTTTGCCAGACTTGAAACAACTCTAGAAACACAGGCTAATCCAGTGTTTTCAGGCATGTTCTTCCTCTTACACACTGATCTTCTCCCGTGGCACTTTGTTTCTCTTACAAACACTGAAATCTCAACAGCTTAATCACAGCAAATCTTTATAGGAATGATTGTTTTGTCTTCTTTTGGTTTATATTATGCAATAGATAAAATTGTTATGATTTTGCATTATGTCGATAAACAGCTTTGGAAATTTATACACAAAGTGAATTCAAGACATTTAATCAGTCTTATAACCTACAAAACAACAGAAATTTTCCCTTAAATGTAGTTAAAGTAGATTGCAAACTTCAGAGTGCACAAAAAAAAATAATAAAGAAGGCCTTCCTGTCCAGAGTAAATTCATAACACACAAGCTGTAGAATACATATTAGCAGCCCAGATAAAGCTGCACCCACACTGACATAAAGGAAAAGTAGGAAAAAAAAACACAATATATTAAACTCCAAAGGAAAAATAGGTGCATGACATTGCACACAGAGAATTCACTGTAAATATATCAGTAGGAATCGTATCTTTATTATTTCAGATATTGTATATACTGCAGCTCACTAGACTGCCACGGCAATGTACATGGACACAAGGAAATTTTCACCAGGTATTTGTTGAAATACTTATTCAAATCAAATAATGGTAATACAAATTGTACAGTTAAAAAAATTGTTATGGTAATTACAAAGAGCCTGTCAGAGAAGGGTCATGACTTTTTTTTTTATCCTTTGCATTTAGTTTTCTTTTTAAATGGTTGTTTCACTTCACTTGAAGGATTAAATTGAAAAGATTTTGAACCAAGACAAAATTGAACCTATTAATGTCTAAGGAATTTCATTTAGAAGACTTGATTCATTACTAATGTATGCGATAAACCCAGGTGATGATTTGCACAAAGCCCATGGAGTCCTTATCTCCTGTGTGATTTTAGATTGTCAAGCAACTATCTTTCTTTCATGGGGAAAAAAGAATCAGAGACAAAGAGCCCCAAACATGACTGAGTTGTGACCCCACATCTGAAACCCAGGAAGACTTACCAGCTTACTGTATTTTCATGAAGGAACATCTGTCATCTACAATTATTAAAATAAAGTAGCAATAGCTAGGAGTACATTGACATCACTAGAATATCAAACTGTGAAATTCCTTTTATTGACACACTACCACTGGTCCCAAGTTTAAAATTCATGTGACAGATACTAAAAAGTGTTAAGATTGCTTAAAATAAATATTGCATAAATTATATAAGATCTATATCAATACACCACCTTCATTTGCCTTTTGGCTTTTCAAGCCATTCAAATTCATTCCAGCGACATTTCCAAGTTCCTCCCTATGTGTATAAGGGCCAAGAATAACAGAAGCCTCTGTGGGTCACTGAATATGAACAGTGACTGTATCATCCCTTCCTTAAAATTATGAAGTTGCAAATTCCAAGAAGCAGCTTTATGCCCTTGCCTTCCCACAGGGAGGTAGTTTTAAACTCATGGATTGTGTTTTAAAGCAAAGCAGTGTTTTGCTAATTATTATCACTGATGATTGTCTGACTAGAAACTTGGTCTTCAAGCAAGAAATCAAGTACTGAGAGCATCTTCGTGGAGTTCCTTAGCATTCAGGGAGGGGGCTGGAGCATTAATAAACCGTGCATTATGCAAATTGAGATCACAGCCACTTGGGTCAAGTACTATGAAAATCACCGAGACATTTAAATTAACAAAACATCAATACATATAAGCACATCTATATGTATGAACATATACACTTCCTTAGAAAATTTTCAGAGGATATGTATGGGAACTTTCAGGTCTCTGTGACTGATATGAAGGTCAATTCAGGATTCTGGAAAATCCTACCTCACCTGAGAACCAGAAGAGGGATGTTGATACAAGTAAACTAGCTCTTTGGGTGAATACTATTTTTGGTATGCAAATAAAAGACCCAGCAACAAGCATTTCAGGAATGTAAATATCTGTTTGTGTCAGCTTCAAAGAAGGTCCTAGATACTTGTCTTTCCGTATTAACAACTGGCAAACAGAAGTTTACTGTTTGCTCTACCTTTAAAAATAAAGCTTTCCCTACTAGGATTTCTCATAAAACAGTGGCCAAACAGTAAGTTGTCGAGAAGCAGGTCCTGTAGTTATTACTTATCTCTCAGTATCCTAGACAGAAGCATAAGATAATCATGTGAAGCAAAGACAACAAAGACAATCCTACTCTTCATTACTACCGCTTTGGCTTTTTTCCCCCCCTTTTGTTTTCTCTTTTAAAATAGTACTGCTTAGCACAAAAAAACACAAACCTGTGAATTATTTTTGTTACTGGTCTAAATCAGCAAAGAAAGGACAGTTAAGATGTGTTAGTAAAATCTTCATCTCAGTCTGCTTCAGTGCATAAGTATAATAGGGGTTGTGACACTATTTATATCAGAGATTAAATTTTGTTTTCACATGCCAGACATTCCACATTGTAGGTCTTTTCACAGCTTGCTTATTAGACTGGTCTCAGTCACTCAAGATATGCCATAGTGGATTAGACCATGGTATTACTGTGTGACAAATAGCAGTAAAAGGGTTTGTTGTTAGCACTCCCTCTACAGAAAAGAAATAAACAGAACAGCAAGGTTTTTACTCTTCCAATACATGGGTAGTAACCTAGCATAAAGGACTGGAATTCTTTTTGTGACTGAAAACAGCTGTAGCCCACAACATTACTTTTATTCCTCTTGTTCCCTTTGTTCACTTTTATCACTTCCCCTTTTCCTTGACAACAATTTCACATCTAGGAGTAGTAAACTGTTTACAAAGCCTGTTACAAGCATGAGGTATGTGTGATCTTGCTGGGGTAAGATTGCCTTAGAAGTCATAAAATGTTTGTCACCTTTTCCAGAAAGGACAGTTTTGTAATCAAGTTTAAAGACCAAGTTTGTTTTTGAGTGCTTTCCTCAATAAGATAGATTTATGAAGTACTCAACTGCTCCCCTGGTTCAAGGTCTTAGGTGGCAGGAGACACCTGCATATCCACTCTAAAAGATACTCAAAGAGCTTTCCTGTGATATTCCCCTCATTCTTTTGGCTAGCACCAAATTCTGCACCTGACAAAAAGCTGATTCTTTTTCCTTTGGGAATTGCATGGACCAATATTTTCTGTATGAGTTTCTTGGCATCAAGCTAGCAGCAAGTGTTGCAGTTAACAATTAGATTTCAGTCACATTAATATTATTCTTTTTTTCAGGACAATGATCAAATGTGGTAAAATGAATTGAAAGGCAGCACATCCAGGTCTTCAAAACAATCCTCTTATTCCATAACTCATGATTGGCATCCATGTCCTTGCCCTGCTGCAAACTTCCTTTTTTTTTATGGCCATTAATACAGCTGCAATTGCTACCTCAATAGCCATAGTAATAACCTTTTCCCTATTCTCCCATTCAACTAAAACCCTGTGTCTCTGCAAGGGGTCTCCTTCACTCCTTTAGCTGTGAGAGTGGGAGCTCTTGGTGCTCTTTCCATTCTAATCACACTGAGGATGAGTATAATGCATGTACTTGTCTCCCAGCATGAGAAACACTTATTTGCTTCAAAAGAGGCATATATGTGCTTGGTTTGGACCTTGTCCAAGGGTTTTGTGTTCTGTATCACTGAGAGAAAGGGAAATTGTGTGTGCATACATGTATCCAAGTGGAGAACTCTCCATCCCCCCCCCTTATTTAATTTCCAATACCACACAGCCATTTAATTTGAAACTAATTTCTGACCTTTGGAGCATCTGTCCTTAAACCTGCTGCTATTTTCTGTCAACAGATAGTCATCTTCTCCTAAATCATTAGATTTGATACTATTTGAAATCTCAGTTTCTGTAACAGTCCAAGGTATTGTAGAAGAATCAAATAAGCGAGCAAAATCATCAGCCAACGTGCAAAACCAGAGAATTTGAAATAAAATGCAATACTGAAAATGAATATACACCCTATCAGCCTTTAGTTTGTAAGCTGAACAAGGATACATCACTGCAAACCACAAAGTAGAAGCATACTAAATGTGACTTTGTTCATGCCTTCAGATATGCAACACATTTCCTCCACATCTCAGACCTATACAGACCTATAAAATGTATTAGATTTGTCTAGTAGGTCTTCAGCTATGTTTTGCTCATTTACAAACACAAAATGTGGGGGTTTTTTTTAAATTGTTTTTAGAAGTTTCCAAAATTGAACCATTACTGGTAACTCATTTTAGAAAAGGAATATGCACAAAGAATCAATTTGAAATTGCAAAAGAAAAAAACTTTCAAAATTGAAAATACATTTTAACTCCAGTACCAACTGATAGGTCACTTAAATGGCCTTCTCATGCTTCTGAAAAATCTAGTGAGTCTAGTCAGTTCTGAGCTTCTGTTGAATTCTAGAGTTAGTGCTTGAACTACTTTGATTCTGCTTAGAAAGGTGCAAATAAAGACAGCAAACAAATAAATAAAACCAACCCCCCCCAAAAAAATCCCTGAAGTTTTATTAAAACCATTTTAAAAAAAAAATCTTTCCAAGATTAGAGGTGTATGAATGTCCATTCAGAGCCTAAACCTGCTGTATTTATTTAAAGAGGAACTCAATTATATCTCCTTATGCATTCTGAGGAAGAGACCACTTAACCAGAAGAGAACCAAACATATAGCAAAAATTAGCTTAAGGAATTTTCTGAACAAGACCATACTATCTGGATTACAGATTCCCTGTTAGAGGACCTGAGAACAAACCCTTAATCAAAATGGTATTTACTTAATTCCCTTTCCAAAAAATCGAAGTCTTTCCATTTCTGTGAGGCATGAAAGGTTTTGCCTTAACTCACTGCATTGAAAAAAAAACCCCACACTTTTAGGTTTTTATTCAACAACTTATCATTAGAAATATCTGACAACTTGCAAGTTAAGGCTTCAGCATCTGGAACAAAAAGGGTCTTTTAAATCTAATCAAGCAGTAGAAACAGTTTTAAACTGCGCTTTCTCATTAATTCAATTCAAAATTTCATGCAAATTTAGTTTGACACAGACCATAAATAAAAAGGTGATAATTTAGTAAATCCAAAACAAATTATTCTCTATTTCTTAATGTAATGGAAAGTGTAAAAGTTAATAATCCAAATAAATATACATTAAAGCAATATAAAATGCTAAACCAGAAGTGTTCACTTACAACATAACTACTGATTCAGAAGGAACAATGTCAAAAACAACACAAATGCTGCATTTAGTGACAAATAATAATCAAACCAATAGGGTCTAGCAGTTTATAAGAATAGTTATTTTTACCATGGATTTCTCCAACAAAAGAGGCAGAAATAATGAAAAGAATTAACATAAAATATGAATCTAGTGCTGTCACTGACACCGTTAAAAAAGTACATGTCTAAAAATGGATGTCACCAAACAGTAACACAGCATTAAACAAAGCTGGATAAACTACTAAGTTTATGAATAGAAGCATCATCAATATTGCCAAATATTTCTTCCAGCACATTAAGAACCTATCCTGTAAGCAGTGACCCTGGGTTAAATTACCAGTGCTGCCTTTCTTCAACAACTAATGAAAAGTAAAACAATTAAAAAAAAAGAAAGAAAAAAAAAAGAAAAGAAAAGAAAAGAAAGCAGCCTCCAAGACGTGCAACACATCAGCTTCTTCAGGAAAGTAGGTGGCCAAATGCTGCTTCTCCCTGCTGCAGTTCACCCTGTATATTATGTGTATTGCCAGATTTTTAAGCAAATCTATTGACTTTTGCCTCAAAACCCCAATATATATTAATGCAAAATTATATTTGGCACCAAAACATAGTAGCAAGAAAGCTTCAGTCTTAGACAGTCCATACAGCACAGTGTTGTTCATGGGCAAAAACCATCTTCAAACATCTTCCTGGTAGTTCTTACGCTCCTATCTGCTACTTTTGAAGAAGTGTCTTCCAAATTTTAAATAGTCAAAAATGGCCACATAAAGAGTTCTTCTCAATTCAATACACTTAAAGCATGTTGGTAGTTGGCTTTTGGGTGCAATCCTGTATCCTTTTCAATCTCTTCCCTAACTCATTGTCAAAATATTTTTTCCTAATTTCAATTGTTCAAGTCCATTATTATGCCACTCAATGAACATTAAATATTGGTTTTCCTCATTCATTTTCAGTCTGCCTTCTCTTTCAACACCTTACACCTGAAAATTCACATCTATTTAAGAGCCAATGCTCTTAAAACACTCTTTTACTATTTTCAGCATGATATTGACTTAGAATGATTAAAGAATGTATGACCCAGCAGCAGCTGCAACAGTGAACAACACTATCTGCCTGAGCTACATACCCACATTGGGGTGTTTTTCAGCAGCCAGTACCCTAAATCTAAAGGATATGACTGCATGCAATAAGGTCTCCATAATAAATTGGCTGATATAATGGTTATAAAAGCATCAGCTGAGCTCAAATTCAGGTAGCTGAAGATACAAGTGTTACAAGCACTTCCTTACTATTATCAACACTCACCCAGCCACCTCATAGGTAACAAAACAGTCAGATTTTGATACATGAACAACCAATTATTTCTTCAAGCTTAGCTATTTGTCTAGTCCTTGTTGTCTTATGGGAAACCCAGCAAAGCTCCTGTTGCTGCTTTCAAAGTGTTCTTACAGAAGGCTCAAGGCAGGAAGCAACTTTACTCCATAAACTGGAACTAATTCCTCCATTTGCCCAGTTTCCTGCCAATACTGGTAATCTTTTACAAAAAGCAAAAATTTCCCTTTTCTCCTCATGTTGCAGTAAGTGAGACTGAAAGCCTTGGGTTTTCAGTCACTAATTCCCAAAGCCCAAGTCCCCCTAGAACCAAAGTCATATAGACTTATTAGCAATATTACCATGATGATAACTGAAATGAGGATGATTTATCTAGGAGGTTAGAACATAGCATTCCAGTACACAATGTAGTTTATGCTTTGGCAGATAATAAAAATGCAGATGAAATGCACACATCCAGCATACAAATCACATTAGCCTGACGAGATTTTAAAGGCTGATCAGCAAAAAAACATTCCATTACCTCTAATTGGAGTTCAAAACATAGAAGACATAAGAGTTCAGACTTCGAGAATGTACTGTAAGTCCAAGGACACCTCGACCACAAAAAACAGCTTTTACAAGTTATCTTCATTGTTAGCCATATTCCTAACCTCACAGAAGTTTTGTGGAACTACCTCATAAAACTGGTTGGGATC
Organism: Dendrocincla tyrannina; assembly: GCA_035047865.1. NCBI lineage: Eukaryota > Metazoa > Chordata > Aves > Passeriformes > Dendrocolaptidae > Dendrocincla > Dendrocincla tyrannina. The sequence continues at coordinate 16,940,141 of JAWWMP010000132.1, forward strand.
TTCTGGGCTCTACAATAATGGCTGATCACTCCTTTCAGTCCTCTGCTGGCCCAGACCTGCAAACCTTCTGCAAGTAGAGCCCTCAGCTCCGTTCCTCAACTGCAATGCAGAGTGGCTCTGAGGTTCAGGCTGAGGATGACCCAGTCAGTTCTGCTCACTCCTTGGTTTCTTCCTTTCTGGGAATCAATAAAACTGAAAAAATTCCATCCACAGCAATCCTATAATTCCAGATCCCTGAGTTCTTTGAGGCCTCCTTTTTTATACATATAGGAAATAACAAGTCCAGACAGAGAGAGATGGTGATTAAATGGATTCCTGACAGAGCTCAGGAGACCCTGAAATGTATGTAAAAAGAAGTAGATCAGAACCATTAATTTCAGCACAAGCTACAATACTCATGGAAGAGAAAAATCAATTCATATTACTTGTGTTAGCGGAAGACATTTCTGGAGGAGCAGAATAGACATAACCTCAGCTAAAATAAATAGATAGCAACTTGGTTTACACTGTGATTCCTTTACAGTTAAGAACTAATGGAATGTATGTAACAGAATAAAAAAACCTCTAAGGCTTCACTGCACAGAAGTGGAGGGGAGGAGTGCAAGACTGAAATGAACTCCAGTAGAAATGGGAGGTCTCCAGCAGCTCAGAGATGATGACCCACTGCCAAAACAGCATTCAAAATGTGATGTACTCACAGACACGGATACATATTAGTGTAAACTGCATGTATAAAAGTAAGGAAACAGGAGGTGGTGTGGTACACATGAGAACTTAAGGATTGTTTTTTAGAAGATGGTTACGTGAGGGAGAAGTGGTGGGGTGTATGTAGGGCCCAGAGAAGACAGTTCAATCTCATCTTCTGCATGCAGTGTTAACATCCTTTTGCACTCTATGAGCTGTTATCATTTAAGTCAGATAAAAATGAACTTTGTTTTTCCTGATTTTTCTGAAAGAACCCATCAAGCATGTCTAGCAGTGGTCTTAGTTCTGACACAACATTTTTATCCCAGTGCAATGACGTGAAAAATGTGTCCAGGGCTTCCCAATGTTTAAGTGATGATAAAGACTGAAAAATTCATCATATCTCTTGTTCACCATGATTGCTGACTGCTGTAAGTGAATAACTTAATTATTTCAGTTAATTCATAATTTAATATAGCCTTTTATGTCTTCCTTTTGATCTCTCTTGAGCCAGGATTTTATTTTGCTGTGGGATACTTCAGGTTGTTTGAGGATGAGGATGCAGCCACAAGCAACATTAAAAACTTCAAATACACTAGGCTTGCTGTTTTCATCTTTGCTACAACATGGTTTATATTAAAATACCATTTGGGCTTTACTGTCTCAAATCAAATGAAAATGCTTCAAAGCCCCAAGTGTTCTGCAAGGTAATACTACATTTTGCATGTAAATCTCTTTCTTTTTCTTTTCTTGAGGATTTTTCTGTAAATCTCAAAGAAAACATTCAGCTTCTCTCAAAGTAGTTAAAACCTATAAAGATTCCTTTTAAAGTATTTATCCAGCACACTCCCATCTTAAAAACTTCCTCTGTCTGAAGGGTTCTGTGAGGTCTTAAGGGATGATATATAAATTTCCCAGCAGCAAGAATTTCAAAAACTCTGATTTAAAAGCTGGGGAAAACATGGCTTTTGTTCTATCCAGTTTCTATATTATAAAATAAGAAATTATGGTAAAAAACAGAGTTGGAAATCCTTCAGAAATATTCTAGAGAACTAAGTCATGGTTCTGGATTTAAATTCCACAGCTGCTTCCCGTCAATAAAAGTATTCTTGTCCGTAACCTTTATATATCCATGGACAATAATGGCTTGTCACAACAGGACTGGATAAGAAGCACATATGTACAGAAGATAGCGGAGCCTTGAGAGGTTAGCACCAGGACTTAAATTGCAGACTTACTAGTGAAAACACATGCAAACGGATGCCTGCAGGGTTTTGTACCTGATAAATTAGGCTTTTTACTCCTATGCCTGTACAGCAACAAACACAGAATGGCACCTACCCACAACAGAGGTTTCCCACTTGCTGTGACACTACTCACAATTAATAACACAAGTTCCAAGAGTTGTTCAGAGAAATATACCTTTGCTATGAGCATGCATTGGATATGCACAAATGTAACACAGAAAACTAGAAGTTACAGAGTTTGAGAGCAGGAGAGGGATTTTTCTCTAAGTTAAAGTGACATTTTTATACTAATGTGGGTCAAAACAAGTAACAGAAGGAGATAAATTTTTTTAGAATGACAATAGGTTTTACATACTTCAAAACTGTCATTATCTTTAAGTTTGTTATTGCCAACTCAGAGCAGTTCCATATACAATTAAATATGGTTTGGGCAAAGTGGCTGCTAAAATGCTATTTCTAGCATGCCATGCTCCCTTATCATATGCTACTCCTTCCAGAAGTCACTCTACCAGTGATGACTCACAGTGAGCTATTCCCTTCTCCCTCACTCTACCTTGCCCTTTTGATATGAGAGGGAATAGTCTACAGAATTTATGTCAAGATGGAAACATCTTTTTCCCCAGCCTTCCAGCCCACCATGCTTGGATGGGCATGATGAGGAGAAAGAAGGATACAAGTACCAGCATTCATATTCCTCTCCTACACACCTGGATATGGTAGCTTTTCTCTGACAAAAAACTTTGCAGCCCTGCCACACCAACATCTCTTCTGGAGCTGCTCACTGTTGTTGCAAGGCAGGCATTGTCAAAATGTGTCTGTGCCACATATACCACATGTACACAGTAATGAAAACAAATAGGAGTAATAGGAAAACCTGCACTCATTTATGGCCAGATACACAGACTAATTTTCATAGAACCACATAATGGCTTGGGTTGGAAGGGACCTTAAAGGTCATCCAGTTCCAACCTCCCTGCCATTAACAGGGGCATTTTCCATTAAACTATGCTGCTCAAAGCCCTGTCCAACATGGCATTGAACAATTCCAAGGATGGGACAACCATAGCTCCTCTGGGCAACCTGTTCAAGCCTTGCCACCCTCACAGTAAAAAATTTCTTCCTAATATTTAATTTAAACCTACCGCTCTTCCAGTTTAAAGCCATTACCCTTTGTCTTACAAAGGGTAATGTCTTTACAGGGTCTTGTAAAGAGTCCCTCTCAATCACTCTTCTAAGTCTCCTTTTTAGATACTGAAAGTGCTCTAAGGTCTCCCCAGAGCCCTCTCCTCTCCCTGTTCTTTCAGCTTGTCTTGCTGCTCCAGCCCTCTTATCATCTCCATGGCCCTCCTCTGGACCCACTCCAATAGGTCCATGTCCTTCTGATGTTGTGGCCCCCAGAGCTGGATACAGTACTCCAGGTTAACTCTCAGAAGAGTGGAGTAGAGGGGGAAAAACACCTCCCTTGATCTGCTGGTCACACTTCTATTGATGTAGCCCAGGATATGGTTGACTTTCTGGGCTGCAAGTATGCGCCTGCTCTATCATGCTAAGCTACTCATCACACAGGACAGCAGGTATGAACCCTTGTAAACTTCAGTCTAAGATCATACCCTTGAAGTCTGATAAATCAATACTTCCATAACAGTAAAGCAAGATCAACACAGTATCTTGCACTGAAATCTGAAGCCAATTAAAACTTATAACAGCACTATAGAAATATTGCACCACATGTTTACATGTAAAGCACTACATGAGAAGTGACAGGGAGAACAGCAGAAAAAAATGGGAGATGGATGGTAGATGGACAGTAAATTGTTTTCCTTGGTTTCAGCAAGCTTTCTTTTTCAGTGTTGGTGTAAAACAATATTAAATATTTTCCACTATTAATAGAAAAACAGTATAAAACCCCAGACATTATTTATGTGGTACTGTTTATAAGCATACAAGGTTTAAGATCTTTAAAGCCTTTTTCTTGGTCCTTTCTTTCCAGCAAAAAAAACCTGTTCAACTGTTATTTTATTTTCCATAAATGTAGCAAGAATCTATAAACTTACCTTTGCAGCTCCCTCTTTTGAAAGGCTACCTGGAAGTCCAGTTTTTACCATGTTAAGCCTATGAAAAAACTCACCTACAATCTCCCTTAGCACCACTCTAATGCTTAGTATCTTCTACTCTGTTTAAACTTTTCCTAGTATGAATTTATTATAGAGTACATAATTGCATATGTAAGATTGCCTTATAGAATCTACTCATCTCTTTGGATCGTGAGAGCACATTATTTGTAGGGATAAGAAATGTTATGGGGATTTTCCCAAATGACTAGGTAGAACTGGAACTAAATATAATTGTGCATTTAGTGGAATGAATATATTGCTTTGATCACACTGGGAATTTTTATCCTGAATATTTCCACTTAATTTTAAGCATGCAATGTGTATTATGCATTACACAAGTCATAGATGAGAAAGACCTGGATAGTATTGATTTCAACTGACAAAATCTTTTTAATTCCTTTCAGGCACAAAAAAACAAACACTTTAGTTGATGGAATACATACCCATAACTTCCTTATTACATGTAATTGTAGAACCAAGCAGCATTTCTACACAACATTTTCTATCATTCAGTATAACAAGAGGGACCGTTTACCTCAACACACCTAGCTCATTGCAGCATCAACCCTTTGGGGCTGGCATCTCCTTTTCTCTACTCTCAGGCTTTGCCTACACTGAATTGCTCATATGAATTTAGAAAAAAGGAGGCAAAAGTAAAAGGTTCTACTGTATTATATCAGGTCAATCTTTAATATTACTATGCAATGCTTTAAAAGTGCTCAGGGAAAGCTCTACTACTACCAACTCAGTGAACATGCTGATTACTCTCCTCTTCTGCGGGAGTGCACCAAAAGCAGCATTTCCAAACACAGACTACTCTGTTTAAAGGAAAAAATGCTTTCGTGGGGGGCACTGAATATCCATAGATGACAAACTGTAAAAATACAAAGTTCCTTAAAAAAGAGTAGTAGGCATCATTAACTTTCACTCTAGGTATTCCCTTATACACTGTCAGGTGTGAAACTTATCAGCCTTCCTGGATTGACAAGTAGAGCTATGAAGAACAAAGCAAATAAAGAAACTTTTTAGTCCATTATACCTAGATTTATCTTCAAGGTGTAGAAATCAACTGACATGATATATAATCTTTTACTCTTCAAAAATGATGTGTCCATGTCTTTATGAAATTGTTTCATTTTTAACAAGGCAGTGGAACTTGTAAAACTGCTTGTTCTTCCATTTCCAGTAACCACCACTGCAAGTGTTTTAGGTTTGTCAGCAGCTGCTATGTATTCAAATCCGTGTGTGCACACAAATTCAAGTCCTTCCTTTTAAAGACATGTATTTATTATAAACTTATATTCATATCTACTCTTTAACATTAACTAAGTAACTTCAGTTGTAACAGGGGGGAAAAAAAAAACCCAAAACCTCAAACCCAGCAGAGATCTCATTCAAAAGCACCAGATATAATCTTGTCCCAGACTTCAGCAAATTACTGTCATTATATTTCAAAAGTGAAAAAGTTTAAAACAAGAGACAACATATACAGAGCATCAGAGAAGATTATTTTTAAAAATTCTGGATTACTCTTACATATAATGAAATTCTGGCTTATCCCAAGTTCCCTAAAAATTCCACTTATGATTAAAGAAGGGACAATCATACCTTTAGGTGAAGCTTGCAAGAGGCTGTTCTGCACACTATTTGAGAGAACAAAATATAGGTTTTATGCAATAGCCCTCACAGTGGGAATGATAGAGTGCCTATCAACACGATTTCATGCATTTGACTCCTTGAGGTAACAGTAAGCACTGTTGGAACATTTCAACCAAAAAAGCTGAATCTGAACCAACTAATTAGTGAGGTTAATTTACAGGCTCCAGGTGAAAAACTCACAACTTCAGGCAAAGTCTTTTCCTCTGTAGTAATTTTTCTCACATTATTGTGAGAATCCTGCAGACTACCTCATTTAGTGCCTTGAGCAACAGCTGTAAGCCAGCACTGTGTCCCTGTGGCCAGAAGGGCCGATGATAATCTGGGGTGCATCAGGAAGAGGGTGGCCAGTAGGTCAAGCAAGGTGATCCTCCCACTGCACTCAGATCTAGGGAGGCCACATCTGAGTGCTGTGTCCAGTTCTGGGCTTCTCAGTACAGTAAAAACAAGGACCTGCAAGAGAGGGTCCAGTGGAAGGCACAGAGATGATTAGGGGACTAGAGCAACTCTCTTATAGGAAAGACTGTGGGAGCTGGGCCTTCTTAGTCTGGGGTGGAGAAGATTGAGAGGGGATCTCATTAATGTATATAAGTATCTCAAAGGTGGGTGCCGAGAGAATGAGGCCAAACTCTATTCAGTGGTGCCCAGTGACAGGACAAGGAGAAATGGCCCTAAATTAAACACAAAATGTTGCCACCTCAACATGAGGAAGAATTTCTCTACATTGAGGGTACCAGAGCACTGAACAGGCTGCCCAGGGATGTTGTGAAGTCTCTCTCTCTGGAGATATTCCAAACCCACCTGGACACATTGCTGTGTAACCTGCTCTAGATGACCCTGCCTTGGCAGGGCAGTTGGACTACATGATCGTCAGAGGGCCCTTCCAACCCTAACAATTCTGTGATTCTGTGAACAACAAAGTTGAAATGTCAGAAGATACTAAAAAAAAAAGTCATCTAATAGGGAAAAAATATAGCTTTTTGTATTAACATCTAATCATGTTCTATAACAGATCAGCCTGAGATAATTTTGTTGCCTTGAAAACTGATCGGAAAATATTGAAAATACTTCATATCATGCTACATATTTTAAATAGCACAGGCAAAATTTTAATACAATTATCTTGCGTTGCACCAGCTGAAGAAATTGCAATTAGTGTCCTGTCATAAATTCATACAAAGAATAGAACAATCCAGGTTAAATGCAGGTTAAGGATTATAGCTGTTAATGTAATCTAATTACATAAATCAATTGGACCACAAGAGAGGGAGTGGTAGTTACCTTCTGTCAATAGAGAGGAGGGGAAGCTGTTAGCACCTGTGTAAAAGAAGGGACAGAGCATAAAAATTTATATGAGCAATAAAACCAGTATGTCTGTTTGCTTCACAATTTTTGGTATCTTTGTTATTAATTCATATTCTGAGATCAGCTTTTTCAAAGTATTTTATAATGACTTCTCTCCAGGTTTTCTCACTTTATCCATAGACTACCAGAGACTTAGTGTAATGATAGCACTGCTATTTTAAACTGGCAGTTCAGCAATATGAAACATAACACTCACCTTTAGTACAGACAGATTAATGAAAGACCAAAACCCTCATGGGCAAAAGAATTGATGCTGGCAAAGCTATAATGAAAATAAGAAATAAAGTGCAAAATCATTTGGGTAGCCAAAAAGGGTAGCAAGCCTAAATTACAAGAACACTGTCAGCTCACAAAATATAAAGGTTCTTATATGAAAAGATCCTTTGAACTTAATTACAGAAGGGCAGAAAATAAGTGCTATCAATGTAGTAAAATATCTGCAGCTATTTTATAACATTTAGTTATACCTGCTTGAAGACAAATCAAACTATTCAAATAAATCACTCAATCATATTGCATGATGAAAAGACACAACCAGACAGAAAACTCTATAAGGAGCTAAACTAAAAACAGATCTAAAGCAAAAGTCATAATCTGTTCAGTTTGTGGCCAAGAAAGTAGAAGGCATCTCCCAAGGGTGCAAAAGTTCTCCACACCAAGTTTTAGAAAAGTCAGAGATAGCATGGTGTTTTACAAAAAGGGCACACTTTAAGACATTCAAGTTAGAAAATTCATTCAGCAGAAGCAGAAAGCAGCCTCCAGTTAGCCACATCACTTTAACCAAGAGGCAAAGCATCTTGTTCAACAGAAAGTAGAGCTCAAAAATATGCCTAATACGTTTCTCCATACATATTTATGCAGAAGAATAGATGTTGCTATTTGGTTGTCCTTCTCCCCTCTTTTCCCGTCTTTTGTTGGTTGGTAAATAAGGAGATTTTGCCACTAGTATCCTTTAAACTAATTTTAAGCCCCTTCTTTAAATGGCTACAAGATCTCGAAAGGGAAAAAATTACTGCATAATTTCATAATTGAACCTGTGATCTATGTTGGGAATTCAGACAAAGGAAAAAGGCACAGAAAAATAGGGAAAAAAACCCCTTTTTCCTAATAGGTATTGTTTAGCCAAGTAATGGTTCAATTATGGTAATAATTCTCAGATTTAGCACACTTTCATAAAGGCCTGCTGAACTACTTATGTGTATTTTACTAGCAAGTAACTAATTGCCTAAAGTTTACTTTGGATGAAATTACACTTTTAAATAATTTTAAATAATATACATTATTTCTAGAGAAATGAAATCAAACATGAATATGTTTCTTTACAGAGAGGTTAAAAAATATTTGCATCAAGAAAACCACCAAAGGTTCTTCCAGAGAAATTACTGAAACTAAACTCCTAGAATACTATACATGCTCCAGGTTTAGCAATGAGAGAGTTGATGCTCAAGGAAGTTTTTCCAGAAAACCTGACTGTGAACTTTAGAGCAGCTTGCTATTCTAAGATTACAGGAGAATGGTAGTTAAGAATACACAAAAATCCTTACGGCTCTGAAGTATCTGGTGTTTATACTTCATAGAGCAATGTATACATACAAGGAGAAATCATTACACCTTTGCTAATCCCCACTAAAAACTCTGTTGGTTTTCTTGGCAGACATTGGACATGAGTAAAAAGTACATAGAGCTTTCTTTGCATTAAGAAAGATCACCCTATTCCCTTAGTAAGAACAGCTGCAATTGTAGTGCATTTATAACCTGGCTTGAGATGCTTCCAAATCGCATTTTTTTAAGTACTAAATATTCTTAGGTGATACTACTGAGGGCTGATTGCATTGCATTTTTCAAGGTATTCATAAGGAAGTTTATACTTAACTGTAGTGATGGAAACACATTGCCCAGCAGAACAAAATACATTTAGCACAGAAGTACATAATGAGTACATAGTTCATATATATGAGTACATAGTTCATATATACCTGCAAGCATTACTTAAATTAGAGATCGGGAGAAAAAGTATTCCCAAGATGACACTGTCAGCATCTTCTTGCTGCTTTCTAATTCTCTATTTCATTGTATAACTAAAAAGCCTTAACATAAGTTACTACTAGAAAATTTACTTTATTATAAAGTCTTAAACAATAGCATAGACATACAAGGAGTTATAAGTTTGTCTACTGGAACTATGAGTTAACACTTGAAATACCATTTATGAAGACTTGATGAAACAGAACGGATACATGTTGTATGGAAAAAAATACAATATTCCACCCTCCAACAAGCAGTCACTTTTAGTATCCTTGGTATATCTTCCTGAACATCCACCTGAGCATACAAATAAAGGTAATATAGGAATTAACATCTCATGGTGTCACAGTCAGGGCTATTTGGATCTCCCAAGGCAGTGGAATTCCCTAGTACCAGTTTAAGCTTCCTGGTTTAGTTCACCCTCCTCTTCTGTGCTAGCCACATCCAGCCATACAGATTTTCAGTTTGACCCAGGCAAAAGTCAATGTACAAGTTTGATATCACATTGAGCCAATTTTTCCCAACAGACCTTTTCTGACCATTTTGGAAGTCAACCTATAGTTGTGTTAAAGAAAGCATGTGCTCCTAAGTGTCATAGGTATTTATGGACATTTTTCTCTTTACTCATCAGTCCCTAGTACATGAATTTGAACAAACATCCTTCATTCCTGTGTCTTGTCAACTAAAATTTTAATTTCCTGAGTGCAGTCACTTATGTTCATTTCCAAGCCTCCCTGCAGAGAGCTTTGAATTCATTTGGGGTATCTGTATGCTGCTGGGGCTCCATGGAAGGTGGCAGGCACACAAAAGCAAAGTGCAGGATCCAAAGCAGAGATTATTCATACTGAATTAGAGCTCATAAGGCCTCCTCATTAAAAAAATTCCACAGTGGCTTTCCTTACCATGCATGTCATTCCCTAAAGTGCTTGCATAGCATCTGCCACCCACAAATAATTAACTGTCTAAGAGCGAGGAATCATGTCAGATTGGTTGTTCCCCCATGCTCTGTTGTTAAAGGAATATGAAAAAGGTAGAAACATCAAGACAGATCAGAAATTACTTTACCACACAAAACCAAAGTATGTTTACACTCAGCAGTGACAGAGCAGAGGAACACAGCTACCACCCAGCAACACTGTAAGCTCAAAAAAATAATTATATTTACGCATGTATTAAACTCTCTCAGAACTTTCCTGTCAACACAAATTGTACTGGCTTAACTACAGTGGAATTGTCAGAGTTCTGTAGTCCAGTCCACATGTACATGTGGTTACACAAACACAGATACACTCATACAAACTGACACAGAGTCACAGAAGAATAAGAGATCATTACAGCAATGTAAATGCATCCAGCCTAGAAAAACTGCTTCTTTCACAGAAAAATCACAACTATAGGGAGGATCATTGTATTTTCACATAAACAACCTGCCTTTCAGGTAACAAGTATGCTCTGCCAACACAATGCAAAAGTTCAGAGAAACAAGAAGCAATAAGATTCTGGGATAGGAGCAGCAGCACACAGATGAAAAAGAAGGGAGGCATTGAGTGCAGTCATTATAACAGTCACCTCATTTCTGACCAAGTATTATTGCATTAAAGCTACAGTGATTTGATTTCAGCTTCCTAGCAGTCAAAAAGGGTAGAAACAAAAGCTAGAAGAATTACACACAGACCAGATCCTTACTGAAATTAAGAATACATGAAACATTCCTCTTACACTGGCAAATACCTTGATTATATATTGGCAGAAACAAAACTGGAAAACCAATATATAGTGTATGCTCAGTGTGAGAGAGCAGTTGTTGTGCTTAATATATTGCTAGCCCTAGCACTTCAGTAAACACAATCAAAGCAGAACAGCTGGAATTTGTAGGCAACTGAGTTATCAGTTCATGAAGAGCTGCTTAATAGAGGCAGTGCCATCTGGGCCAATTACAGACCACATATCTTAAGCACAATGGAAAATTATTCCAAGTCACTATGTTAAAATTCAACATAATCTTCTTTGGTCTTGTTTTCTCTTTGATGCCTAAACAAGGACCAGTAAAAATGATTTCAGCTCAGCCTAAACAGGTAATTTCCTGTCAGCATAATTCTCTGAAAGTTTCAATACATTAAACAAAAACTCCCTCAAGTTCTGGACTTCTCTACTCTCTCACGTTATATACAAAGTATTTATTTAGAAATAAGCAGACCAGCTTCCATTTCTTTAGTATATTCAGATCACATGGAATAAATAATAATAAAAAACCATGCTGCAATTCTAAAAGCACACCATTACAATAAAGCCTGTGCAATAAACCAGAATAACATAGAACTATAAGGATATGAATATTACACTCCTGATGCCCAATCTGCCAACATTTTGCATCAGCACAATTGAAGTATATTTTATGCCTATTTGTTTGCTTTTCTCCTAACAAATTCTGCATAGGCAAAACTAAATCATGTATGAGATGTGTCCTTTTCACTCCCAGTAGGACTGCAATATGCAGCTTGTCCAATATAAAAATCAGTCTCTGTTTTAAAAAACACACTATTGTATACTGCCACCAGGTGACATGTAAAGAAAAAAATTCCTACTTTTAGGGTTGCTCATTGGTTGTAAATAACCTACTGAATATTCAGCAGTAAAAATTTGATTGGGCTACATACAGCTACTTGAAGTTACCTTAACACTTTAAGGGTAAGTTATTCTCTCTGCAGAGAATACTGGGATCTTGCTCATTCCTTTGAGGAACATTGCAGAAAGAACAATTAATCCACAGAAATTAGCCCTTTAGCCCCACCACGTTGCTGCCCTTGAGGGCTACCCTTTTCTCACCCCTAGCAGAAGGCACAGCAATGACATGTGTGGTAGATATGTTCAGTATATGTTCCAATAGGCATCAAACAATATCACAATAAGTAAGTAATGCTGAGCTTTGCTGCTGTAAAGTTGTTTCAGAAAAGAACTTCATTCCAGTGCTTCCATTGACATTTGTAAGAACTCACCTGGCAAATATGAAAACAAGACTGCTCAGTAGGGAGCTGCAACCATCTGCCTTCAGTGACTGACTCTGTAGAATAATTGCTTCTTTTATTACTCCGCAGAAAAAAAAAACAGAGCTAAAAAAATTATGCACCCTACTGTTTTGTAGTAAATTCCATGATAACAAACAAAAATCTTTTTTTATTATCCATAATAAAGTCTGTGTTATTTAAATCTATAAATAAATAGGCACAAGGTGAAATGGGGAAAGGACTGGGAGTAAAATGAGAGAAGACTGGGAAGTTTTATTCACTTTCCAACAGAAGTTACACCAGTATGAAAATTATAGGGTGAAATGCAGTGGGGCTACTACCTGGATCAAATGTGGTTGGCATGCCTAAAACCACTGTGACATCCCCACCCCAACACATGCCAAGGGAGATGAAATGGTGGGTGGAGAAAAATGAAGATGCAGCAGCCAGGCTGCATTGACACCCTTACAGGGAAGGGAACTCAATGGTACCTCATAGCTGATAAACTACATAGCACATGTCAGCCAAGGGAGACAGGAGAAGGTGTCTCATTGCAAAATTGCCCTCCAAAGATGAACTTCATTCATTATGAAGTAATTATGATACTAACTCACACCTCCATCCCAAAGTTGCCAGTCTCCAAGCTATGATCACCCATCACTGAGCATGCACTCTATATATCACTGACTATATCTTTGAGAGCCAAGCAGGAGAATTTTACACCAATCAGTACAAAGGTTTGTATGACTACAGTCACTCAAGCTCCACCTAAATACAAAGAAATAGTATAAAAATAAGTTAAGAATGGGGGGACTCCATCATAATTTCTGGGATCAGTTGACAAGCTGAACTTGTCTTCTATCCCATAAAGATGCCTACTGGTTAAGTGCCTTACTCCATGTATGTTAAATTATATTATCTTGAGCTAACATTCATTGGGGATTAGAGCTTGTCTGTATATTGGTTTTAATATGTTTTTTTTGCAGTCAGATACTATCACCAGCAATCTTTGAAGCTTAACCTCTCACAATTATCTATCACATTAATAACATATGTTATTCCGTAAACTGTTAGTGTGAGTCCTTCAAGGGTGCTAAGTTGTCACTGGCAACATGTAACATACTCAACCAAGCATGCTGAGATCTGGAAGGGAGTTCTTCCAATCCAGTGGGCTGTTCAGCAAAGGGGCCACAAAATGAGTTGCTGACAGACTGGTCAAGCACAAGGGCCTCAGTTTTGCTGGGACACTGACAGATCAATCAAACAGAGTTTGAGGAAACCCTCCCTTTCTGATGGCAAAGGGCTACTGTTAAGAAGAAAAATACCATTCAAAATAACTTAGTGAAATCTTAGGACACACTGAGCATTCACTGTGTAACAGAAAAAAAAAATTAAAATCTCGTGACAAACTGATGGAAAGATTTCTGAATGCAAACATATACAGAAAGATATTGTTTTCTGGTAACAAGATATTTCCATAATCAGTACCATTAGATTTAGTCTTGCATACTGAAATGAATATTCCAGTTGGATGTTGGCATAAAGATGAACTAAATGAAGCATGAAATTACAGGCAGGTATTCTTATGCTATTTGCTACTTAAGTGCATCTGCATTTTTTCACTAAGAGTTCTCAAATTACTTCATAAATACCAATATTCCATTTTACAGATGGGGATACTGAGATGCTGAATAATGACATTTGCTGTATAGGAATAACAAGCAGTTTAGTAACAGAAGTTTCACACCTACTGGGGCTTAATTCAAACAGTACTACCTCATGAGCCGTACTCCCATGGCATGACTATGCAAATAACTTCACCAGTGGCAGGGGAGGAATTGTCAGCCAAGATTATCAACTCTTACATGTTTTTATTTCCCTGACAAATCCTCTCTATAGCTGTAGGTTGTCAAACAAAGAGTGTTAAATTCCCTTCATTGTAATAAGCAAGAGACTAGTGAAATGTTATTGCAGAGTTCAAGCTAATCAAAAGGAGGAATCAAAGGGAGGTGGTTTTGGGTAGTTTGGGTAGTAACCACCATGGAAGGAAATAAAGGATTTAAGAAGTTAACTTTTTGGAGACCACACTGCAACAGTATCCCAATCCTCAAATTGGATAGCTAGACACCTAGAGAACTGGGGAAGGTGGAGAGAGTCACATTCCGAGTCCTTGCCCAGGGACTGTTTCTAGTGATTAATCATTTACTGTAAAATACAGAAATAGCCTCAGGTATACAGAGCAGAATAAAACATTGATTCTATATTTCTGAATATTTGACTTAATACACATACATTTTTAAGCTTTTGAGGCTTGGGGTTTTTTAATGCTTTTTCAGGTCTGTAAAGATATGTGCATATAACAGTAAAGGAAGCAAACAAATAATCTTCTACATAAGAGAAAAAAACCCCTCAAAGTTTCCCGGACTACGTAAGTACTTTTTAGAGATGTACCTTTGCATTTTATTTTACAGTAAACTTAAAAGATGAAGTATCCAATGCCATAGCACACCAGAGATACCTTGTTTGCTGATCATTAATTTTCAAAATAATTCATGATGGGGAAAGAAACTGTTTCCTAATTAACATGTTTTTGCCATGAAAAATAAGAAAAATATTTGGAGAGATGGAACTACAATGTCTGTAGAGTAAGTAACAATGCTGTGGGATGAGTTAAAAAACAGCTACTTCTACCAGCACACATTCTCAAACATCACAAAAATTCACCTGCTGCCATGAAGTGCCAACAGGAACCAAGAACAAACAAACAAAAATCAAATTAAGAAAACACAGAAAAAAACACCCCCAAATCAAAATCCAAACCCCTCAGAAAACACAAAACAAACATTTGTATCAAAAGAGAGTGTAAAAGCTGAAAATTTGAGAATAGACTTACAAGAAAAAGGATTTTTCAATAATGAAATTTATTGACTATTAAATAACTTTTGATGAAAAAACAATCAAACAAACAAAATCAAACCCAAAAAGATCACAGCAATGTTTGCAATTGTCTTTTTTGTGGGAATATATAACTACAAAAATGTAATTTAGGATAGCATTTTCTCTTTATTAACAATATTTTTTGTGATTCAGGCTATAAAAAAAAATTCTACAACCAATTTTTTTAATCTACATTTCCACCAACTAGAAAATGAATCTCCATTGTCACTGAAAATCTTCAGCCCATTTTTTTTCAATCTACACATATTCTAACTCCTGCACATTTCCATAATTTCTTTATATCAAACTCCTCCATCAGCAATTCTACATATTATTTCTAGCTAACCATCACCCTTGGTGGGGAACAAGTGAAACATCAGAACAGGCAAAGAAATCTTTGCAAAACCGTCAATCCTAGTTTATAGTTTCCAGTACTTTAAAA
Organism: Dendrocincla tyrannina; assembly: GCA_035047865.1. Classification (NCBI taxonomy): domain Eukaryota; kingdom Metazoa; phylum Chordata; class Aves; order Passeriformes; family Dendrocolaptidae; genus Dendrocincla; species Dendrocincla tyrannina. The sequence continues at coordinate 16,955,616 of JAWWMP010000132.1, forward strand.
TTTGGGACATCCAACTAAAGATGCAGTCTACAGGTTCAAGAAATGTTATGGGCCTGTATGATTAAAAAAGTGAAAAACTTCGCCAACTAAATTCTTATCCTGAATTTATATAATTGTGATTTTTGGATCAGGAGAATGGCAACTAAAATTTTTAAGATCCACAAATCTGGTACTCCATCACCACACCCTTTCAACTACTCCTCTGTGCATTGTCACTTAAAATATAACACATTTATTAATACTTTCCTGTAAATACCCTTCATAAAAGTAGGAATTAATTAACCGGAAATCTATAAATTAACGAGGAAAAAAAATATTTTGTAATTTGGAATGTAATCGTTTATTGCTCACATATCAGAATATACAGTTTTCAAAACATGGTGATGCAGTAATAATTAGGTTAAATGTGTTACGTTTTTGGGAGTTTTAAGTAGCAGAAACAGGAAAATTGAGAAATATGGATTTGTTTACTCTCTTTAAGAAAGATATACAACACAGGGGGGAGAACTGAAACAATATTTATATAAAGCATGATATAAAACGCTACATTTTGTATACAAATAACAGACAGGCATTAAGATATATTCTGTGTTAAACAAAGACTGAACAATAAATCTATATGAAAGTATTATAGCAAGGGGGCACAGGAGTCAACTTACGAATTCCTGAGAACAGACTGAGGAGATAAAGCAGTTTCAAAGACAGTCCAGCATTGCTTTCTCAGCTAGTCTTTTTACAGAAGGTCTTTCAGTACAAGGCTACCATGAAATACAAGTTTTATCTGGGAGTTGAACTCAAATATTCTTATGGGTCACTTCCATCCTGAGGTATTCTATGATTTGTGATGTGTAAAATTATTGCCTTTTTCACTATCAACTTCAGCAGACTACCCTGGATGTTTATGATACCAATTTCTCTCAACATTCTGCTTTTATTTAGACTATGACAAGCCCATAAACATGCAAAGTAAGAAAATCCCAGATTTTATTTGCACAGGAAGTTCTTAAATCAAAACAACCCTGAGCCGACTTAGATCTCCAGGGTGCAACAAAAGGAAAAAAAATAAATTATTTCTTTTAATTAATATGTTAATCTCTCTGATTAAGCAAGACAACTGGTTCACATCCTTCAATCATTTTCTTGTAGAGTACTACTCAACACCAGTATGTCTATGTCCAGCACAACACTTGAGCACAGGCAAGAACCTCCACAATGCTGTTCTCATACAAATGCTGAGATGTTCCCTCAAGAGAAGATGGTGCAGCATGTGGAAGCAGTATGCCTCTGATAGCATTATCCTTGCCTTACTGATGTATATTTCGCAACAGTGTAGAGGCTGGAGACATGGGCTGAAATAAAGGACCTGCATAGTCATCTTCTGAAACAGGCTTTTTGTTTTAAATCTTTAGCTAGAATGTACTTGGTAAAAGGAGCACACCACAGATGCCCCCTCAAGGCAGTCCAGAATTCCTATCTGAAAATGGCACAAGGTTTAATCAGCATACGAGAAAGAAGGAGGGAAGCATCTGCTGACCTGCTCTAGCCAAAATACAGACAATTTATTCTTCTTGAGATGAAGTAACTCAGCAAGCAACCCCTATTTTATTATGGGGAAAATGCAAGGCAGCCAACCAACCCTACTAAATCAAACTATCCTGAGCTGCTTTCTGAAGATGCAGTCCTCAGTGGAGGCTGGGATCTGCTAAATTAAAACATGAAAATATTACTTAAGTAATCACCACTTTATAAATAGATAAACAGTTTCCTCTGTAGCCAAATCTCCATATGTGAGACGACAAGCACATTTTCATATTTTAAATGTTAACTCTTCTGTAGACATACCTCATTTAAGATGGTATCTTGTTAGCAAGTCAAATCTCAAATAGCTGAACTATAAGAAAGAATACTGGGTTATATCCTCAGCTGCTATAAATCACTCACTTCAGCAGAAATGACCCAATGCATATCAGCTACAGGTCTAGCACATTGTTTATTGCTGAGCTTGCATAGATGGAAGTGTTTTGCAAAAGAACTGCAAATAATGTCCCTCTCTTCATTTTAGGCATGTATTTTCATGACTGGTCAAAGTGGCTTTTCCCTCGCATTTCCCCTGCTTTATTGGTAGCTATTATGGACGATTTTATGTCTTTCTATAGAAAGTTGTAATTGAAATAGAAAGCATCTTTAATTGAAGTGGCTATTTATTGTCCTGAGGTCTGGAATGCTGACTCAGAAGTTGAGAACACACTTGTTAAATGACTGGCATCATATCTTGTAGATTTGAGATGAGAGGAGAAAACTTTTTTTAACTATCATTTGCTTAAAAGAAATTCAGGAAATAAATGCAGGCCTGGAAGAAATTCCTTGCCATCTTCTATACTGTTTCTATTCCTATTCCTCCCTACTGAAGTATTTGCAATGCCCCGAGTTCAGAATAGCTGCAGCAACTTTTTTCAGAGGAGAAGGGCTGGCTCTATGAGGTAGGTCACCTGAGAGCTTTGAACAGTATTCTAGCTCTAAATGTATGAGTTGCCTTCAGTCCTTCAGGCAGGTGGCTAGTAAACATTGGAGGGGGGGGGGACGACATATGAAACACCATCTTCATTAGGTCAGGGATCCTGGTAGCACAATAGAAAAGCAAAGACAAATTTAATTCTCGTGCCCCATACACATGCTTTTCTGCTGCTTCTACCATTTCAGTTCCAACGCACAGTGAGAACACATCAGGCTTGCACTTCATGGCTGCAGGAAAAAAAGCCAGAAGGCTGTTGTTATGAAGCTCATCCCAGCACACATCCCCATGCCTGCAACAGCAGACTGCCACTGAGGTGATCAGGATCTTCCACAAAATATCCAAAGTAAATGTGTGAGGTATTCACAAGAGACAAATAAAAGTGCTTCTATATTTAGAGATGCCTATACCTCAGAAACATTAAAGAAGAACCTATGAGTGCACAGTGTCAACTTGCAGGTCATTTCTCTTCCTTTTTCCAGACACAAACAAAGGTCCCCACCACTGATAGATTCCCCCCCTCCCCCCCCTCATTCAATGTATAGAGAACTGAGTTGCTCCCTTGGAATTACTCCAAGCCTGTGCTTGATAGTGGTTGCTCTAAGATCACTTGGATGAGACATACCACCCAAGAATTTTTTCTCTGCAAAGATGGTAGAGGCTTCCTTGGTCAGCTGGAGAAGCAGCAGCCGGCAGTGAGCTCTGTAAACAACAGCACAAGAATACAGATCTAATATATGTGAATGGACTTGTGTTGCCAGGAGGACTTGGAAAAATTTTCCTCTTGCCCTACTGCACTATAAGAGAATAGGAACAACACAATGAACTTCATTCTGAAGACACTACATTTATATTGCAGAGCTATGTGAGTGTTTCCCAACTACACTAATCCAGAAATAACATGTCCCTGAAATAATTTTGCAGGGTAAATATCTGTGCCTCCACGGGTAAAAAAGAAAATTAAGACAGAATTATCAAGGGTCTCTTTGGTATTTTTCAGGACATAAGTTTTCTGTTCTTTAATGACAAAAGTGATTATACATTTCTCTACAATATGTGGCCTTCCTCAAATATATGAAAGAACAGTAAAATAAAAACAAAGCATGATAAATAGCAAATAAAAAATAAATATGATCTATAACCATCTTTGTAAAAAACACAACCATGAGCAGATCCCTCCAAATGTCAAAGTGAATTAATGGAATAAATTATTAGGAAAGAATTATACCTTTTGCTAGACATTTTCTTCTAATAGCTAATCACTTTTCACAGCAGTTAAATGGCACATCAATCAATTCACTCTTCACTGTTGAATTTTTAAAAATAAGTTTTGGAATGCCATTTCAATATTGAAAAACCCAAACAAATAAACCAAGAAACAAAGGCCCTGTGTGCATACTATATACCAGTTCCTTAGCTGAGGATCTACTGCACTTAAATCCCTGAAATATTTCACTACTACACTTAAATTCCTGCCCACCTGGAGTCATATATATGGGCTCACAGCAACTAGTGGAGCTGCTTGTCCTAGTCTTTTAAATCAATGACTTGGGGAAAGTTTTGGGGAGGATTTAGGGACTTCTTCAGAATACGTACACAGAAGGTCTCCTTAAACATTCTTTTAATTTTCCTCCAGTGACCCCATCAACAATTAGCATGTCCTTTTCCTCTCCTACATCAAATATCAGTAAAATTTTCATGTAGCAAAGTCCAAACTTCAACAGAAGTACAGTGATTCAAAGCAATGGAAAGCCTATGTAGACCTACTACTTCTGATTTCAAAGAAGTTACTGCAACCTTTCTCAGGAATCAAACCTTTTGCTCACCCTAGTGCCCTTGATATCTACTTTGGATAAAAAAGCAATTCCTTGCTGCAACAGATTCACAGTGTGATTAGTAGCACACTAAAATTTGAAATCTTAGCTAAGTGAGATAAAAGATTGATTGTAGACATATAATCCTTTAGACACAAACCATTGACCAAGTCTCAGACTAAGTATGCACCAAGCCACACAAACTCTCCTCAGACGGGAATTTAGAAAACAAGGCAGTCCTTTCTGAAACTCGTGATGCGATGGGAGGATCTCCCTGCCAGTTTTACCTGACCCTGTCCTCTATGCAGTAAAGAATTGAGTACCTTGCCAGCAAATCTTGTTAACCACTACCACATTTACAACCAAACTTAGTTAAATCACTGTTTTGTATCAATAAACATATTGCTATTTCTCTGTTACAAGTGAAGGCACAAACGCATCCATGACATCTGGGTGTAAGATTTCAGCTACAATGCCTGCTTTCAACAGATTCCCTCCTGAACAATTAATTTCCTAGAACTCATTTGCCCAACTGCAAGGATGTCTTAAAAAAATTCTTTCAAGAAGCTGCAAAGAAAACATGCTAATGTGAATGGCTGAATCAGGAATACGTGCAATAAACACACAAAAGACTTGAAGAGAACTTTCACCTAAAAACTATGGATAAACAAACTTGGTTTTGATGTTTAACTTAGTTTCTGTTGGTTAAGGTCTCATGGGGATCATTCAAGTGGTGCAGATGTTTAGGTTGTTATGGTAGACCAGTGGTTTTTCACAGTAGTTGGTTGGGACAAATAAACATTGACCTTGAGTTTGGCTAACACAGGGCTATCAAAAGCTGTGCCTGAGAAAAACCTGGAAATGTTTATGTGAGGATGTTTATGAGCAAAAATATAAAAACAGCACATGGGCAGTTCTACTTCAAACATTAATGTAAGAAATGAACAGTCAGTACAACAGAAAGTTATTGTGTGGGCCTTTTTTTTAAATTAAAATTAATGTAGGGACAAGGAACAAAATTAACCATAACCAATGCAGTTCAACAAACCACCCTCCCCCTCCCCCCGTTATTCTAAATACAAGGGGAAGGCTTCCAGTCCCAACTTTTTATGACTTAGACTCCTTAAAATTATATCTAACAGTGATTTTCATTCAAGAAGCTGCAAAATAGAATAAATAAATGCAGCATTTTAAGGCAAGCATTGTTACCTTGATTCTGCTGGAGGACAAAGAACAGCACAGTGTGATAAAGGGATGTTCATATGCATTCTGTATTTACATAAAATGTGACAATGATGAGTTGATCAGATTTCAATGTGTGCCCAGTTTACATAGCTGTAAATAGATCTAAAAATACAGCCCTAGTTTATGGACTGTTTATGGTCAGCTTATTTCCCTGTTACACACAAACAAGGCCTCACTTGAACAGATGCAACAAAGAGTTAGAGAAACAAACCACACTTAATACTTTAGGCTTTTCTGTATGCAAGTGATGATGTCTTTTCATTCATAATCTCAAAACATAGGAAAACATTCCCTGTGTGCAGGCACAAAGCTGATTAAAGAGTTAGACTGTCAGTGGAGCAGTTTACTGACAACTAGTTAGCTGAATATCACAACAGAGCAACCTCCTATGAGTTGGCCTAAATTCACCAAAAGCACAGAAATATTTCATAGTTTGTAAGAACTGGCAAGAGTTCAGGGAATACAGATAGTGAGAAGAAAAGTATGAATTCAGATCCAAGTGTAGACACTTAAAGATTAAAGGCAGTGAGCACAGAAGAAAAAAGAACTTCAGAAAGTTTGGGGAGTAGGAAGGGAATATATCTTGCCTCAAATAATAGCCGTGAATTTTGAAAAAGAAGTCACTGTAGTATGCCAGTTGTTATTAGTCCTATACAGCTTGTGAAGCAAGGGGCCAGTGGAGTTCAATTGCATATTTGGTACAGCAGACAAATAATGCTAAGAAACAGAATATGAATGGTAGACCATTTTGACAAAAAAAACCTGAAATATACCAAAGGAACAAGCATTCAAGTTCCCAAAGATCACATACTCATTGCTAGTGAAATAGAAAGTCCGCTTACCTAACTTCCCTCAGCTGCTTAATATAAGTCATACTGAGACCAATCTGAACTGTCGCAGCCTGACTGCAGACCTTCCTTGAGATGGCAGAAGACAGATTTGGATAACATGACATCCGACCTTAGAAGTTTGTAAGCAACCAGATCATGACATTGGTAGTGCCACCTGCTAGAACAACACCTTGATGTCTGTTTGTTCTGAACCGTCAGCTCTGGAATATAATGCTAAGCAATACATTCCTTTTTGACTCACGTGGACTTTAAATACACATGATCAGTATCAAATACCTACAAAGGAAATGCAGCAGTATTCTGATAGAACTTAAAATTTCATCCTCCGCATACTTGGCTCTTGGATCTCTATGCTCTGCTTCTTCTGGCCATACAGAAACAGCTCACTATCTGTCACAACTTTGCTTTTAGGAAGCGCCATCAGACTGTTACCTATCCTACAAAAAGGAACAGGCATGCAAGTAGCTGCTACCTTGGAAATAGATTTCAAGGCACCAGTAGGAACAAACATGAATAGCCTATCCTCATCATGGAAAGCCTCTGACAATATTTCAAGCATAGTGGTTATTTTACTTTGTCAAGGCTTTCTTCAGGGAAAAAAAAAAATAAAAAAGGGAAAGAATGCAGAAGTTTGACACGCAGGCCAAAATGTTCCCACTTGTGCACCTTAGGTTGTTACCAACAGAAATCTGTACTTTGGCACCTAAGTCCAAGGGGCTTGATCTTATCATCCACAGCCACTAAAGGCTTTGACATGAGACAATTGCAAGAGTCACCACCTCTGTAAATCACAACATTTTTATTTGCACACTTTTTTAGTATAAAATCTTTAAAAAAAACTCCTGAAACAGGAAAGTGTAACTGTTCTCAGCTAAGTTTGTCCCCAAACATACAATGCAGTTCAAAAAGAAAAAAAATTCATGAAGGTATTTTGTAATACTTATGAAATTGCATCAGAGACAAATACAGAAGTCAAGTCAGGCTACTGGGTGAAAAAAAGACACTGAATTAATTAAATTTCAAATGTTAATACACAAAGATGTAGCATAAATATGCTGTGAAGTATTACTACAGTCCAAATTCTCCAAGACAGATTTCAATGCATGAAATAGAATAATCTTAATTATCCATTACACAGATAGAGTTTTGTTACTAAAAGAACTGAAAATCTGTAAGAATCAATGAAAATAAGTAACTCTAAATAACACCTTACAAAATCTGTATTTTAACAATAAGACAAACATTTACCTAAACAGGGATTCATCTATTATACACTACTGTTTCCTTACTATCTAATAAAACAATAGTTATCTTCATATTACAGAAATTGATATACATTTAATTTCAAAATGTGTCTACATACAAATCCACAATAACAAGTTCACAGGATTTTGGTGTCAGTCACAGCAGACAAGTTCAACAAATCAGGAAAGGAGAACTGACCCTCCTTGCGTCCTTCAGCTAAAAATCCAAACAAGCTTTTCCCTAAAGTTGCTAGAATCACTGGGCTCTCCCACAGCACAGCTGTAGACCACAAATGTAACCAGCTCACCACTGCACTGCAAGCAGAAAACATGCATAGTAAGAGTCCCTTCTATGTTGTTTCTGAGTAAAACCTCTGTGGACAAACAACAAACAAGAACAACCACTGGAGAGTTTAGACAACTTGTAAAAGTCACGGGAATCTGTGGCAGCTACAGAAATTGAGAACAGGTTGAAGGGGTCCCTCTAGCCTCTTAACTGCAAAATCCTGTGATGGCATACTGAACTGGGAGTCAGGGGAAAGACCACATCAGAAGCATATGGACTCTTAAGCAGAGGTATTTGCAAGAAGTCATCTAATAAAGACCTCTGTCAAGCACCTTAGGTATAGAAAGCATTATTGCCATCTTCCACACATTTCCTCTCACCTTTGAATAAATCACAACTACAGTTCACTTTTACAGGATTGCTTCTCCATGCACTGTGTTTTATTAGAAGCAGAAGCACTGACTTCTCTCAGGGTACTTTTGACTGCAGAGGAAAGAGCAAGTCAGAGAAGCTTTTTTTGTCTAAATTTGCATTCCAAGGGGATTTAGATACCTATCCATTAACATAGACAGATGCTTAGTCAACTTTACCCTAATAATGGCTGGCACATCCTCAAAGTAATAAGAATGCAGAGCTTCACGTTTATTTGCAAGGAATATAATTAATACAGTAGAAATCTTGTTTCAATTTTGCCTTGACTGAGCATGTTGAAAATTAATGTCACATTGCATTCCTGCAGTTCATGCTTTCATTTGCATTTGACATGGGACACACAACCCTTGTAAGAATTTTGGAAAGTGATGTGTGCATCTTTATTTAAAAAAAAAAAAAGCTTTTAGTGTTCAAGGGGGGTTTTTTCCCCAAGTTTCAGACTCAGCAAGCAGTTGCAGGGATCTCAGTGATTTCCATTTTGACATTTTGTTTACTAAAAATACTCTAGATATAGTTTAATTTACTTTGCAAACTTTTATTATTTTTTTCACCTGCTTTTACATAGAAAACCTCTTGTTTATTTCTACAGCAGTATCTGCAAACATCTGTGTAACCTCTGTTGAAATTCTATTATGTAACTTCTTGCAACAGTATTTCTTCAGGCACCATATTTGATACACTCGTAAATTTCTTTAATAACAAAACCGCTTTAAGGGAGTAATTTTTCTTTGCCTCTCCCAGCTCTGAGTAAAAAAAAAAAACCAAAAAAACATTGTCACTAAGTTTCCCTAGATCAGTTTTGTTGTGTATTTACAGATAAAGAAAGTGAGAACAATTATAAACAGAAGGCAGCTTGAGCTGATTTTCTGGTACACAGTATTTATGTTGCAAAGACATATTATCACAAAGCATTTCTTAACTTACAGAATTTGAGATTGTCTGGTATGTTTACTCCAAAATCTTAAAGATCTTGCTACCAAGCATCAATTAAGCTAGTCTAACATGAGTTTTGCTTTGTTTTTTTTGGTTTTTTTTTTTTTTATAAGGTCCTCATTAGAGCAAAAATTTTCTAGTTTTATTCAAAATGCAGGCTTCTCCTGTTTTCAGATGCAACTTGGAACCAAAACTCTGGCATGTTCAGCACCATGTCATCTAGCACCTTCCTAAAAAGGTTTCACGAGTAATGTGAAATAGCAATTCATTTCGCCAATGTACAATCAAAATACGTTACTAACTGCTGAAAATGTAACTTTCAGATTCTGTTGCCTTCATGATAATTTGGGTAATCAAAATTTAAAGTAAAAAAAAGTTCATTCCTCAAGCTATGCCTTTTTAACAATAAGTATCATAACTGGGTTGAAAATATTTCCTAACCCACGGAAATTCTTCATTGCTTCCCGGCACAATTTTATTCAAACACACAGACTTAGAATGAAGACTTCAATATCATAGGCAACTTCCATAACCATCAAGTTACCGTGCTGCTTTAAAGGTAAATTGGCAGGAGAAATGAACCCAACTCAAAAAAGAGATTACAAGTCAGAATCACAATTTAATAAAAAGATCACAACAAGTACAACGATGCAGAGAAAACATTTGATCAACAAAAAACAGATGTACAACCCAGCACCCTGGGGAACAAAGAGAGTGGAGCTCACCAGCCCCCGTGCTGAACACCACATGGCCACCCTGAAAAAAAGTAAAAGGAAAAAGAAACCTGTTGATGAGGATCACGGCTTCAGTCTGGTCAAGAGTGGAAGATGACAGTCCTGTTGAGGTCCTAGTCTTCCTCTGAATCCCACAGGTAGGAACAGGAATCCCAGAACCACAAAGGTTATACATGCTCAGGTTCAGGTGGGAATGCCCAGTACTTCCCCCAGGGGGAGGAGTTTCACCATGGGTGATTTACTC
>JAWWMP010000132.1:16970881-17028052 GCA_035047865.1 Dendrocincla tyrannina
AAAGAGCGTTGCATACTAGAATCAGTCCCACCAATTATAAAGATGAAACACTTAGGAATAAATATCACATGGGTTCCCTGCAATGCCAATAGAAAGCAACTTCACATCTGTTCTCTTTGAGCATCTGTGTTGTTGCAGGCTCTTGTTTTGAAGGAGAACACTGATCATGTTGGTGAGTAGCAACAAGATCCAAAGAAGGCTTCCACAGCCCAAGTTGCACTGTCCCTCCCATGCCACTTGCTCTAAAGCTGTCCTAAGCCTCTCTTCCCATCCCAAGGAATATTAAAAAAAAAATTCATGAAATCAAAAACTGCAGTTTTGCCTTCATTGTGTACTCCCCTTGAAGCCTGATGTACTCTCAAACCCTGAAGCACACTAGACCATTTCATCTGGCTGCTGAAAAAATAAGAGTGCCAGAAGAGCATGCAATAAAGTAGGTTTTCTTCATCTGTTCACTTTCTGTCACTCTCTCCATTTTTCCTGTTTATTTTTCAGAGTTGGTCTGTCATAGAACTGACACTCTTCTGTGCTAAGGTCTGGTAAACTTATGCACAATGGCACAATGCATAATGGAAACTTCTGGTGGGAACCCTACTTAACCTTTCATCCTACTCAACCTTTTGTCCCACTCAACCCTTCATCCCTTCTGGAGATTGGAAGAAAATGCAGAGCCCAATTAGAAACAGCAATTTATATTCTCTATTATCTTCTCCATCTTCTGAAAGAAAGGCAGACGTGCACCAAGCCATCTGAAGAATACCCCAAGCGTCAAATTTGTTTGAAGTGTTAGAAATGATTGAAAGATACAACTTTCTAACACATTTTGGAAAGAAATGTAAGGTATCCACGAATTAAATGCTGCAAACAGTTTTTGCTGTAATGTTGGTGACTAGAAAATGTAAGAAGCAGGTGCCCCTAAAAGACAGACATTGCTTCATTTACTGCTCCCCAACAACAACTTGTCTACCAGGCCAGCAGTTTCTGCAGCGATACATTTTCTGACACCCCAGCATTCTACTGTACACTCTCCTACTCTTTTTCACAGGTGCTAAAAACTCACTTCTAGAGACAAACTTCTGCAACACAGACTGCAGTTGCAACTTTAAAAAGCACTTGAATAGGATTCTTTAGTCCATCAGGATCTCTTGGAAAACACGGTAAATGCTCCCAAGTGTGTTGCTCTTCAGAATATTCAATTGACCTTAAACTGTCCCTGCCTCCTAATTTCTTGCATCATTATTAGATTATTCTTTCTTTAAGCAAAGTTCCAAAGAAGAAATTATTTAGCACAATATAGAATGCTGACTTGAGATGTCATGGACCTTTGACTAGCAAACTCCTCCCTCCCTCCTTTTTATTTTGTTCTGCTCTGATACATGAAAATATAACTCTCCCCTGAACTGTGTCCGATCTGTCAGTTTAGCATAAGCTGCTAACAGCCTGGCCTGCAGTATTTTTTCTCACATCAGGTAGAAGGGATCTGGTTTCATCGTCTATGACTCACGAGGCATGCTGGTGGCTCTGACATAGCTCCTGACTTGTTTGACCTCTTTCAACAATATTTATGCTATGCTTTGCAAGACTTTTGTTTTTTACTTCCAGATAAAATTTTCTAATATCAGGCAGCTCAAAGAGTGTCTGAGAACATCATTAGGAAGCCCTCAAAAGAGTTAATGATTGCAGAAAAAGGGCCTACACCACTTTAGACCAGCTGAATATGCCATGGTTTTTACTGATTTATCTTTTAATCCAAGTAAGGGAAAGAAGATTGACCATTCTTTCAGATACAGAGGAACAGCAGCAGACCCCTATAGAAGAGCAATAGCCTACAATACAGGAGTATTTTAAGGCTTCTGGAGACAATGAATATACAATTTCCTGAAAATTAAGTACAAACATTGTAAAACTAACTCATTCACACACAGTAATTGCTCTGGGGAGGCAACACCATCCTGCAAGAACCTGACCTTATGTGACAACCTTTTGGTCACTAAGTGAGCCAATCTGCCCACGCTTAGAGAGATCTAAACTCTCACGCTATACCAGGTATACATCCAAACACCAACTCAGTGGTCTGCCAGCAACCATTTCTACCACATCTTCCAAGAAATTTCCAGAGTTGTTCCTTCCCTCTTGCCTTTTCCAACACACAGCCTATATTTAACTGTGCTCCAGAGCTCTTCTTTCTGGGGGGTCTGACCTTGTAGCCCTATTGAAGAAAAAAGAAGGATTTAGATATGTTCTAACCCATAATGAAACTCTTATTTGCAACTTGTGGCTCTCCTAATGGCATGTTGATAAACCTGGTAAAAAATGTTACACAGACGAGTCAGCTGTACAGCAGGTGAAACAGAGGACTTTTGCAATGTATAATTCTCATTCAAAGGCCTGGGTTCACATTTCCTGTAAGGTATATGCAGGAATGCCCACATATGTAACGAGAAGGAAATACAGAAATGCCCGTCCATCACAGATGCTTTTTCTTTTGTACCACCACTGGATGGGAATTCTCTTTCAAAACATACTGTATTGGCTGAAGTTACAAAAAGGGTCATTAAACAAAGATCCTTTCTGTCTCAAGAATACGTGACCACAGAGTTGTGGTCAGGAAGGAGGAAATTCATCACTTTTCTTTTGCACCTTACCCCAATCGGGCTTTAAAAACGCATATTTTGTATTGAAATATTTTGGTTATTTTCTAAGTTCTACAAGACCAAAACAATAAGGGAAGGCCCGCTCTTCTGTTCAAGGGAGCCGAGGCAGTTCAGTACTAGCAAAAACACAGTCATTATTTCTTGTAAAACAAAAAGTAACAAACAAACAAACAAACAAAAAAACAAGCAAAACCCCACAATAAAAAAGTCTTCTGGACCTCAGTCAAAACTACCAAAACTTGCAGTTTTGTTTCTCTTAATGGTTCTGGACTAAAATGTACAAAGATTTTTATTAGGCTACAAACATCTTGTTGAAACTAAACCAATATTGACACCTTTAATGAGACATTCCTTAAAATTGGAGGTGAAGGTGGAGACATTTACATGTTTCTTCTACCATGTTAGCACTTCCTTTGTTGTGAAGCCTTGACTATTTAAGTCTTTGAGAAAGCCAGCAGTTCAATCCATGCAAAACATGTAAGCTCTGAGCCTCAGATCCCAGGTTAAAGAAAAAAGGACTGCAACACAAGAATCATTCTTCAGAACAGATTTGTTCCAATTCTCTGATGGAGTCATTGTGAGAATTAGCTCCAGCCAGTACTTGGTCTAATTTGATATAACTCTGTTGATATAGCCATTCTAAAATGCAGCTGTCATCGCTGGAGTCTACAGGATTTCTAATCTTCTAGGAGTCTGTCTAATAACTGCTGGCTGCTTCATTGTCTCAGAACTATAATTTGGCCAAGAACAAGTGCAATTTTGACATTCACCCCTTAAAATCCATTATGTCTTTCAACAGTGTACAAAACACTGAAACACACAAAGCAGGGGGAAAATTAATAGCAGCCCTATAATGATATTATTCCAAGCATCTGCTTCCATCCTCAATTTGCTATCAGCTGTTATCAACAGCCTGCTGAATACCACAGGAAGTGGGAGAGTAAACATGATCAATGCATACAGCTTTCTTTGTAAGTGGGCAATATTGTGAACATACTGACAGAATAACACTCAGATCAGCAGGCCTCTCTTTATTGCTGAAGATTTTCTTGCATGTTTACAGCACAAGAACTGATGGCAGTAAGCGTTTTGCACATTCTGTTACAGCAGTCCATCACAGTACATCACATGTATTTATGTAACTAGGGGGTGGAAAAAAAGATAAAAGTGTTTAACATGTTTTGAAACTTGTTTGCAGCTTCATGGGAAACAGGTTGATGAAAGTTTAGCACTGAAATAAACAAGCTTTGTATAAGAAAACAAAGTATAATTGCACAATTTTAAGAGCAGAAATCCTGGTTTAGTGAAAAATAGAGACAGTAGAACCTGAAGTTACTAGAGGAAACTTCACTCTGTGCTTATTCTTTTTTTATCTCCAGAGATAGACAGCTGTTGATATTGTTTGACCAAAATACTAGCAAAAGAACTTGCAAGATAGTTGCCAGGATGGCTCAGTTCGGTACCTTCATTTTTCTTTTGTGTTCCTCAAATTTCAGTTGTGGCCAAGTCCAGTTTGGGAAACCTTAAACAATTTTTCTTCATTTTTAAATTTTCCTCACAGAAAAGAGAAAGAGAAAAATGAGTTTGCTTAACAGGATGTTGTGAGAGGAAATGTTGAAAGTCTTGCTGAAGTCAAGGTAGACAATATCCACTGCTCTCCCCTAACTCATCTAGGTAGTTGTTTCATCACAGAAGAAAACCAGATAGGTTTTAGGCTTTTGTCAAGAATACTGAGCAACAGCCATCTGCCTTTTACATATGCGATTTAGTTTCTTTTTATTTGCACACCTCAAAATGGTCTTACCTATTGAAGCTTCTCTATTTAGAGGACGCTGTCTTTTAGACCAATACTTTGACTCTCATACTAACAGTGGAGCCATTTCTTAAGCATTACCTTTGCACTTCTGCCAATCTTCAACCTACAGCAAGAGCTTCAGTACTCATCTCCCCCCAGTGTCTTTTCCCAGTGTTTTCCTCTAAAGCTTGGTGAGAGAAAGAACAGGTTTCTTGTTAGCAGGTCAGTCATCAATGGCCAGAGTTCAACCATATTTCTCCTACCTCCTTTCTTCTTCCTTTCTTTCCTAGATACAAGATTCTACAGCACCAAGATGCCTCCTTATAGCTTAGTCTCCTGTGCTCATCATTAGTGTGGCTCCCATGCTCAGACAGCTCTCTTTAATCTTTGCTGTGCAAAAGCATAACAATTATCCTTCTCATTGCATTTCTCCTCTCAGCCGTTGGCTCCCCTCTGCCACTTCTTTTCACTTTTCCCCCTTTACTTCTTTTGTCCATTGATGTTCAGAGTTTTTTAACACACTTCTGATGCACAGAAATTTCATCTTATCCCTTAAGATCCCTGTTCCATGAAAACAAATTAATTTGCATAGAGTTGGATGACTTTGAAGGTAATAAAGGCATTTAAACAAAGGAGAGAATGTTAAGAAGAAACAGCTTACTAGTGGCAACTTTTTGACCGCTGTCTCCAGGGAAAGGAAGAAAGGCTCCAACACAGTGATTTTATACTCCAAAAATATTTTATATTTTACCATCTTTAGAAGATGGATATTATAATACATTTTGTTGCACATTGTAATGTGTTATCAGTATATACCTCTTTCACAAGGAATGGTGGTATTCTATTATATTGCACTGGTGAATGTGCATTAAAATCATCCTTTTCCTGAGTTGCACAGTATGCAAGTGTCTTAGGGCCATGACCTAGAAAGCCTAATACTCTTGTTTATACACTTAAAGACCATCCATTCTGTCTGGAAATTCCCATATTCACTCCTTGGTGTTTTGGCCATCTTTTCACTCTCACACAGTTCACCTAGCCTAAGCATGATTCCTTGTGTAAAAACAGCAATGTTTCTCAGGAGTTGTGTTATTATTTGTTAGACCAATTGATACATCCACAAAACACAGATCATCTCTCAGGGAAAGTATTTAATTCTTATCTGATTTTCCACAATTTATCTCAAATATGATATCCTTTCAGATGTTGTCTTGGTTATATCTTTAGAACACCTTTTCTACGTTCCTTGTACCTTACCAAACAAGAGCCTTCATGACCAGAGGCATATGAACTGGCTAAAAAACCCTTCTGTTTTCAGTGAAAGTGCATTTTTTCATGATTGTGTTCTAAGAAGAAGAAAGCACCAGCTGGAAACCAAAATTCTGCTAAGCCAGCTTGAAACATTTGTACTTTATTCTTTGAAAATATGCTGTCTTGGAAACACTGACTTAAGGGATATAGGAAGGAAAGAAAACAGCATTGAAAATGAGATGAGAGAGAAGATGTACACATCAGTAATTTATAGATGCGTTTAGTTTGATCAGCTAGCTTGGATCCAAAATTTCTGCATGACAGTTATTCTGTGGAGACCCTATGGTTCTCTGAAATCTGAATGTGGAAAGGAGAAAATTCACCAGAACATATTGTAATTACCTCAGAATTAAGTACCTCTTGATGGGGCATAAACATAAAAGCAGGGAGGGAGGCACAATTTCTGATAGCACAAGCCAGTTCTGAGTCTGATCAGGTTTGTGTGTGGTCCCATACTGCCATACCTTGGAATATTGCTATCCAGAGGTCATCAGTCAGTCATTCAGTTGGTTTTACTTAGACACTCTTGTGACATCTGCATACCTTCTAGACTTTAATATTCAGCTCTGTAAAGCAGGAAAGGACAATCTCCAATGGGCTCACAGCTTCTAGCAACACAGGCAGGGTTAAGTGACTTTCCAAAGATCTCTGTGGCAGAATAGGGATTGTTACAGCTGGGATTTTCCAGAAGAGATGGGTACAAGCAGGAAATAGGAATCCCTGCTTGTAGCACTTTGAGCTACTTCCACGTCACCTTGAAGGGTAATTGCTTCAGGAATTCTGTAACCACAGAATCCCATAAAAACTTGCTAATCTGTCAGTATTAGGTGATCCCTCTTCAGGATTCACCATTAGATGCCAGAACATACTCTCTGAAACACAAAATTCTTCAAAATATTTGGATTTTTTTTTTTTCACCAAAGAAACAACATCTGCCTGATAAAAATCATCAGGTTATCAACGAGGGAGTACCTTGTTAGGTGGGACTGGCTCAAGAGAGCCTTTCACAAAAGTCTTTCAAAAACTATGCTGAATTGATACCCACTATTTCAGAAACGCTCGGTATCAGGAAACCTTATTCCTGGAATGTACATAACAAGAAGCTCACCTCTGCAGAGAACTCGCTGGTTATCACCCAAGGACACAGAACTCTTTGAAAATCTAATTAAATATTTTGGTAGGCTTTTTTTCTTCATAAAAAAATCCAGCATAATATTTGCTTTATAAATTAAAAAAAAGCACAAATTAAATAATTCACTTCAGGTTTTTTTATTATTATTATTATTTAACATATATATGATTACCTTGCCAACTGTACTCTTCCTCAAAAACTTCCAGTCCTTAGGGAAAAGCTGTGTCACAGTGTTAAAAGGTGTGCGAATAACATACTATCTGTAATGAAACATTTGATTTTTAAGTATATTTAAAAATGCAAAATCCTTCTTGAAAAGGAATGTTGACCTTTTTGGAGCTGTGCTGGATTGGACAGATTCACTTAAAAAATTAAATTACCTACCAGAAGAGCAATCTTTCTGCTGAATGCCCTGCTTAAAGCAAGTCTGAAAGGGCATAACAAAGAAAGAAATACATCTCTTGCTCCTGAAAGAGTTGATTTAAACCCTCTTTTACCCCTTCAAAGCTCAGCTCCATATAGAGTTGGACAGTTCTATGATGTGTGGAGGGAACGTCCTTGAGTCTTAAAGAGAGCATGGCATTTCAGAAAGAAGCACATCCTTTCTAGGCAGATGTTCCAAAATGTACAAGACAGAATACTTTCTCTTCTCTGCAATATTCAACTGCTTAAAGAAACTGTATTTCTTATTGATTTTCATCAACTCCACGTGGCTTACAGCTCAAACTTTGAGCATAAGGGTGATTTTTGGAAGAAATTATTAAAAATAATATTCCCCTGGAGTGTAAGAGTGCATTTCAAATTATTGCAGTTATTTATTTCTTTGTTACTGTGTCTGATTTTGCTTTCTTTGAAGTCCTACACAATTTGATCAGCTCTTACCTTACTGTAGATTTCATGCTTTTTTTCAAAATTTTGGTGCATGCTTGTTTCAAGTCCCATTTCTGCACTCCTGCCCTTTGTGGTACTTCCAGTTTCATTCAAACAATGAAGACAATGTTCTGTTGTTCATGGCTGTGACTGATGGAAGGTTTGGAAGAGCTGGGCAAGGAAGATGTGCCTGTGAAACTCAAGGAATAATGCAGGGTGTGGATGACTCCAGCTGTTGCAAAGAATCTGACTTTATCTCAGCACAAAGGGGACTGGAGGGTTGCCTTTGCTTTAGAGGAACAGCTACCAACAGTTGTATGGACCAATTGGTGCTGTAAATGTTTCTCTCTGAGGTCACTAAAAGGGTGTGACTGCCCTGGGTCAACCAGACCAGCTAGCAGGGAATGAACATGCTCAACACAAACTAAGAGTATAAAATCAAAACAAAAGAGATATGAAGAGATCAATGGCTTCAGCCCACATGTGCTCAGCATCATGACAACGAACATATTATAAGGATGGGGAAGGGGAATCACAATGGTATCGTGATTAAATAGTATATTGCAATTGTTACATATGTTGCTAGGTGTAATTAATATTAATATTGTTATATGCAATATATCCTGCCTCTCTTCAGAAATCCCATGTAACAACCACTATCTTTAAACAAGTAAGTTTGGTATTAAACATCACACCCTCCACATGTGAAATATCCAAAACAAGCTGGTCAGTGGGTACTGAACTCTGAAAATGTCTGTGAATAAACAGCTGAAAAAAACCCAGAAGGTATAAAAACAGCCAAAAAGAGGTAAAACTTAGAAGAAACATTTTTTTAAAAAATCCTTTGGTTAAAATTTTATGGTAATTAAGTTAAAATTAACATAATTATTGAGTTAATAATAATTTTTTGAGGCATGAATGATAGTGGTGGTGAAATAAGCTTCTTCCCGGTGGAAGCTGGTTTATGGGCATGTCATTATACCCCCACCATCTGAAGCAGACTGGACAGCAGTACATGTCACTTTGTGAATTGATTCTAAGTTATACTACATTTTGAAAGGCACCCATTCCCCCATTTATGTACCCTAAATTTTATATGCTATATGATTAATAATTATTGTAGTCTATATTGTATTATTAATTATTAATATATTATTCTATATTATATGTTATGTTTTATATAATTAAAGAATTGTTGCTTAAATAACAGATGACATTGTAACTTTGGGCATAAATATCTTACTTAGCTATTTTAATCTGTTTATTTTATTCCTTGGATAGTCAGACTGAATCGCGACAGATCTAGGCAGCAATTTTTGTGTGCAATGTCTGAAAAAAGTACTCAAGCAAATGCTATTGCATTTCAAAAAAACAGTAATTTATGGGGAAAATGTCTCTGCATGGCCTAGGGTTATTGTTTATTCATTTGATTTCTTGCCAAGTAACGGTCCATAATTAAAGTAAGTTCTAGCTTTTTGTATGGGAGGGGGAGAGTTTAGGAACTCTGGACTTATTTTTCACAAGCCTGATAATTAATTCAATAATTAATGTGGGTCTTCTAAAAAAAAAAAAAAGAAAAAGAAAAAAGAAAAAAATCAAAGTTTGTTAGACTTTTGAACTAGATGCTCAGTATCATTCCATGGAAGTCAATGCAGAAGAGCATCAGATATGATTTTGTATCTGTGATTTGGTTTTCACTTAAACTCCCACTTCTGTAACTAGCAACATATACTGCTCAAGGCTTTTTGTTTACTTGATTATTTATAGCAATTAAATAGATGTAAGAGATGAATCTAGCTCTCTCAAAAAGAGAAGAGTGTAATTGAACTAGAGTGTAATGGAACTAGGATACTTTTACATTGTTTTGAGCGTGGAATTCTGCCAAGACCTTTGACTTAGTGTTGGTTCAAATTAATTATCTGGTGTGACTTATATTGCTTGCCAGAAAAAAAAAAAAAATGAAAGAGGTGAAGGAAAGTGACTCTCCATCCTCAAAATTTTAGTTTTTGAGACAGGGTCTCAGATATTCCTATCGCATTGCTGCCAACTCCTTACAAATATATTCTGACACAGAGAGATTGTGATAAGGAAGAGTGATGTAGAGATCTCTTGTCAATATGGTTGCCCAAGGGACTTAGGCTGCCTATGCATTTGTGGAAGCAGGACTTTATGCTGATGACCATTTCTGAATTGACATGTCCTAAAAGAAAGCAAAACAAACCCAAAGGTTGTCATTATGGTCTGCTTTCCACCTTGTCTGTTTATCTGTAAGACAAACTAAATAACATTTAACCTGAGTACTTGTCTAGTTTCATTTAAAAAAATCAGATACTCAGCACTGCTTTTAGTAAGTAGGTCAGAAAACTCCCGAGGGCATCCAACATGCATTTTATGTAAACATGAGTTGTTAGGCAAATGAACTAAAAAAATGGACACAGCAGATTTTAGTGTTTACATTATGATCTCTTCTTGGGATTAAAAGGCAACAAAAGAAGCTATAAGAGTCTTACACTATCTTGGCTAAATATTCCTCTTCCATGATGTGAAAGGGTGTCTCAGAAATCTTAGGCTTTGTTAGCTTAGCTGTAATACCAGGGTACTTTTCTTAAAGCTTTGGCACTGTCACACCTCACCATGACTGACACAGACTTTGGATATTAGCAGCCCATGTGAAGGGGTTTTGAGCTCAGTTTTCACACCCACAGCATAAGGACAGTGTGTATTCTTCCAGATGCTCCTGGGTTGTTAATGTCTGATCAGGAGACAGGGCAAAATCTGCAGAGCATTAAAACCTTCTTATCCCAAGCCAGGACTCATCAGTTAAAACTCTCAGTCTCTCACACATTGTAAGGTTGTCATTGTCTAGTTGATGCAGGGTTTTTAACACTTTTTCCAGCAGCTGGAAGTATTGTATGGCTAAAGTGATTTCCTTTCTTACTCCAGAAGAGGTTAATAGAAAATGATTAACATAAAATCAATGAGTGAGGAAAATTTCAAACTATGACTCTCTCCTCAGAATGTTTCTTTTGATTTGCAGGGGCTTTAGTGTTATCCAAGCTGAGTCCAGCTCTCTTTGGACTTCGGTACTGTTGGAGGCTGTGAATTTTCACCAGGGAGCAGGACTGCTGTAGGGAAGGGTTTTCAGAGCTAAGCCTAAGTCTTGCTTTTAATTCAGTTGACTTTATAGCACCACCCTAGTTCCCACCAAACTGGTTTCTGAAGACAGTACAATTAAATACAGTTTTTATTACACTCATTTCTTAATAATTCACTAAATAATTTACTCAATAATACACCCATTTGATCATCAGTATTTTGGTTTGATGTCTAGATTTTTCATTTCCCTTGCACTTTGGTCTTGTTGTAGAGTGGCAACCTGAGATCTGCTTGCAGGTTTGTTGTATTAGGTAAAGTAATCCCTTTTCTTGGAAACAGTTCCTTAAATATGAATTTCTGAGTAATAAAATTGCTTGGAATATATTCTGGAGTATGATACATTCTCTTCATATATTCAAGAAGCATCTTCTCTCAAGGTCTTACAAGTTACAGAAAGAAATGTAGCAATTAACAAAAAAATACCCCAGTTTGGGATATCTGAAGGAAAATCCCTTTTGTTTCTCCAGTATTCAGACAGTTTCATATGTGCTAAAGATGTGAAGGATTAAAAAGCTGAAATGTTTCACAAGGAATGCAATTCTGTTCAAAGTAGCACAAAAGCATTTTACCTCACTGTGCCAAGGTCATTTATGGCCTCAAAGGCTGCTTCTCTTCCAGAGCGTCCCAGAGGTGAGATACCAAACTTTTCCAAGGCTGTGTACCGAGTCCCTGCATTTGACTCTTGTTTTTGTCCTTTTGCAGACAGAGAAGGATTAGCAAAAACATACTGCATTGGCTCTGCCTGCATTTGACAGTGACACAGTGACGTATAGATGTTGTTTTGTTGAAGGATACAGTTTTTCTGCATTCTGGATTTATTAAAGCACTTCGTGCTACCTAAGAGAGACTTCTATAGCAAATAGTAGCTATATCCAAGCTCTAAGGGTTGAAACTGAACAGTTTGTCAGTTTGTCCTCCTCTTTATATTGAAGCAAAAGGGATGCCATGATTGA
This sequence comes from Dendrocincla tyrannina, assembly GCA_035047865.1. Classification (NCBI taxonomy): domain Eukaryota; kingdom Metazoa; phylum Chordata; class Aves; order Passeriformes; family Dendrocolaptidae; genus Dendrocincla; species Dendrocincla tyrannina. Next base: position 16,982,753 of record JAWWMP010000132.1, read on the forward strand.
CCAGCTTTCAGCTGTTAAAAGTGAAACAGAGAACGAAGTGCTTTTTGCTGACATGAAAATTTCAGTTGTGGTGGTGGTGGGCTTTTATGACAAGGAAAGGGCCATTTCCCATTTGTCATGACATTTATGTACTTGTTGCTCTTATTTCTCTTTAAATTTCTAGCTTGACTTCATCGACAGTCCATCCTGACCTACCTAGACTGAGAACTACAACTTAGTTCCTAGAATTAATTGAGCAATTTGTCATCACCAAAAATCTAACCTTTGCTTGTTAGTAAATTAGCAACAAGCAAGCTCATTTCTCTTAGCTGTATTTGATATTAAGAATAAACCAGTAAATAGCTTTTATGGATAATTCTGGCTTTATTATAGGTGTCTCACAAGCAGTTCCTAGTGAATATTCAATAATTAGAAGCAGAGATATTATGCTGTGCGTACCCAGAAAACGTGGCTTTCTGAGCAGATGAGGACAGCTCTTGAAGTAGATTTTTGGTATATCTGCTGTGTTTCGTTTTCTTTTCTTATTGATGCACAACTGTTTACTAGACCTAAATGTCAAATCCACATGACAGCAGTATCTACTGATATCAACCATTTACTAGACTTGTTCTTCAGCTTTCTTACTTTCTGGACATCTAGAATGATGCATACAAGCACAATTTAAAGTTCTCCAGGATTCTTAGGCAGTCACAGTTCCTTCTGCACCATTGGACATTGAGATTAGCTCAGTAGGTTAGAGCATGATGCTAATAATGCCAAAGTTGTGGACTTGAACCCTGTAGCGGCCATTCACTTAAGAGTTGAACTTGATAATCCTTGTGGGTGCCTTCCATCTCAGAGAATTCTGTGATTGCACAGGTCAGCAACAGAATAGGATGACAATAATTACCTCACCTTATTGCCAGTAACAAACCATCTGTGTGATGGGTTAGAAATTCATTACCTGGTTCTTTAAAATTAAGTAAAGTTTCTAATGGAACTTAATCTCATCAAACCTGCAGAGAACTATTGCCCTAATAAACGAGATCAATTGAAGTTCCGCTCTCTAGCATGAAACTCCCTCCTCAGCGTTATAATAGGTAGCTTTGCATTGTCATTCATTAGCTCTTTTGTCATTGACCTGCTAATTGAACCCTTTGCTAAGTGGGAATAAACTAGTAGCTAACCCATAAAATACTAAATGTTCAGGAAGACAATAGGATAAAATACATTTTGTCTCAGTAATGGAGCTGTAATTAGGCTCATTACAATTCCATATCTATTCATAATAAGGGCATATAACAATGAGCAAGCTGGGAAATATATAAAATTTAATTTCCAGACAAGTCTTATCAATCAAACATTTTCAATGACGTGCACAGAAAGCAGAAAGACATTTTGTAAGTATTTTATTTTGTAAGTGTATGACTTGGGTCATTGCTGTGCCCTTCCACCTCTTTCATGGTTACTTAAGAATGTGAATGCTAACAGAAGCAGAATGAGCAACATCATTTCTGGTTTGGTGTCCACGCTGTGTTTGTTATTCCCTTCTTCAGGTCATTGTCAATAGTTTTTCCATCCATTGCTTAACCTCAAACAAATTTGACAGATGAGCCAAATATGCAAAGATGTTAAGGTCTTGAAAGTTTCATAAAAATACCTATGTCTTTGGTACATATAGATGAGTTTTGCATCCTAATTAATACAAAGATGACTGACACTCATGCATAGACAATACAGCTTTCTTGTTTCAGATGCTTATTCCTTAAAGCAGTTCACATAATTGTGAAGAACAAACAAGATGTTTATCAAAAATGAGCTGTTGTCCAAGTAACTGGATCCTCCGTCTGCAGAATTAATTGATTTCAAAAAGAGAGAGCACCTAGCATAGCCGCACAAAAACACTACCATGCAACGCAGATCAAGTAGATTTTGTTGTTCTCTTGTTACAGAAGATACTTGTGGAAGTTCTGGCAAAGTGCAGGACTTCTCTTGATGCCTGAGTTTGAGCTTTTCCTCCCAGAAAAAGAGGCACCCACTGCATCCTTTAGTTCCTTCATCTCGTCTGTCTCTCTGCATATGGTACAGTCAGCAGTGGAGACCACTGCTAGAGTCAAGCTGAGATCTAGAATCAACATGGTGCTGGAGATGGCCTCAGTGTAAAAGTCTGAGCAGCAATTAAATGCACACCAGGCTTCTCTAAATACCAGCAGCCATGCAACCTAGTCTCTGATCTGGCTTTTTTACTTTTTAATCCAGATATAACTTCTTTTGGAATTATTCATGAGTGACAGATAATTCAAACATCTCTGGGTTCAAAAAGGAAAAAAAATATTGGAAATTATTTCTATTCATGAACTAATACTAATTCAAGAATTAACGACAAATACTTCATAGTAGCAAAAAAATCAGATCTCCATGAGTCGAGGTGAAATTTTAGATTCAGGAGAAGTTTGACATGACTACAAGATATGGTGACATGTTAGGCTGCCTTGGGGTCTAGTTGTTGACCCACATAACCTTTTTACACTTGTATGTCAAACAAGCTGTTCACCCCACTTTTTTCTCATGGCTGCTAAGTATCTGACTGACAAGCCCTGCTTACAGCAGGGGGAGCAGAGAACTTGAATAACTTCAATGCAGTATTGGCACATCTTGAAAACTTAAGCTGTTTTAAAAGCTGGTGGCCTTAAGAGTATGGCCATGTCCTTTATTAGCCAGAAATTAATTATTATATGCAAATTGGCCATGTGTGATAAAAGGTTGTTAGCTGGGTCTTCCCATGTGTTCTTCTTACCCCACACACAGAGTGTGGTTTGTCCTAAGAGAACACCAGGTGGGAACTGCAGGAAGAGCTGTCTGGATGGTTGCATAATTAATGTTGTTGCTGAAACAGGATCCTTTCACTCAGTTTGCAAAAGCCAATCACCACACTGAGAGGAGATACTTGATTTTATTGCAGTTCTGCAGAATACGGTCTAACACCTTCTAGGAAACAAGTACAGTGTTTTATAGAAAAATATAACAAAGAGGGAATGATACAGGTGATTGGTCACTCACACTTATATCTGAAAATTCTTAATGCACATGTGACAGTGTTGATCCAGTTCTTTATACTATCCTTTACATATACAAATTTCCTGGGGATATGTTTTTCAGCATTATAATAATCTAAGGTAACTTGGAATTATACTGTCATCCTATCAGCTACCAGGAAGTTATTTAGTCATATACTCTATTACAGTCTCTGCTGGAGTCTATTTGAGCAATTAATTGCCAAGGAAAGAGTGATTTATAGTTTTCTGTTTCAGGGGACTTTTCACTGCTCCACTGGTCTCATATTCTGTTCTCATGGTTGCAAGAACAACCCATAGTTGCTGTGAACTTTTTTGTGGATTTCTAACATCATCTGACATGAAGATCATATGGGCCAAATCCCAAAGTGCCAGAGGAATGAAAAACTCCTCATGCATGCAGTCTGTGTAGCTACTCATTTCTTCCTCTTTTCCTCTCTGTGCCCTTGGGGCTATCAAAGGCCATTCTATCAGGATGGGCATGAAGATGCCAGTTCTGCACTTCTAGTCCCTGTGAGGTCACCTCTGCATTTGCCTCTAAGGATTCTTTTACCAATCCAGTTTCCTTCTGGCAATATGAAGGTCTGGCTGTGACCCACTCAGAGGTGACTGCTGTCACACTTGGTGTGACTCCGGTCTACTATTGCTACTGTTTTCAATTTATTTATTGAAAGGTAACATTAATGCAAGAGCCATAGAACCCAACAAGAAAAAGGTAGGAACATTTTTACATGGCCATTATTCATCCGACTGCTCTATCACCAAGGCACTATCAATAATTCAAATCTTGTTGCAGAAATTCATCCTTTGGTATCGTTTGGGTCCCAGGTGCTTCCACCTCTCACATTTACCCCAAAGTACATACTCTTATGTACTGGTTTTCCCTCTGCTACAGAAAATGCAGGTCCCCCTTTTTTAGAAGAAAAAAAAGTACCCTTTTTTTTAGGATAGAGATTCAACTCTAACTACTATTTGCAATATGCTTTTGAGACACTTGGAGAGAAGCCAGTTTATCAATACTGAACATTATTAATTATTTTCTATATTATTGTAATATTTTCCTATCACTTTAGAAAAGCAGCCATATTTCCCCTCTGAAACAAAACCCTCCATATCAAATTTATCTATTCTACCCTTAAAAAGCATCTAACATCCCAGGAAGAAATGAATAGAAATGTCACAGCATAAAATACAATCTCTTTTTGTGGAAATTTCTGTCATATATTATCAGTGTGCTACATCTGCATGTGAATGGACCAGTATTCATTGTCAAACCATTAAGCCTTCACAGAATGAAAGGAAATAGCAATAGTTTGAAAAATGAATACAAATACACATGCAATCTGCGTGGTTTTTTCCAGCATGATGTATATTTTTCTGCTCTGCATTACTGTAAAATGTGAGCACATTAAGAGCTTAAAGAGTTGGAAGCATTCAAAAATACTCTGATTGGAACCAGAACTAGATCAGAAATACGAGTAGGCTTTGAGCTACTGTACTTTAACTGCAGCCAGACTCAATGGGCCCTTTGTGAAATCATTTAAACTGCACGTGTAAATCCCTGCTTGACTGAGGTAGTCCCAAGAAACCAGACTTATAGATTCTCTATCTGCTTATCATCTTATCCAGACCAATTCTCTAGCCCTCTCTCACAGAAAAAAAAAATAATAGTTCCCTTATCCCAGATCTTCAAAGCATGACATAATGAGTGTCTCCCTTCCTTTAAGCTGTATCTCTGTAATCACACAATAGTTGCTATGCAGAAGTGGTTGTATCAAAATATCAGCACCACAGCTTATCTAACAGAATGGCATCAGTCTTATCTTGTTCTGAACTCTAAACAAAATGTGTCAAACCCACCAAAAAAATTTAGGTCAGTTCTTCTGTTGCAAAAGCTTTTTAAAAGTATTTATATGGGTGGAAAAGTGTAGGGAATTCAGACAGGTAAGGATCCCACCCTTAATTGCTGTTATATTTGTGTGCATTGCTCTGATCAAATGTTCACACATTCCTACTGTTCTGGAATGGATGAGCAGCAGTTTATTTTACCTTAGTGATTTTATATCACATATTTGAATATGAAACACATAGGAAGCAATCTACCACCTACTAGGAAAAAATAGTTTAGAGACCATATCATCCACAACACATCCAAAAGGTAAGAAATGTGCAGATTATCCTCTAAAACATACTGTCAGGTATATGCAATTGAGATTCACTGTAACCTTTTTTACAGCTAAAGGTTTTAACTACCTACAGTAATATGCAATCTGATCTTAAAAACGAATATATGGCTGGTGTTCATGTTAATAATTTCTAATTATTACTTGCATAGTAGTAAAAATACTTTTTTAAACTTGCATTTGAAATCTGACCTTGGTATTAACTTGAACTTCAGTGTAAACTATCAAGTTGACTTTTCTGGCTGCCTCTGCTGTGTAAATGTTCCAAAGGGCTTGTCTGCTCTCACCCCTCACTTTATTATCTCCTCTGAGAGATTAGACATGTACATTTCTTCTTACACTTTTTCTATGGGAAGCAATACACCTATGAGATAATGATGAAGAAATCAAAGCTCCTTTGAGGTTGTTATTCTCAACTCTGCAGCACTGAAAATGTTAACTCAAACCCATTGTTGCTCAGTGAGGCTGGATGTTCAGTTTAAAAGATCTCTAAGATTTCTATTTTCTGGACAATGTGTGCTCAGAATGCAAAACAGCTGAAGCCAGGTCTGCAAGAACATAGACATCAGATTACTTATCAAATAAAGAATTACAGTATTTGGTAAATACTCTTAGCAAACTCTAAGCAATATTCTAAGCTAATTCTTATTTCATCCAGATCATGAGACAAAGTTTGTTTCTTTACATGTTTTATCTGTTAGCAGCAGAAAGTAAGTTATGTTTCAAATGCAGTATTGTGCTCCTGTTTCCTTGAGAGTGAAAGAAGTCAAGTACTGGAAGATAGCTCCTTTGTTCATAACCATAAGCTTTTTCATGGGCATCCTCTCTTGAAGTGAGTCCATGCTTTCTCTCATTGTTGCTCTTTGTCTCAGACGTATTTCTCAAAGCTGTGCAATTCCCACCTCAGCATCTGGGTTTTGGTAGAGCTTTTTCCTGTATTGAGTAACAGGTTACACAGCTGAGAGATCTGGAACAGATCTGCTTTCTGTTACTTCTTGGTGGAAAATAGGCCTTAGACTTTCCAGACCACAATGTCTGTCTCAATCCTTGCACACAAAGAATAAAGAGCAAGTGTCAAGGGTGACCAAGCCTGGAACAGCTCACCCAGAGGCTGTGGAGCCTCTTCCTATAGAGATATTCAAAACCAGCCTGGACATGATCCTGTACAACCTACTCTAGGTGAACTGGCAGGGGGATTGTACTAGAAGATCTCCAGACATCCGTTCCAGCATTCTGTGATGACTGTGATTCTGTGGATGTCATAGAAGGATTGTGTTAGGACTTGAGTGTACCAGTAGGCTCTAGCTGGCTGTAGAGCCTCACCCAGCATTTCCACATACACTCTTCCCCCAGACAGGCAAGTTCCATACAAGTATAATTCTTGAACTCTAATCTGGGTCCAAGCTTTGCTGCAGGTGGCTTCCTGCTTGCTCTTGCTCTCTACTGAGCATGAATTGCTCACTGTTTTCTCTGAGTTATTTTCAGACCAGCTTTTCCACCTTGTATTTTTCTGAAAGTCACTGCTTGTTATGTCACTGACTCTGCAAACGTACTATGGGATTGTGTCCTTGCCAGTGAGGCAACTACACCTACATGTCGCCTACATTTCCTAGTCTGTCTTGCTTGGTGGAACGAGCAGTGACCTCAAATGACAGATAGTAGGTTATATTTTATTAGTAAATGCAGCAGCTAATGGTAAAAAGACCTATTTTTAAGCTAAGGAGTGGAGTTCTCAAAATATTTTTTATTAGTAGTGCCGTAATCATAACGGTGTTTAATTTCAGGTCAGCATAATCTCTCTGAATCATTCTGTGAATCACCTGGCCCTTTTCACCAGCTGAAATGGGTTAAAAGCATTTGTAAAATTTTTCAGTGGTAGCTTTTCTCATTAGCTGCCCTACTCTTGCGTTTCATGTTGGAGATGTAAGATTACCATTGTAATATTTCTTTTGCAGTATTTGAGTGAGGTTGCCAAGTAGCAAAGAGCTGTTTTCCTGGATGGCCTCTAGAAAGGAAGCTCTCTACAGAGCTAGGAAAGCAGTAACTGTGTCTTGGTGAACAAAAACTTGCCGCATAACCTGGAAGGTGGTTCTCGTGCTGGATATGTAGTCACTGATATCTTAAGAGTAACACCTCCTTTGTTCACTCTGTTTAAAAAAGCTGTAGAATTAAGGACTTACTTCTGCACATCACTATTTTTATAGCACTAAAAGCCCTTGCTTGATTTGACACCTGCCACCCTTTCACTCTCTCAGATGTCACAACTAGAGCTACAACTATTCTATAAGGCTGTCCTCATGTCTTTTCTGCATTTCCTTGTGGTTTTGCTCTGAGCGAACAACAAGGCAATTTTGAAAGGGTTGGACTGAATGGTGTACTTTCAGCAGCAAGAAGGGTCACTGCATTGTATAGAAGCACATTATAAAGCTATGGGACTTGGTTTGAAAAGAGATGAGAGAGGGAAGCAAGGAAATATAAGTAAAATCATAAAACGAATTTTATGTATCATTAATTCTGATAACTGATTTTATTACTTTAGAAAATTGTTATGGCAGTCTGCTACAAAATGCTTAATCTAATTTAAATTTCAGAACAAAATTTTTGGCAAATCGTTGCAAGTGATATTTTTAATCAATAGAGTGAAGCTAATTTAGACTTCAGATGATTCAAAAATTATGAGTTTGCTAAGACAAGCTTTCTTCTATTTTCATACTTCTGTATTTCAATGCTATTAACAGGAGAAGAACTTAAAATGTGATAACTATATTCCCACTATGTAGGTACAAAACTCCCGCCCAAACCCTGAACACAGATTATAGCAATGTTTTTACAGAAAATGCTGTATTCATGTAGTAGGAGTCACTCAAGTTCAAGATCTAATTACTCACCTGCTAACTGAGTTGGCAGTCGATTCAGATCACTTAGGGTCTGTCTGCTTTTTTCTATCAGGACTGGCTGATGTCCTAAATTGGAGTAAAGTTTAGGAAATTAACCCCAACTCACCATTCCACCACCACTACCCCACTACTTGCATCCTAGAAGTATTTATCTTCTCCAATTTTCTACCAAAATTGTTCTGGCCAGCATAAACCAGAGGAAAGCAACTTTAGATCTTAAGTGTTACTTCTCTACTGATCTTCTAGTAATGAAAATACTCCTCCTGATTCAAGGCAACAAAGCTACTTCTCTTTAACACATCATATATTCATTCATCTATACATTGCCATTTAACCTGAGCTTATGCTAGCACATTCCTTACAAATGGCCCCAAGACCCTGAGAGTTTTTGTGAAATATGAGGGCATTTTGGTCTTGTCCCAGGATGGCAGTGTTTCCCTACATTTTCATTACCTATGTGGCATCTAGTAAAACAACACCCGTGTTATAGGCGCAGGCTATTCTTCTGTATGCTCAGCTGAATTCTGCTGCTACCGTTCTGCTTGTTTTCATCTCTTTTCAAATGTTTGGTGTATTTCTTTTGTCAGTTCTCTGCCCAAATGCCTGGTGTTTGTGTCTAGGACTCTTCATTCTCAATTTAAGTGCTTGTATGAGAAACTGAGTCCCCATACTCCAGAAGATATTTTTTGCTAGCACTGCTTTTTGACTGATTTCTTTTGAATGGTCTTTGAATCTTGCAAACACAGATCATATCATACCTTTTTTTTAAGGCCAGTTGGGAAACTTACAGATACCTGAAGGATATTAACTGTGTTTTTTAATAGTTTTCCTTGCATTCAAATCAGAGCTACTTTTACTTTATCCCCTATAGCATCTATAATATACAGGCCTCCAGATTTTTGGGGGCTTTGACAAATGACCTTAGTAAATTCCCTATTACCCCTGAGAGGAAGTTGTTCAGCCCATAAAAAGAATCTCCTTTTCCCCACATCTCTAAACAAACAGCAACTCTTTTGTATGTTTATAACCAATTCAAGGAGCAAGTTCCTGCCTGCAGTTAAAGTATTGATTTAAAACAGGGTTCAGCTTTGCCTGGCATAAAGATACTTGGTTTATCCAGGAACTTTGATGCTGTGAGCGAGAGATCTCTGTGACCTACCTATTATAGTTTTAATTTTGCCCGAGGATTTGGGGAGATATGTGGGGAGGGGGATGAGCGTGCTGGAGTTTTTTCTGCTTTTCTCAGGTTATCAAAAGCACATAAGGTAAGTCCTCCTTGCCATAATAAATGAAGATAATGAATGGAAAGCCTAGTGTGTACACACTCATGACACATGACCTGTATCACTTCATATCAGTTTTAGTCTTGGAGGGCAACATATAAACAGCAAAGCATGTTTCATCCAAAATGGATCCATAAAATACACTCTACTCTTATGTAAATATTTTTGTCCTTGACACTTCTCTAATAAATGCATTCACAGAAAATGCATGTGTGTGTGGAAAAAACCCCCAAAAACAAAACAAAAACCAAAACAAAACAAAATTAGAAAAAAAGAAATATTACAGTGAGATGGTTATTAGAAGAACTGGAGGAAAATTGTCTCCTATCATAGCAAGCCTGTTCTGATAAAATGTAAGACATTCTGTTAGGTAGGGTCTTCTGCTTGTTAACAAGAGTGCTTAGTTTACTCAACACAAAACACAAACAGGCTGCAGATGAAGTTTCAACTGTAGGAAAGAAATGAAACTTTCCATGAAAAGTCACTGGCCTTACATTCCATTTTTGTCTCAATTACCATTTATTTATGAGGGTCTGAACTTTCAATCCTTTCACTGAGGTTAAATAATAACACCTAGCTTCCACAGCCTACGTCTACCTAGCAGATTTATGTTCCTCCACCTTTTATATTCCTGGTGTAGCTTTGGGGCTTTTTTAGGCAAGTGTTCATGTATGATGAGAAAACATTAATCATTAATTTTCTGCTCTGTGATTTTATATACATGATGTCCTTTTGGCCTTAAAGCTTTTGGAGGTGGGGAGTTCTCAGTTTACTGAGAAGGACTGATAGCAGCTTCCCAGCATGCACAGTCATGTTTGTGTTTGGAATGTCACGTCATTTTGCATGTCTGATGATCATAGTCTTCACTTAACTTGATTTGTCATCCACTCTGGCTTTTACAGATGAGCTCTCCTGCCTTCCTCTGCAATGATGCTCATATAGGTGAGAGCACGTGTAACTGCTGAATGGCACTTCTTCATTAATAAGATCATGTAAATCCATGAGATTCACTGTTTTCACCACATTTCCATCAGCTTACATCAGATGAAGAACTGGCTGAGAGTTTTTCCGCCCACCTCTCCCATAGAAGCCTGTGGAAAACCTCTTGTGTGCAACTAATGAAGAAGCTCCTAGCATCTTTATTTCTTTAAATTACTGATTACTACAGACAGGTGACACCGTGTAAAAAAAGGGAATATCTAATTCCCACTTCCAAAATGATACATTTGAAATACTGCTTCTATGCATGACTTAACTCCTAAAGAAATTTAAAGGTGAATTTTAGTTTCATCCTGAACCGGAAACTCCAAAAACTGGAAACTGAGCCTTGCTGAAAGTCTGTGGGACTGTGACTCCCAATGCTGGGGTTTGTAAGTATTAAGTGAGAATTAAGCCTGAGTTCTGCTTTGTATCCATGTTGTCTGGGCTGCTCTGTTGCACAGGTCCTCCACATTACTGAGGTGATAAATCCTATTAAAAGCAACAGAAGCTATTTAACAAAACATTTACTTTAGTCAGAGCACTAAAATTTGGATGCAGCCAATTAAATAATTTGCAAGGTCTATGAATATTGTCTATGTACCCCTGAAAGTCTGTGTCTCAGGTCCTGTAGAACAGATTTTTGTCTACTTAAATTTTATGGTCAATACAATAATGAAGTGAGCGTAGCTGTGTGAATGTACATCTAGCTTTTAAATCATATTTCAATCAAAATTGACAGAATAGAGGAATCAAAAATGTTGTATTTGAAAGCTTTAATAAAATTATGGGCTTAGGCAGTCAAGAAAGAACTTGTAAAACCCGCATTAGCGAAACATAGCAGTACCTTCCTTATTCTAAGATATTTGCAGAACACACCAGAGAGGAGGCCCACTGGAGACACAAGTCTTCCCTGGAAACTAGGCTTCACCCTCTTCAGTCACAAATCTTGTGGAAAAATAAGACATTTAAGAATTTAGGTACAGGCTTCTGAAAACATTTCATTTGCATTATTCCTGAGCCGCACTGAATACCCTGGGGAAAGAGTTGCTAAGTCTTTCTGGATAAAGAAAAGTGCTTCTGCAGGCACTTAAACATTTACCCACTGAAAAGTGATTAATTAACTTTCTGGGATGTTTCCTATTTGGTCTAATTTATTGTAATGCATCCATCAGGACAGTTAATTTAGTGACACAAGCACAACATGGAGAAATGCCATGTCAGCATTAGTTAATGTCATTAGTTAATTAGTTAAGCAAAGTTAATGTCTTTCCCTCCTTTGTGCTGGAGATTACTACTATTTATAAGATTTCCACTATTTACAAGAGCATGTAGTGTCAGGACAAGGGGGAATGGCTTCTAACTGAAAGATATTAGGAAGAACTCTTTACTGTGAGAGTGGTGAGGCACTGCCAGGTTGGGTGGGCCTCTGAGCAGCCTGGTCAACTGGAAGGTGTCCATGCACATGGCAGGGAGATTGGAACTGGATGAGCTTTAAGGTCCCTTCCAACTTAATTCATTCTATGATCCATTCTATGATTACTAGCTGTTGTGGTCCTTAGTGGCATCATAGTTCATTAGAGGAGGCAGAGATGCTCACTGACTAAGCAACACTTGTGTGCTGCTTGACTGGTACCTCTTTGGATGAGCTGCTTCTCCCCTCTAGGATGCCAGGCTAAAAATCAGTTTCACTTTCTTGAAGTGTATCACAAACTGTCTACTCTAGAAGAAGGTATACACCGTCCATTCAGCTGGTAGTTGACAAAGCATGACAGATCTTAAGCTCAATTTTCCTTTTTTTTTAAATGACAGTGGATATACAGCAGGACAACATATTGCAAGCTCAGGAAGCAGGTGCTGTCGTGGGTCTTTTTAAAAGTTTCAGTCCAGTCCATGAGCTCCAATGCTCCCACGCATAGTGGCTGGTTCATCAGGGTATACGAGGAGAGAGTGAGACATCCTCAGGCAAGATGCCATCTCACTAATATATTTAGAGATTAAAAGTGGAACCATGAGGTTGAATATGAGGATGAACTATAGTGTGAAGTGTTAGGAGAGCAATTCTAATTATTTTGCTCATGATGGTCATTTTCTGTGTCTGTTTTGCAGCTGGAAGCCTTTGTGGGGGGATATCCTGCATAGAATTCCACATAGAACTGGCAGAAGTCACTGCAGGGGAGCAGATTCATGAACAAGTCCATCTCATAGTGTAATGCAGTGTGCTGTTATAGATCATCAAAGTAGCTGTGAGCTAATCAGAAGAGCTTTGTGCCACAACACAGCCCAGCAGTTTTTTGTTACAATCCCAGCGCAGCTGCAGTACAGCAGCACTGCCCAAAGTCATTTTCCCCAGTAGGTGGGCTATGGAACATAAAGCAAAGCAGAAATGGAATGAGCAGTCTTAGAGGCTGTTGGTTCCAGCACACTTGAGACAATGTATGGAGGAGATTGAAGTGATCTTCTAGCCTTTCCGTGCCTAGACTTGCACAGTCATCTTGTTGCTTTAAGTAGTCTAAGAACAACCTGATTCCTTTCACAGACTTGGTGATATTTCCATGTTTCCATGAGTCAGTTCAGACCCATGGCTTAATTCTGTGTTACATCTGTGCTTCAGTTTATGTATCTAGGTGTTATTTACCACACATGAAGTTTTATCACTCTCAGACACATTTGGTTCCTATTTTACTTTGGTTTCATCTTCTACATTATAGCAAACTCTGTTGCTTTGATGCTTCAACACCCCATAATATTATTTTTCCAGGAAAGGATTTTACTTTCTGCATTTTTTTAATCATTTGTTGAGAGGAAATATAATTTGTTCCCAAAGTCATCATCTTACACTCCTCTTAATTAATGAAAGTATTGTGGATATGAACTGCCTCCCCAAACAGGGCATTTTAACCTTTTAATGTTAGTTCCTACATTTTCTGAGGAATTTTGTACAACAATCATAAATAGGACAAAAGTTCGACTGTTATTGCTTTGTTTATTCATAAAACTTCGCAAGGCAGCCACTAGACTTTTTTAACCCATTCACATTTTGGAAGTGTATCATGTTATTGTTTCCTTTTGTTTAGTTCAAAAGCAACATTTTCAGAGAGCTGAGTACAACTAAAGCACTCTGTAGCTGCTCTGAGGGGTGACAGCCAGCACCAAAGTCCTTCAGACATTTTCTAATGCCTCTGTCTTCTGAGGAATTACGCTAGCATCTCAGTTCTCCAGAATTCTTGCCTTACTGCAGGCCATGACAAGACCTCCTTCCTCTCTAAGCAATGTCTTTTAAAAGGACTGAAAATCACCCACAGTGACAGCTCCTTTATTCCTTCTAGAAAGTATGAAAATACATATTCTTAAAAAACTGTTCTCCTGGGGTGGCTTGAATAATTCTACTTTACGAATGGTTTCCAAATAATGTATCACAGGGGAAACCCTTTATGCCCTTGAAGACATATCCCTTGCATATTGTATGCTAGCCCTGGGATACATAAAATTTTTAACAGTATCCCTTGTGTTTAAACTTTCTTCCATTCACAGAGCATTTCCTTATTACTTACTTTTATGTGTGGTGAATCTGTGGTGTCCATGACATAGATCAGTGTTTACTATCTCTCTTAATGTGTTTCATTTAGAGTAGAGCTTCATAGTATATCTACTTTTCTCTCTCCACTCTCTTACTATTAAATACTGCCTTTTGGTCTTTGTTCATGCATGCATCTTTTTTTCTCTTTTTTTTTTTTTTTTTTTTCTTAGAAAAAGCTTTCTTCCACTTGTAATGATGCGGTCTTTTCCAATGTAGTTTTTTCCAAGCTTGTAGGTCGGTTTTTGCAACAGTTTGCTGAAAGGATGGGTGAGGATACAACTAAATGCAACCCATAATGAAATCATGAAATATCAGGGCTGTTGTACCATGCTAGGAATAGTTTTCAGGACTTAAGATCAAAAGTACTTACGACCCTAACATAAAGAAGCTGAAAAAGTGCATTGCAGCACAAAAATCTCGCTGTACTTGGTCTGAGGTTCCCTCTCACCAGATGCTGCTGTCTTAGTATTAGTAGCCCACTAATCCGGTTGGCTAAGAGATGGATTTAAGTGATCACATTTACTTAAGGAAAGTAATGGTCTGTACCTGACTGTGACTTGTGACATGAGAAGGACCTCTGAGATTTCCCTTACTGCCTTTAGAGCTCTACACAAGTGCAAAGGTGAGCTGTGAGTTATCATACCTGGGACAGAATAGCTGAATAAATCACACAATATTTCCTGAGCCTTTACAGTTAAGCCACACAGCGTGCTTGATCTTATCTGAATAGACCTGGAATTGCTATCCTGAAAATATTGGTAGTTCACAACCTGCTGAAGATGCTGTGGCTCTTGAATGCCTCAATGGCAATCTCTACTACACTGTTGCAGTCAAAAGTGGTGTCTTGATCAGAGTGCACAGTCACATTGAGCACTTCAGTTACCAAGGAAGGGCAGGGTAGATATCGTGGAATGACTGGGATGGATACCTGAAAAACTAATGAACATATACAAAGAATTTGAGTTGCTAGACATTCATATGTTTGGTGTATTTGGAGATAAAAAGTCCTTTAATACTTAACAGCAGTAATTATTCAAGTTGTGTAACTGAGTCTGAGAATGTATTCTAAATGATTTCACAAATGCATTACCTACTACTATTTTGTTCAAATTCACTTCTTTTTGAATAAAGAACAGCACAAACCAGAGATACAGATGCTGCTGGCCACCCAACCATTATGGGCAGGAAGCTCTACAAGAATAACTGTCTATATGGAAACTTTGAGATGCAAATGCTTATCTTATGTCTGGTTTGAATCAATTTGCTTAGAATTTTTAGATTTTTCCAGAAACAGGAAATGTCTTCCTTTGCTCAGCTGTGCTGTCTTCCTGCCCCATCACATTATCTTACCCTTGGGTAGTGCATGTATTTATCCCTCACAAGTCATGGTGAGTTATTTGGGGTTTTTTTCTCCATTACTGTTAAGAGCTTAATGTGGGATATACCTTTTCTTGGACTGAGCACTTTAAAAATGCCAGAAGGTCCTCCTGACTTGCAGCAACTTTGGAGCTGGGCATAAACATCATAAAAAAGAACATCTTGTTCTGTTGTTAAATCTCTCCTGATTGGCCCAAGAAGAGTCTCCTCTTTGGCATAAAGTAACTCAAGATATTGCAATATTTTGGTAGCAACTGTGAAAATTCAAAGCCAAAACATTTTCTACAGAGCTGCAAAGAACCAACATTTTGTGGCAACTTTTCTCCCAGTTACTGGTGTGGACACTGAAAAGGATATCACAGATTCCAAAACCAACCTAGCTATAGTCAGAACACTTACATGAGGAATGGACATGGAAAACATGAAAACAGTCTAGAGCGATGTGTCTGGCAGACTGAAAGTTGTACTACACATACTTCCTGGTAGCACAGAATTAGAGTAGTTTAATAAATGCCAGTTTTGCTATTTGTCCGAAGGAAGTATTTTCAAGAAAGTATTTAATCCAAAACTTTTTTTCTTTTTTTTGGGAGGCTGAAGACTAGGAAGTATAGTATTAATTTTGTAATACAGAAGAACCCTGAGAAGATGAGGTCAAGCGGACCTCCGTTTTTCCATGTAACCAAGAAGGTGTAAGAGGGGCGACTAAAGGAGAAAAGCCATCTTCTGTCAAGCATTACTCTTACTAAAGGACTTGTAGGCCTGGCCTGTTGTGTATGAGTTTTGATACAAAACTGGAAGGTATGTCCTGTAATATATATGTAATATATATAGCTGGGACCAATGCAGCTCGCAAAAGACTTTTCCACATGCTGCTTCTGTAGTGGCAGAAATGGAATCAATATAAATTAATTTTCTTATATCCTTCTGCAATGGAATGAGGATAAATATTAAGACCTCTAATTATTTCCCTCAGTTTTTCTGTAAGACTGACATTTTAGAGTGTTCTCATCTTTCCATTGGAAAGTTTTCCATTTGAAAATTTTATGACCAACCCTAACATTTTTAGCACCATTAGAAATAAGGTTGAGAGTTTCTTCTAAGAGGAAAGACATAAAAATCTTGTCAGACTAAGCAGTCTTAGTTTGGGGTTTACTAGATTCTTAGTAACTCATCAGTTAGCAAATTTTTTTCAAATAATCTCTGAGATAGAGATCAAAAGATCTGAAGCTGTAATGTAGACTCTAATTAGGCTGTCAAAAGTTATGCAGCAAGGAAGATAATTCATATAAAAATTAAGTAATGTTACAGTTATTAGTTCTCATTCCTTAAATAGGATATAAAGTATTCTTTAATACTGATTTTTTTTTTTTCAGTTTTGAAGATCTGGACATTTCAGTTCTGTTTCTGGAGAGAAATTCAAAGTAATAGCTCTCTATATGGAATTAAATTTTAAAGATAAGAACAGAAAAGTTTATATAAAAACTAACATCACACTCTAAGCCAATTATTGTGCAATACCTACACAAAACAGAGTTTTATGTTTCAGGTCTCTTTAACACAGGATAAGTTACCAGCTTTCCACATAATTATTCATGTAAAAAGCCCCACTTTAAATGCTCAGAACTGCAGTTATTCCTGGGCTGAATTCATCCATTGGTTTAAGTGTGAAGTTGAGGTATTGAAGCCTGAGAATGAGTCATTAGATGCTTATTCTATCAGTGTAAAGAGATGGACACATGCAGACTATTCACATATTCCTTTTCATTTTCCCTCTGCACATGCCAGCTCTCTCAACTTCAGTTTGTATAGAGCTGAGGACAGGTATGTTTTATGAACCTCCTAAGTCTGTATCAGATATATCTAGTCCTTGGACACCTTCTCAGTCTTGGACTAGATTTTTTGAGGGACTCCACAAAAATAGTAAATTCCTATTATTTTTCTTTGCTTCTGATCTCATTCTCAGGTTTTACCTTGGACAGGGTTTCATTAAACAGCCTGATAGGTGAATTAATGCTCTTTCTATTCCAGATTAAGTCAAGATGGTTTTGTCAAGAGCTTCCTAACAGAGTCTGATCCATTTGCTAGACTGGAGCATCTTGGGAAAGGTTTAAAACAGTCTACTTCTTATCTCAGTGCTGTCATTGAATTTTGGGTTTCACATATTCATTTTAAGACTGTCCAAACAGTCTTAAAGCATGGGGAAAAGTTCTCCTGCTGAGGAGGGAGGGTTAAATTTCTTGATGTGTAGACATACTTTCAACACTCCTTCCTTTTGAAAGAAACGAGTAAAGATAACAACCTGACCACCAAGTTCACTGCATATTATTTGCTTGTTTGGGGATAGTAAGGTTCAGCTGACACCTGCTCTGTGAGATACCAAGGCCTCTAATGTCCATCTTCAGTTCAGCTATTTTGTTTAGCTCTGGAGCACCTCTCTGGCATAGCCAGCCTTTCAGCACAGAGAGCTTCAGATACATAAAAGAATTGAAATTGGGACTGGCCGATAAAAACAGGTGCAGTGAGTCAACAGCATCCTCATATAGTGAGCAAAAGGCAAACTATAACTTGCTGCACTTTGGAGGTGGGCCAGAATCCAGTGGTCTGTGCCAATTGATAACAGCAGAGATTTGGAATCTGGTTGTGCCTTTTTTTTTTTTTTTTTTTTAAGATGTGCTGAATAGAGTTTGAAAAAATATTCCATGAGTGCAATTCAGCTAACATACTGCTTTGTAAATAATGGCTCTTTTTTTTTTCCTCTTAAATGGACATATTTGCATGCAGACAATCTCTCTCTTTATATAAACCCTTTTGTTCCTACCTAATACTCAGCTGAAGTCATAACCCTTTGTTTGTGACATCAACATGGGCTGCTGTGTAGGTGATTATGATGCCAAGGAGAGTACATTATGACTCCAGGTGAGGAATGAGCAGCAGGAGCAGACAAAATTGTAACTCAAAAATATACAGCTTGCATGCAAATACAACCATTGTCATATCACAAATGTTACAGTGAAAATTTGCAGAATATGGAACATGGAAATAATAGTAAGTAGAGTGGCTCTCCAGCTCTCCAAAGTTCTTCAGAAACCATAGTCTACTCTAAAAAAAAAAAAAAAAAAAAAAAAAAGAAAAAAGATAAAGGTGAATGTGCATAATTTCTTTGTGGGCAGGAGTTCCTGGGTTTTCCTGCTTTGCTTTCTCTTCTGTGAGGAAATAACACTTCTGTCCAACTTTTAGAATTTCTAGTGTTTTCCCCCTTTTACAGTTTCCAGTTCTTAACTGTGTGCTTTAGTCAGTAGGCAGTTCTGTCTGAACACATCCTGGCTGCTCAAAGTATGTGCCAGTATAAGCCAGAGCTCTTTCTCAGAAATGAAACTTCAGAGATTAAGCCAGACTTCAAACTGAAGTACATCAGTGTGTTGGGGGTTTGAGAATTCTTGCACAGAGAAGGTGCAGAAAATGCAGGAAAATTGTCAAAATTATTTCAAATGTATGCTTTTTAAAATGTATCATGGTGATTTTCTACAACTGTGATATACTGGTTAACAATGGTTCACCACCTTGAAAATCAGGTAAAACAAAAGTTCCTCTGATGATCACTTACTTTACTTAGCTGCTATAAATTTTTGGTCTTTTTCCTGATATTTTCTTGCTATTAGTAATAACTACTAGTAGAAATAATTGTGACTAGAAAGAACAAGGACTCACTTCATTAGATACAGAGAGCAGAAAAAAATATTAATTGCTTTAAATAATTTAGAATTCTGAGGATACCAGACTAATAACATTCTTTTTGGAGGAAATTGCATAGTACTTTGGATTCCTTTACCCCATAGTCTCTGATATTAATATAACTGGACCTGTGACACAAAGTATGCTATTGGTTCCTCTTGATGTTAAGATATTTTTAATCTCTGTATCCATATGTTAGAACCCCATTATATATCCCACTAGTGACCTGGGAAGCAGGACCTTATGGCAAATACAGTTCAGATGAGGAGCTCAGGTCACCAAATAAAACAGGGACCATTAGGCGGCTAAACTATAGCTGCTGGGAGGCAGCACAACAGCATTTCAGAATCAGCTCAGGTACAGTTACACACCAGAATATTTATTTCCATTAAGATTTATTTTGTGATCATCTAGAGACTATTAATTACCCAGTGTCAGTGGATTTTTATAATCTAGCTAAAAACTATCACTAAAACTTGGTTTGAAAATGACCTACCAGCAGGATTGTTCATAGGGCAAAAACATTTGCATTTAAAATATATTCAGAAGTGGTGAGTTCATAATTTCTTTAGCCACGTAGTATTCTCTTCTTGTACAAATATTTACGAGCCATAGATGACAGGGATTAATACACGTGGATGTGTTGCACCGTTGGGTTAAATGTTAAATGGACCTCTCCAAGGCATCATTCAAACTAGTTTCAGAACTGACTAGCATGTCTATTTTTCCTTTCACAGGGGATAGTGCGGGGGATTGTGTGGAGGTGGGAAGAATGGGATGGGATGGCAAGGCTAGTTATTTTTGAGCTGGAAAGCAAAGGAAGATAGTTGCTGAAAGGAAAACTTCACTCAGTTTGAGTGAGCTGTAATGCCATGATCATAATGAAGATAGGACTTAATGAATAGCAATAGTCTTTCTTATTATTCACTGCTATTTCTGACCTTGAACAGCTCCACTAGTTTCTGATTGCCCTTGAACTGTGCAATAGAGAAAAGAATGAGCAGCTTTCAACTTAAACAAAGCAGAGCTCCCATGCAGCTGTACTTTGACTGTTACTACGTGCCCACTATGTCACACTGAATGGGGTAAAAACTTTTTCAAAGACTTCCGAAGAGAACTTTGTACCTCTTGTTCACCAGTGAAGAGAAAACATTCTTCCTCTAAAAGAAACAAGGATATCTACAAGCTAAGTGAAAGAGTTCCATAGAGGACAGAACCTCAAGACTTACCCCAAGGGCTGCTGGAGAATTAACAATTTTTCAAATTGGATCAGTTATTTCAACATCTCAATACAGACTGTTGTAGCATGCCTCTTGGTGTTTCTCTTGGCCTCCTATGGCTAAACAGAAAAGCAAGCCTACCAAAGCAGACCTATGGGACAGTTGGACAGCTTTATCAACTGGTCTTGTAACTTCTGGATATAACCTCCTCAGTGCACCAACACTGAACATCAGAGGCCTATTGGGCTGCTTGAAAATACTACAAGATTAATTTTCTTTTGTCATTACTTGGAATCTTTTCCAAGACTTTATCTCCTGATTGTAGTTAGGATCAGTAAGTTCTATAAATCTGGACAACTTGACAAAAATTGGAAGTTAAGCCTATGGCATGCTGTGTGAATTAATAAGCTTGACAATTTTAAACTGTTCTTTAGGTTTAGATCCTAACTTCCTATTTGCCAGCAGTCTTGGTTAAATGGAGAGATCCCAGGCGATTGGAAGGTAACAAATGTAATGCCCATCTACAAGGTTTGGAAAGAGGACCAAAGGAACTGGAAGCCTCTCAGCCTGATCTTGGTGCCAGAGAAAGTTATAAAGCAGACCATCCTGAGTGCCACTGTGTGGCACATGCAGGATAATCAGGGAAATGGTCAGGCAGAATGGGTTTACGAAAGGCAGATTTTGCTTTTTTTTCTTTTGGGGGGGTGTGTTTTTTGGGGGTTTCGTTTGTTTTGGGGGTTTTATTTTTTAATTTTCTTTTAATTGCTGTTAGTGCCTATTGCTCCTGAATGCCATGGTAGTAGCCATGATGTGAGAAATGCCTATAGAGGACGCAAAGTACATCTTTTCTCATAATGCAAGACGGCTCTGTGATCAGTATGACAATTAGTTTTGTGGTCAATTGACAGCAAGAGAGTTTGGATCTGCTTAGAGGCAAAATTAATCTTTTAAAATAGACCAAGAAGAAATGCAAGTAGTGTTTCAGGATTAATCTTTAAAGTATTTATAATAGATGAATATAATTAAAATTACAGTAATCAGTAAACAAAATAATTACTATGCCCTATCTTTCTCAGTCCTGAGAAACACCAAGAATTTCTCTAAAAAATAGAATCCTTATTATAACTTCCCCCACCTCACTTATTTAGAAGGATAATTTAATTTCAAAATAACGCAAGAAATAAATTCTTTAAGCTAGATCATTAATTTAATACGTATTAGATCTCAGTAACTAGCAAATACCTACAGCTAACATGATATACTGAGTGTCCAGCAAATAAAAGGGAGTTGTGGAACAGCCAATCTAATTACCTAAATCTGCCTACCCAGGAAAGAGACTTCCCGTCCCTCATTAGGATTCTGAACCACATCTGTAGCCTGAGAAGAACAAAGACAGGAGATGAAGGGGCAAGGAAAGGGAAGTAGGAAAACATATACAGCTTCTCATTTTGCTGAAGGAAAGGAGAATAAATGACATAGCCAGGAGGCATGGAAGTCCAGGTGGAAGTTGTATTCTGCCCTTCCTGTGTCACTGCCACTGTGTGCTGCTCACTGTTTAGCATTGTCTCTGCTGAAAGCCCTGCATATTTTCTAAAGACCCTGCCTGCTCTGCAGCTGAGCTAGGTAAGGATGTCACATTAGAAAACTGCCAGTTGTGCAGTGACAGCCTTTGGCCAGTGAGTCCTATATCTGCACAGGTAGGGTTGTGACTATTCTTGCATCTTCCTCTCAAATTTCTTATGACCCCTTTCCAGATACATTCTATGCTGTTTACGAAATACTGTTTCCCCTCTTGACAAAGAGGAGGTACAGGCCCTCTGTTCAACCACAATGCACACATTGTATTTTACTGCACCTGACTGTCAAGTTGTTGTTAGCATAAAATTCCTGTGCTTCATCTGAATGTATCTTTATAAAGGAAGAGCTACAACTTGATAATAAGGCCCTGAGTTGATGGACAGATGCAGACAGATGACAGATGTCCACTTTACTGATATCACTCTTACTAACAGATGAGATACTGTGCAGGATGCTTAGAGGTGGAATAAAACAGGTCTTCAATCTTCGTTGCAGAGGAGGACAATAATTGAGATTTAGGAAACTGGAAATTAGAGAAGTTAAAACAAAGGGGAGCATGACCCAAGACTTGGAAAACAGGTGTCATCTGTTCTGGGACAAAAAGTGGGCTGGCCTACATGCATCTATTCCATAAAGAGAGTGCATGGAAAACACTTTAAAATTCTATAACATTCTATAACTGTCTTATCGGATCAAGGAATAGGGAAAATGCAGGCGTGCAATGTGAGACAAACAAACCTGCACATTGTTCCTTACAGAAACACAGCTCAAGGCCAGCACAGCAGCTTCCTGGGAAAAGCAAACTCCATCAAGTTCACTCAG
Organism: Dendrocincla tyrannina; assembly: GCA_035047865.1. Classification (NCBI taxonomy): domain Eukaryota; kingdom Metazoa; phylum Chordata; class Aves; order Passeriformes; family Dendrocolaptidae; genus Dendrocincla; species Dendrocincla tyrannina. Next base: position 17,005,456 of record JAWWMP010000132.1, read on the forward strand.
TGCCTCTATGAACTTTCTTTCTCTTGCCTGCAGATCTACCTGGGTATCTGCTACTTACAGCCTATGTGGGGCTCCCTCAATTGTCTCATCCCTGTGGCCCACCATTAAACAGTATTACTAGTGTTTTCAGGCAAGGGAAGTTATCCTTTGAAGAACAGTGGCCATGAAAAGGCAACCAGGCTTCTGTGGGGCACAGAGCAAACCACAAGTGGTGAGCTATCAACCCAGGACCAGAAACCTGTGTAAGTAGGAAATTCAGCATGGGTCTAAATATATATCCATATAGCAGAGATGGCTACGTGGAGGAAAAGTCCCTGCAGCCTGAGCAGGGCTGTGGTCACAAAAGACACTGGACAGAGTGCTGCAAAGCATTGAGTAAGGCTGGGGGTGGTGTATTACTGGCTTTGTGTGAGCTTTGCAGTCTCTTCTGCTATGTGAAATAAATACTTATGTAGAAGTTGTTTTTGAAACACACATGGGATGTTATTATATTGCACATTGTTGAAGAAATAGCCTGTATCCTACTGGATGGAGGTCTATGTAGTGTTGCCTTTAAACCACAGGAGGGCAGGAGTCTGGTGCTGCATACACACCACTTTTTGCCATGGTTCTCTGCTCTGTTGTAGCACAGGTTGGTACATATGGCCTTTGCTAAGGGTGCTTGACAGCAGTCTGTCATTGTGGTGCAGTCCCAGGTACTGACGGCAGCCTACACATGAGCACAAGCAGTGACCTCCTACAGGTATGTATATAAGTTTAAAGCTAACTTTACACCTGTGAGATACTGATAGCAGGTTTGTTACCTCCAGCCTCTGTCAATATATGTGCTACCAGACTAATCTACATCCAGTTTTCGAAGATGGAATTATTTTCCAGGGTACTGTTTTATATTTCTCCCCGGAGACATATTTTTTCATGAGCAAATCTCAATTCCCATCAGTTAGGGACTTCTAAGGTTTTGGACTTCTCTTCTTACAGCACAGTTATGGGATGCAGCTGGCTAGGCTTATCCAGGTTGGATTTATGCTTTTCAAGTGAGCATATTCATTAGATCTCTTGTTTATCTTGCTTGTTACTCTTTATCATGCTTTTCCTTGCATACATTTATGTCAGGAAAAAAAGGAAGACACTATTCTGCCTGAATTTAGGCTGCAGATTAACTTGAGTTTAAGAGGCAGGATCAAGGAGATGTCTTTCCAGTGACAGTTTCTTGTTCTGTACAGGATGTTGAGCAGGGAATATAGGGCATGCCAGTCCACACAATTGTGAAGGAATGGATTCAGGAGGCTGGATTGTTTCCTCTGCAATGAAGCAAATCTGAGCTAAATAGAAAAACATATTAGCTTCAATCAAATTAAGTGCTTTTGGAATATGAAATGTTTTCATAGGCCTATATCTAAGTTACAGTTTCTTGTAATTCACCCAGTTGTCATTGGGATAAATAATTGTACAGAGGATAACCCCGAGGGTGATTTTGTGAATTGGGAGCCTACCCTGACATGCAGGAGACCAAATCTATATTGGTTAAAATGTGTAATTTAATGATTGATCTTGAATGGTAGTCCAGGATCCCACATTATTGGTATTACCTTTGGCTTTACATTTGGCTTATGACCTGGCTCATTTCACGAGGATGGTTCTCTAGACCAGGAAACGTGGACACTGACCCATAAGGATCATCATATTTCACCATCAAGAAAGGAACAGAGAGCTTGGGAACTTGGGCCCAAAGTCTAGTACAAGCATGAGGAGTAGAGAATGTCAGATGAGAGGTCCTGAGGCATCCTCCAAGGATGAAAGATGCAAAGTAAGAAACTCAGGAAACATTAGGATTGAATTTGGTCAGTTTTTCAAGAGGGTTATGATTTGATGGCTCCTGTTCATGGATTCTGAATGATTTGAGAGACTGGTCCACCCTGTGCCCCATGCACTGACAGAATTCTCTCTCCTTGATAATGTCTGTGAGTCTTCTATGATGTAAGAATAAAGAGTAGCAGCTGTATGGCATGTGATTCCTGAAAAGATTTAAACAAGTGAATAATTTCCTGTAGATAAAATAGTGTATTTCAATGTGTTGGAGGTAGGATTTTCTTTTTGTAGTCAAGTCTTTAAGAAATGGAACATGAAACAGCAGGAAAGCTGGCTACCAGCCAAGAACAGGGCTATATAAAGTTCAATATATTTGCAACTTTATTGCTATTCTAGAATGACAGCACTTTTTCATATCTATTATTTCCCTTTAAATAAATAACCTTCACTTTACGTCCTACTTAATTCTATATGTGAAGGTCTGAATAATATGTCAATTATTTATTAATGTCAAACTTAATTTTAATAAGTACCTGAAAAGACCAAATGGTTTAATTTTTTATGCTTTCCCAGTGGTGAGGGCTTTTAAAAATATTTTGTTTACAGAAAGACTTCACATTGTATATAATAGCTTGAAATGTATTGTGTATAGGCTCTGGAATCATGGGAGTTGTATTGACAACTGTGTAAAATGCAGAACATACATGTGTTGAAGGATTAGCAAATTGTTACAGATAAAATGACTGAACAAGTTACTCAGCATGATGGCAGGACTCTCTCTTAGTTATACTTTAAAATAAAATTCTGAAGCCCTAAATCTGGTCCTAGAAAGGTGGATGCTTTCTTTTATTCAGTCGAATGGTCAAATATTCGAGGATATCAGGAGAATGGGTGCTTGGAGCTGAAGCAGCAAGGTACACACGTGCTGCTGCCAGTGAATCTCTCGGTATTAGTGCTTCTGCTTTCCTCTGTAATAGTGGAAGTTTCAGGGTTACAGTGGGACCTGATCTGGGGTTGTGGGTTAACAGCCAATATGTATGAAGCACTGCTTACAATGCAGAACTGAGAGCTGAGTAAAGTATTGACTGAGAAGTAACTACCTGAATGGAATTGTCAGGACAGATGTTGCATTAACTGTCTGCAGTTCTTGTCATATCTGTTTTCCTTTATCAATTTTGACAACAGGCAGGGGATAGTGATGTTTTAATTTCATGGTTTTTTCCCTCTGCTCTGATTTGACAAAACTTATTCAGGAAACAGGGTCTGCAGTGTGTGGACTTATTTACAGAAGTGAGCCCATTTAAAGTTAACTTCAGCATGCTTGAAAGAGCTTTGCTTTAGGACACAGAATCCTTCTTTAAGACTCTCTGATCAGAAAGTGTCCTGAGCTGCAGTGGGAGAAAAGTAATGCAGTACTGGGAAATCTGGATGGATTTTATTTGCCACTGTCTTGTGTCAGTTTTAGATCCCCTGTGAAGTCCCATCTTAATGGAGTGTGTGGAACCTGATTGATGTTTCATGCTGTACAGCCCCAGCTGCCATATGGGATTGCTCCACCATCCTTGCAGAGCTTCATTTCATGTATCTATGTGACTACTGGGAGCACAGAAACTGCCAGGCTTTCTCTGCCCCTCTGCCTGGCACTGTTTGGGAGCAGTGGATTCAGAACAAAGTTCACAAAACCTCACAATAGGGAACTGTGCAATAGCAGGTAGTTAATTGAAGGCCTCTGAGACTTACAGTATTAAACTGGTTAAGGACTTGGGAAAAATCATATTTTAAAGCTGCAAGGGGATTAGCCACGTGCACATGCCTGCATTTTTACTTTTTTATAAGAATCATGAAAAAGGTAATAAACATGTATTTTCAATATATTACCTGTCTCTAAATAGTATTCTTCATAGCTAGTTCCTCATTTAAATTGTCTGTCTGACAGCAATGATGAGGCAAATGATGAGCAACGATGTTGCCTGTGGTATATATAATGGAATCTGTGGCATTGAAGTACATTCAGATGATTAAAATCTCATATTAATACCTCAGAAATATCTCAAGACTGTCACTTTCTCTCTGTTTGAAAGTCTAAAATATGTGTTCATTGCAATTTGGTTACTCAGTCATTTATTTTGGCTCTTCAGGGATTGGCAGTGTGATTGAACTGCTTGTTGCAGTAACAAGGGGTCAGATTCACGCTAGCAAGAAGTTTTTATGGCAAAGGCTTACAGAAATGTACCTAAGTTCAAACTCTTCCTGCTAGAGCCATAGAAGGTGTCAGAATCCAACTTCTTAAGACTGATGGTGCTGTTTGGCTGCTTCTTTCTGCCTTGCCACATGGGAGTTGTGCCCTTTCAGAAATCTGGTCCCCACTGTGTTGAAAGGCAGGTAGAAAGAATTACAAGTCTATGTTATAATGTGAGCAAGGCCACAAAGCAGGACACACTAACAGTGTTTTTGCCAGCAGCAAACAGCTCCCCTTGAAACCTTTTTTAAACCTGTATTGAAGGTACAAAAACTCTGAAGAATTTCAGACAAGGTTGGTAGTTTGTAAGGTTGCAACAACTTTTACTGGGTTTTACTGTTGTTTAGGCTGATTTTTCCCCCAAAATATTCCCATATTATTTTGCTCATTTCCTTTTTTTATCTTTCTCCTTGACTGTTGTAATCTTAACAAAGTCCTTGAATAATGTAAGGAAGATTTTTGTCTGGTCTGTTCCAGAAATTATCTTTTCATCTGCTATTGTTATTCTTAACACTGTTATTGGTACCTGTAATATTTGAATATGTCTACCTTGCAATAGTAGTTCATCCCACCAGAATGTAGAGTAAAACCTTCCATAAACTTTAGAATTCTACATAGGCGGATGTCTCAAAACTCAGGGTGATGGGTCAATGGGTCCTGTGGGATGCTGCTGCTTCTTGAAAATCCTACTGTAAATGGCACAATCTCATTGCCATGTCTCATTTCTGAAAATCAGAACGAAGTCTGGCAAGCTAAAGATCTCTTAGCTCTTCTAACTTTCTTGCTTTTCTCTCCTTTAGCCACTTGCCTGTTTTGAGTTTAGCTTTGAATGCATATGCTCCCCTCCACCCCCAAAAGACTCCTAAATTAAGTGAAAGATATTTTATCTGTTGAATCTCAGTTTATTTCTTTCACTCACAGGTCATATTCCTCATACTCCAGATTCTGACATGCTTCTCTCTATGAACCTTCCTCACAGACCAAAAAAATAAAAATCTGACCAGCTTTCAAGATCTTTATTCTAGTATTGTGACAGATCCTGTCTTGAATGGAGAAGCAGTTTAGGGCTCATGAATGGGATCTGGATATGTTTGTATCCCAGATTTTCCATCCTAGGGTTAATAATTAGTGTAAGGGGTTAGGGTCAGGATTAGGGTCAGGGTTAGAGTCAGGGTTAGTTAGGGTTAGTGTAAGCATTAGTATTAGGAGATAGGTTTAGGGGTTGGGGTCAAGTTAGGTTTATGGCTAGGCATTAGGTTTTAAATTTAGGTTTAGGAATTAGGTTTAGGATTAGGGTCAGGATCCATGCTAGTATCAGAGTCTGGGTTAGGATCTGGTTCAGGGTTAGGCTTAGGGTTGAGGTAGGGGTTAGGGTTCCTTTTCTCTAGGGGGGAAAAGGTGTCATTTGTTTTAAACATCGAGTTGCTGAATAATCACCTTTTTGCCTTCATGATTCCTATGTGTAGTTAGCCTCAGACTGCAGGCAGCAAAAAGGTTTGTCTGCTGGGTACCAAGGTGTAAGGGTAGATATCCTTTCTGGAAGAATGTGTAACAGGGAGTTAGGACTTGTTTTGCTTAGGAAGTCTTTCCTGCCTGGGAAAAGCCTTTCTGGAAGTTCATTAGATGTTGAGGGGTTTTTGTGTTCTTTTTTTTTACTTTTCCTTCTGCATGACAGAGAGAGGGCTGTGCGTTCTCTCTCTCTCTGGTATGAAGAGAAATAAAGAGATGTTTCAGGACATGCCATTGGTGAGCGTGAGGGGGAGAAGAGAGAACATAAAAAGCCCTGAAGAGAAAGGAAGTGTGTCTTTTTCCCAGGCCTACAGCTTGTTGGCAGCACTGGTGCAGATTTTCCTTGTGAGTTTTAGTTTTCTCGACTTCAGAATAAACTTTACTTGATTCTTTCCACTGCCTTGGCATTTTTGGGGTTACCTGCTTGTATCATACTTCACACAAGCACTGTGGAATTAGTGTCTAATAGTATATCCTGTGAGCAAGTCATGGGTACCACAGGCAAGTTACCCATAAATCCTTGTCCAGCTAGCAGATCAATGAGTGTTTAAACATAAAGGCTGAGTAGAAAGTGTCAGGTAATAAAGTGTAAACAGCATGGTGGCCATCGTTTGTTTACCAGTTCCTCTTTTGGGCTGGTTAATATGAGATGTAAAGAAAATAGGTTGAGAAATGGACTTTTATGAATGTAATTCTAGAAAAAGGTACAAGGGAGAGCCTAGTAGTCCTGTTTGACATGTCTGCCTTTTTCATTCATACTTGCCCCTTGGATTTTATCCCTCCATTTATATTGATGTTGCAGAAAGTAATGGTACATATATGTGGTCAAAATATTTTTGAGGGATAATCTAGCAGCATTTTAAAACCAGTGGCAGATTACCCGCATGTCATTGGGTAATGATTGTGAAAACATTAATCATGTTGAATTTTTTTTGCTATTATTCCTTTGAATATAAGATATAATACTTCCAGTTTAAGAACTGAATAATTCTAAGGGTAGATCAAAGTCATATAAATATCATCCTGATTGTGTCTTAGTGCTTTATACTCAAAACACAAATATACACTAAAGGAGGAAGAAGGAGCTTTAATTTATCAGTGTTTAGCAGAACAGGCAAAAATGTCTTTGCTGTAGATTCAGATGAATCAGACTAAGTTGTTTATCCATGTTTTTCTATCATGGAGTCTATTGTTGTTGCAATGAGATGCACCTTCATGTAGATGACAGGTGAGAGGTGTTAAAATGTTGTACATGACCAAACAACCTGCTTGTGTTTCTTCCTATGAGCCAAGGACAACGAATTGGCAAGGCTGTTTTGGCAGAACTGTCTTACTCAGAAGTAATTTCAGACAAAAGGAATGGAGCAACATAGTCCACTTATGTCTCAGGGTCCTTCTAGTGAATCAAGAAAGTCCCTTTCCCTTAAAATAGTTATTCCTTTCCTGAAAAGCATGGTAGTCTGAGAATGATACACAAACTATGATGCTATATATGCTTGCCCACTGAGAAGCAAATTCCTGAAAGTCTCATTCCTAGATCTCATGCTAGTTTATTTCCAAGCGGGATGAAGTTTGGCCCCTGCTGAAACACAAACATGTAAATTATATTAATCTCCAGTTCTCAGTGGACAAGTGCATGGGAGGACAGGTTTGTGCAGCAATTTTCCGTGTGTCACACTGCTAGTCTTTGCAATACTTAAAATTGTTATTTTTTAATGAGCAAGAAACAGAAGCAGTGCTGTTGTGAAGAAGGAAAATTCCTCATAGCTGTAGAAGTACAAGCTTAAACCCATTCTTTGACAGGTGGTGTATGCCAGGTAGCATATTGGGTCTGTGTGGGCTGGCAGGGTATCAGAACTGTCTGCTTTCCGTTCTGTCACACCTCTGTTACTACTGCTTTTGTCTGTAAGACATCATAACAACACATCATCATCAGGTGAGAGCAGGTTTAAGCCATACCTTAAAACTCTTGAAAACCTGATGTAAGACATCCTAAAGGAAGGTATTTATGTCAGCAGTTGAGGTCCTTCCACCGTAAGAGAAGCAGGTGCACCAGTTTTAGCTTTATTGCTTCATCCATAATCCCAAGAATAAAGTGCTCTAGACTTTTCTTATGTAATTTCTGACTTGTTACTCTGCTTTTCTTCTCAAGTCTTCAAGAATAAAGCCATTGTCAAACTTATCACCAACACTGTTGTGGGCACATTTAATTTACAAATATTGTCCAGAGAACCTGTTTATTAGCAGTCAGACCCCAGTAAACTCAGCAACTAATTCATTTAATGTTTAACTTTGACACTAGTAATTTAAAGGCCTTGTTTATATGGGTGACACAGTTCAGGCAGGATGCAAGTCAATTAATTTGAACATGCCAATGGCTGTAAATGTTCTGACATAGCTAATTTAGATAGTTTTGGCTGTTGCACTGTTTTAGGCGTGTCGATGCAATTATCATTAGTAAATCTTCTTTTGGCTCATATACTTGCCAGTCTAGAGTGTGATTTAAACTAGTGGTGGCAAAACAGACATGGCTTATTAAGTTTTGCCTGGTACATAAACTTTTTGACTTGACCCAAATCAGCTATGAATTGGCTACTGAAGCATATATGTACATAGTCGAAGCATAAGAAGATGGTGTCATGAATCACATAGCTGATTACTGCATTAGGCTTGTATTAGGCATTTATCAACTGGAGAACAAAGATAAACTTGGTATTTGTGGCTAAAAAGCAATTAAATCCATGGATGGGTTGAAAAAAACCCCAATTTTTCCTCTTCTTCTGTTTTGTTTGAAGGTGCTTCCCCACTTCTGTAGCTCATTGGTGTTTCTAGTGGATTGCCTCCCATTTCCCAGATTCTTAGAGAGTGGGAGAGGCAAAGCACTGGTATGCTGAGTCTGTATGTTGTGAAGAAGTTTCTCATTTTCTTTTGAGAGCATGTGTACATGGATATTTTTATGGTTCCATTTATTTATTTATTTATTTGTTTATTTATTTATTTAGAGTAGTGTGGAAGTTATTTAGAAGCCAGCAGGTATAAAAATAGCTGTCTACAGAGCTGCTCTCTGCCACCTCATGTGCTTCAGATATTCTCACCATACCTCCTGGGACTTGAATACGGGAGAAAAGTCTGACCTTTTCATCATGCTTTCGCAGATTTGGCTTTCTGAATAACTAAAGAGAGATACTACCTTAGAAAACTGAGGTTATAAAGCATGTTTGACCTCAGCATTCACAGAAGTATTGATCTTATGAGATGTTCAGGATGAACTTCATGACATATGATGCTGAAAAGAATTTGTAGGGAAGATGGAAGGCCTTATACCCTGTTTCTTAGCACACTGGAGGAAAATATGTGGCGCAGTGTTAAATTACATGGCCTCAAGGGATAATTGGATGTGTAAATTACAATTTTTAGATGAGACCCTCTGTACCTAGAACACTGGGACCAGATGTTAAATGGATCATAGGAAGAATACTGCCAGTCTCCCATCTCTCATCTTTGTTCTCTTATATGTGCTCAGATGCACCATCTGGTCTGGTTTTATGAATTTTTTGTTGTGAATTTCCTTCAGGTCTCCTGTGCATTCACACATAAAAAGAATTAAAACTAATCAAGTAGAAAAATCTGTCAAGTAAACTTGAAGTCCATTAGTAGGAAATGTACCTAAACAGAAATGCAAAGATATAACAAGCAAGAGTTCAAGAAGCATTTGGACAACAATCTCAGGCACATGGGATGTGATGCAGAGGGCCAGGAGTTGGACTTCGATGAACTTTATCTGTCCCTTCCAACTCCGGACATTTTGTGAAAAGAAAAAACCTGTTTCCAGTTCTCTGTGCTTCTAAGCTACTCTCCTTCTGCCTGGTGGTGAGACGGTAGGGAATACATTGCTTCTTGTGAAGTGTATGGCAGGTCCCTTGTTCAAGGCATGGTAGAGTGTGGCTCTACCACTCAATCCATTCCTTAGGGTCCGGAGTACCTCTCAGTCTTTTCACTTTGTCTCTCAGCTCCACCACCAGGCTGTTCTCTCTGTTACCCGCCAGGCTGTGGCACTCCCGGCAGCCTGAGACTTGGACTCCTGCAGGCTTTTTTCTGGATCAGCACCTCCTTTCTGATGTGCACAGAGAAAGCAACTTTTGCCTCTCTCAGAGAGGGCGATGGTCACCAGCCAGGCTGACTGCCTGAGCTGCAGCACCTCAGCACCCTTATCTGCACCAAGTGCTGTGCTGCACCCCTGGCTGACGCTCCCCGCTCCTGAGGGCGGCTTATCTGGGGTCAGGGTGGGCTCTGTCCCTCCTGGAGCTGCCCAAGCTGAGTCAAAGCTCTCTTTGAGCCACGGCTCCACCACCTCCTCCCACTCAGGAAGGGCACCGGGATGCATCTCTCTGCTCTAGTATCAATGTCTTGCTGGGTAGGAAATCTTGCCTCCCTCCCTCCACATGATCCTCAGCTCCAGAGCACATCTGTTCGTGCAGTTCATCTCAGGTGTCTGCAAAACTATACTTCTCACATTTTTTCTCACTCCACTCTCCCACAGCTGCTGGGCAGGTTGGTTTACCCTGGATTCTCCCCCTCTACTCCACTTTCGTGAGATCCCAGCTGGAGTACTACATACAGCTCTGGGACCCCCAGCATAAGGAAGACATTGACCTGTTGGAGCGAGTTCAGAGGAGGCCACAAAGATGATCAGTGGCCTGGAGCACCTCTCCTATGACAGCAAGTTGGGATAGTTGGGATTCTTCAGCCTGGAAAAGAGAAGCCTTCAGAGAGACCTTCTAGCAGCCTTGCAATAGCAAAAAGGGGCCCATGAGAAAACAGGAGAGGGACTTTTTAAAAGGGTATATATTGACAGGACAAGAGGTAATAGTTTTAAACTGAAAGCGAGTAGGTTTAAATTAGGTAAAAGGAAGAAATTCTTCATTATGTAAAATAATTATCTATCAGTAAGAAGCAAGCAGTGGGTTGATCCTGATCGGTAGCTAAACCCCCCCTAGTTGCTCACTCATTCCCCCACAGAAGGACTGGGCGAGAGTCAGAATCAGACAAGCAAAAGCAGAACAAGATAATTTCATAAGTGAAGAGAAAAAAAATCCATATGATGCAAAAGCCATCACTTACCACTTCTCCCAGCAGACTTATGTCCAGGCAGTTTGTGGGCAATGACTTCCTTAAAAAAGTCCTCCCCCAGTTTTATTGCTAAGCGTGACATCAGAAGATACGAAACATTCCTTTGGCCTGTTTAGGTCAGCTGTCCTGGCTGTATCCCATTCCATCCTCTTCCCCATTCCCAGCCTTCTCGCTACTGGGAGGACACAGAGAAACAGACAGAGCCTTAACACTGCAAGCACTGTTCAGCAGTATCCAAAACATTGGTGTGGTACCAGCACCATTTTGGTAACAAATCCAAAATATAGTACCATATAGGCTGTTATGAGGAAAATTAATCATCCAGGTTAGACACAGTACAAGGTGGAAAACACTGAGGAGCATACCTTATACTGCTCATAGCAAGAATATAAGGTATTATTAATAGTATTGTTTTGTCAAATTAAGCTGGGATATTAGCCAATATTTCCATAAGGAAAAGAAATTTAACAAGGAGGAAATGCATTGTCTAGAGTCATATATAAGTAAAGTTTCGTTTTCTCTGGTTTTCTACTTTTATTTGTGCATTAGCCAATCAACTGGCATGGTCTAGATGACTCTGGATTAGTGTTTTCTGGAACTGGATGACATCTAACATTCACTCCAAAAACGTGTTTCTCATGGGTTGCCTGAGCTTTCTAAGCCTGGTGTGTTGACACAGAATGACATTTCAGGCAGGAAGATGACCATCGCCTTCAGTGGTGAGTTCTGACTCCTCTGGGAGCCGGGAATTGCACCTTTTTTCTCTTTCAATCTTCTCTCTCTGCCGTCTGCTATAATTTTTTAACCTGTTGGTTAAATTTGATTGTGGTATTAAAAATATCTATGTTAAGCTTATATCTACTTTTATGAGGATAAGTGGTCAGGTAGGAGCGGGATACCCTATTACTGATATGAGGGAGAGATTGCAGAGTGAGCTCAATTTTTATAGATGCCAATGGATTTAAGTCAGGCAGAGATGTTATAAATATTTTAAATATAGAAAGAGCTTACCAGAGAATTCAGCCAAGAGATACAGGGCCAAAAGAACCAGACTGACACGATTTAGTTTTCATAGCAATATGTTTCTTTCCAGAGATAAGTATGCTGTCATTTAAGTTTCATTTAGAAACACTCACTCTTATTTGCTAAACAAGTTGTCATTCATACCAAAAAAGCTCATTAATTCTTCTCTATGAAAATTAAAGTTTTCCATAGAAAATTGAGGCGTTTTATGTTAAGCAATTTCTTGTTCATAAGGCAGCCATTTTGACTCACTTTTTATCTGGAAAATAACAACAAAAAAAAGGTAAAATCCTTCTTTGCTTTTGAGTTTGAATGTAAAAGGTAAAAACCCTGAATGTTAGAAAAGCCAGAAAAAAAGAAAGAGGAGGCAAAAGATGATCAAGGAAACTAAATGGAGGTAGAAGGTCCATGATAGCATGATAAAGAAAGAACTTTCCTTTCTTGTGTATTTTGTGTCATTGTAACATATATTTCACTTTTAGAATAGAAGATCTGGGCCATGTTTTCCTTATTCAATGGTATGAAATAATAGCTCAGCTCACCTGGAAAGAAAACAAATAAAACTTTGCAATGGGAATCTTGTTCCTGTTTAAGTGTCCTGTTGGTAACCTCCATTTACAGAAGAACCTTCAATCACTTAAGTAGATTATATAGTGTGACTGCTATCAAATTGAAAGCTGCCTGAACAATCTATATGGAGAATGCATGCTAATAAAATATCTTTGGACATAGACAGTGGAAGAAGACTTTCTTTCATGAGATAAGGGTCATCCTGCTGACCAAATTCTTCTGGAGGGAGAAACCTCATTCGAGAAGCATATTTATGTCCAGGTTGATTGGTTTGTTTATTTAGTGAGAAATGGTTCATTTGTTCCTCATTTGTTTATAGGTGGCATAACATAGCAGATATTACACCTGCACTGCTTCCCCAGGTGAAGAGAGAGTTTGTATTTTTAATAGTTGCCTGTGTCTTCCTATTTGCAGTCTATGTAAGGTTGTTCAGATTTCAAAAGGAAATTATATTCTCAAGCCTTCGGTTTCCATGGGAATTACCACCCACTAAGGAATCTGGATTAAGCCCCCTTCCTCTCATTTTGCTGCTTTCCTGGAGGAGTGGTGTCCCAAGCTGTCTATATATGTATGACTGTGCTCTTCTGACAGCCCATCTACTGAAACATCTTGAAGACTGATGCTTTCTTCTAGTGTGAGGGTAAGCAGCGGTAAAATCCCTTCACAGTTTCATGAAAAATCTTCGTCTGGCTTTCTTGAGGTGCCTCATTTTGCCCTTAATTTACTGCTGAGGGTGAAGGACATAGCTGTGTCATTATTTATTTATTTATTTATTATTCTGGCAAGCAGGCTGTGGTTATCTGGAATACATTTCCCACTATGACAGCCATTTTTAATTTATTTGAGTGAGCAATCTCTCCTCTCTGACACTTTTCGGTTTGAAAAATATGATGCAGTGTGATTGAGGAGGCAATGTAATTAGCTATGGTACAGCCAGGATCACTAGATGTTTTTAGTTTTACGCAACTCTCCCATTTTCTGACCTATGCATCTCTCTAAACTTATCCAGTCACATTGGGATAAAGTCATCAGATGTAAACAATTAAATATCTTGTTGTTATAATAGCCTTGGGTTTTAAAACAATCCCAATAACCACTTAAGTGCTAAGTCTAATACTTTCCCTTCCCTCCTCCCTGCCCAAAACTTAGGATTGATAAATAATGGAATGTCAAAAAAAACCCCCAGTTTTTTCTAGTATTTCTCTAGTATGACGGTCTACTTTGTGTTACAGGACAGGAAAAAAAAATCCTAATTTAAAACCATTCTCCCCCAAAGAGTTTGACTGATAAAGTTAGAAAGAAAAGACATGTTATTTTACTCAGTGTTTTACAGCTGAAAGAGTAAAACAGACAGAATGCCTTTGCTATCTACACAAGTTTGTAGGTGGATAAACTGAGAGGAAGTTAGTCACACTGAAGGTTGTTCACTGAAGGTCACACAAGAATAAGGGAGTGATCACCTTTACACCACTAACCTCCTGACTGGATGTTTCATGCTTCAGGCTACAATGCTGTTCTTGTCCTGATAGAAAGATACCTACAGCTACTGCTCAAAAACATGTCTCTGCCATATCGATGAACAAGTGCACTTTGCAATGAATGCATAATAAAAACAAGAAACTTATTAGGACAAAAACATTTTAGAGTCTGATTAATCTAGGTAAAGATTGAAGTAAGGGGAGGATGCTGAAGGAGACTAATCCATTTCAGTGACTATGCAAGACAATATTGCTGAAGTTGATAAAGATGGTTTTGCATTTAAAGAGATCAGGATTTAGAACACCTTTTGTGAGTTATTATGCAGAGAAAATTATTACTGCCCATTAAAGAATTATGTTTCACACCAAATGGAAAATTTGATTAGTGCACCTCAGAGTGCCTAGCTTCAAAAATTATAAAATTAATGAATATATGAAATATTTAATTTCATATATAAATATCTGTTAATAGAAATTAATTACTCCATACAATAAAAGTCATTTATTGCACTGGAGGATCAAATATTAAACGTGCAGAAGTAAAAATATAAACATTTTCATCTCATGTCTAACTGATTTGGATTTCTGTTGAAGGTTTTTGTTACTGTATAAACAAAAAAGACCAAACTCAGTGATAAGATAGACTCCCTCTATATTTTCAGTGTCTTTTGAGGTTAATAAAGGAAATCCTTGTTCATGCAGAGCATCATCTGTAAGTGCAATTAATGTGAGATATCATCGGGACTGCAGGAAATTAATGAAATAAAACCTATGTTTAAGAGTTTACTGAACTGTAACCTATGCTTCCATCATAATGTAATTTCATGCTATTGGACTATGAGAATAAATACGATGTCTGCATCTTTTGCAACTGTCCCAGATAAACAGCACACTTATATTTTTGAGGCATCAATCCTCTGATCTGGCAACCACATATTTGACAAGCTGTGATTTAAGTTGTGCTGGCTTTTCAGACAAATCCCGTCAGTTTTACTGGATTTATTAGCTTTGTTCTTACGTGTCACCTCACCTCTCAGTCTTACTCTACTATGTTTGTGCTTCTGGTGCACCTGCTTGACAGAAAAGCATGGCAAGCTATAAAAGCCCTAGACTTACAATAAACACTACCTAACAACAATCAAAACATCAGTGTGCTATCAATATTCTTCTCATACTAAAGACAAAACACAGAACTGTACCAGCTACTAGGGAAAAGACTAAAAAAATGAACTCCATTCCAGCTGAAAAGGTATCTGGGTGAAAGCTCACAGCTTGCAGCCTGAGGCTTCAGCATATCCAGCTATTCAGGTGCTAATCTGATAAAGCAAAGCAAGCAGCATGTTAAACCAACACTGTGTTGTAACTCTATGCAACTCATTCTACTTAAAACATACTTATTTAAGCTAAACAATATATCTCAACAGAGTACATTGAAATGTGCAGGAATAAGGTATTCTTTTAAACAGATTAAGACAGATGCTAGTTGACGTGTCCTATGAAATTTTGAGAGGTATATGTAGGAACAGCATGTACAGCTGTATTTAGTTGTTATTAGTAATTCATATATGTTAGCATCATTCTTTTACTGTGTTTAACAAAACAACTGAAGATGAAAACAAATGCAGCGGTCTTGCGAAAACAGATACAGTCATCTTGGGAAAACAGAATTGCTGCCTTCAGCTACTGGGCATGCAAGGAAATAACTCATTTTGGGAAGAACAGGATTACAAAATGTCTGACTGTTTGGGGAAAATGGACTTACTGGTGGCTCCATCCTCTGCTGAAGCAGACAATATGGTAAGGCTTTGAATGCCATTAGTCTTTAATTGTGTATGTGATAAGAAAGATTAATTGGGGTGAGTAGCAAAAAATTTGTAACTTAACAGCTACTCTTAAGCTTGAAGGTAAACCTTAACTGTAGAAGCTAAATTTCTACTGCTCTGCTGCCCCGAGCCTTGGAGGTCCCCTGTTATAAATGAAATCCAGAAAAAGAAACGGTTTCTAAGTGTCTTTTGTTGTTAAAGAAAGCCAAAAGAACACTGCCAGTGTTTGAAAACACTAGATGGTGTTTGAATAACATGTCAGGTTCATCACTGGTCTCTGTAATCCAGAATAGGTAAATTATTTGTCTTAGTGGCTGGTGACAATCATATCCTGAAAGTTTTCCCACTGTCTCTGACTACAGTTTATGCTAATCTGAATCCTTAGTGCAGTGAAGGGAGAGCATGTATTGATTGTTTCCTCCTTGCAGGAATGGGGAGATTTGGGAGATTTTTTGATATACCTTGTAAGAGTAAAAGATTAGGTTGCCAAGGTAAAATCTGGTAAGGGGTACATTTTTGGGACTGGAGCCAGAGGCAGCTGATATATTATACTTCAAGGTGATTAGGGATTTGTTAACCCACAGGTACTCTGGTGTTCACTGGGGCTGTCAGCAAATGTTACATGTGTTTAAAGATATTCTATTGTTTTTCTTGGAATAGCCAGGTACTCTGTGGCAGTGAATGTTAAACAGACTCCTTTGAAGCATTTAAACAACATATGTCTTAATTGCAGTAACTGTGCATACTAGATACCCTGCAGTATTGTCTTTGAATTCTGGTAACTCATTACAGAGAGCAGTGGTATAAGACCTGTTTTCCCATACTGATAAAGTGGAAATGAAATTTGATACCCATCTACAGAAGCATCATTGTTCCTTGAAAGAATTGCTATCAAAATTTTCAATTAAATGCCACATTACTACAAATGGTGGAAAGGCATATTGAGGCAATGAAGAAATTTATGCTACTTTATTAGCAAAAATAGCCTACAATATAACGTAAACTTCTTATTAGGCTATGTATATTTAATGCCAGCAGTGATGTTACATAGTATTTAAGCTTCAAAAGTACAGGTTAAACTGGAAATTAAGGGGTTTATTATAAAATAATGTAAGGAAAAAGACTTGATTAAACCTGGAGTCAAGTGAGATAGGGAATGCCTTTCCCCTCTTGACTGTGTGTCTGAAGGAGAGAACCAGCAACTGCCAAGACATTGTGGAAGATATCTCCCCAGAGTGACAGAAGGTCAGGGATAAGTATGGTCACCCATTTGCCTTTTAGGAGATTTGATTTCAAACAATGTTGCGACAGGCTTGTCAAGTGGAAAAGGACCTGAGATGGCAGAAGCTAGCTGTCAAACCCCAGTTTTTCCTTTTTTTTCCCCACTCAATTTTTTTGTTGTTTTATTTTTCAAGGGGTGAAACACCATGCTTCCTTATGACTTCTTTTCCTCCATTTGGATCCATTGATAGTTCTATCCTGCCCTGACTGTTCCAGTGAATCGATAGCTTTAAGAGGGAATTTATTTTAAACTACATTTGTTAAAGAATTAACATCAGCAAACAGGGTATCAACCTGCTTGTTAAAAAAATTACAACTTTCTGTGCCACACAGGGAAGAAAGGATGTATAGCAAATTGGGAAAAGAATGATAAAGGTTCTGCTATCAAAGTACTCAACATAGATCCAGCATCTGTCTGCTTAGTTCCTTTGTGCATTGTGCAGACATAGAAAACTAGCAATACATGTGGTTCTAGGTTGTTTCATTTCACTAGATACTAGTTTTGGACTTTGAAGTTGAGTATCTCAGAGACACTGAGGGGACTCAAAAGTACTGGTAAATGCTGCAAGGACCCCCAATGCAATAAGTGTCACTGGGATGACACAAGCTTGTGAAAAGAATTTTTTTTAAAAGATATACCATTGTTGACATGTAAAAATAACCTCAAAAGGCACTGAAGCTGATGCAAGTGTTCTGACTACTCATATTGTCTATGGAAATGCAAAGCCACTGACCTTCTGGAGATGGATGTCATCCCTTTCTTTGGCCTTGTGTTTGTCTGCTTTCATCTGGGTTGACTTTCAGGGTAGAACAGCCAAAAGGACTGTCCCAGCAGTATTGGAAAGGTTTATACTTGAACATTGTTTCATATTATAGGGAAAAAGCTATGCATACCATTACAGTTTCATGTCTGCTAACAGTCCTCTGATCTAATGTAATTCTTTTTTCTGAATCTGGAAATTATGATCTTTGTCATGTCTTGTTAGAGAGCATGAAATTATGTTTGCAGATACTTATGCACCAGATGATAACATTCTGTTAGTTAAATGTAATGCAATACAGATTCCCTTTCAGACCCTTTTACTGTGAATTGGACCCAGCAAAGTTTTGAGAGCAAAAGGAATCTCAGTCCATGTTACTTCCAGCTGTCTGCTTCTTAAACTTGGAAAACAACAGCCTTGCATGATTTTATTAACTTCCTGTCAATACCATTTACCAGAGGCATTTCCTATATTCATGCTTAATCAAATCCAACATGTAAAGCAAAGCTCAGTGAAGGATGATTAAATTCACCTCTTTCTTACAACCAGCAGCCTTGTAGTTTCTAGTACATTCCAAATGTGAGGATGTCAACTACCACAGAAGAGAAGTACTCTGTAAATGGCATGAGGCTGAGATGGGTGAGGTTTAGGTTAGACATCAGAGAAAAGTTTTTACCCAGAGTGTGGTTGAGTGCTGGAACAGGCATCCCAGGCAAGTGGTCACACTGTTTGAGTTCAAGTTTGAGCAATGCTCTCAGGGACATGATGTGATTCTTGGGGCATCCTGTGCAGGACTAGGAGCTGGACTCAATGATCCTCATGGTTTGCCTTCCCATTCAGTGTATTCCACGATTGTATGAAATTCTTGGGATGAGTCCCATCCTAAGGTTGAAAATCGCTCTGGTCGATACCTACTGCTCTGTGTGGAAGTGTGCAGCAGTAGTCAGAAAGCAGAGAAAAAATAGAAGAGTCCATGTTGGATGTTCCCATAGTTTCTCAAACATATCTGGACAATACAGATTTATTCATGTTGCTTCCTTTTATCCTGCAGACTACCTCTTTGAAACTCAGAAGGGCTCTGGAATTTTGCTCTGACAGATTTGAATGGGCTTCATTTTTCAGTTGCATCTGAAAAATGCCTGTAGGAAGGATTAAATGAAGGGTTAAAGCTTTATTTCACAGATAGAAAGTCAACGGTGACACCTGTCATCTTAGACATTCGTGAAGAAGCCTTTATGGTGTTCTACTTCAATTTTAAAACAATAAACTATTTCAGTACTAATGGGTGGGATGTAAAAATGAATAAAATTAGTCTTGAGGTGGAAATGGAATTTGAACAAGCTACTCTGGCTTCCGTGGTCATTGATATTTTATTTTCATCCAACACTCTGCATGAAAAGGATTATTTCCGATGTCTGCACCATTGTCTCTGAAGGCAGCTTGTGCACCCCTGTTTTTAAACCTGTGGTATGACTTGAGGCACCAATAGTTGAAGAGCTAACAGAAAGCACTGCACATTAATGGGTTTAGAGTACACTCTTTGTGGTTAAAAAAGTGAAAGCGAAGAGATATCCAAATCTTATTTGACTTTTATTATTTGGGCCTAGTTGCAGTTATTTGGTAGCTCTTCCTTTTTACAATCGCATATCAGAGCACGAGTGCAGTGGTGTTCACTTGCTTCCACTTTCCTGGTTCAGGAGGACCGCCTTCACTGCAGGCTTTGGAGGCATGCTGGCAACTCAGGCTGTGTGTACAGAAGGAGTTACATTGCAGGTGTTATCAAGCATTATGGCAGTGCTTTGTATATTACTATATGTACATAGTATCAGTAATGACCTCATGTGTGTCCCCAAATTTGCATGTGAGATTGAACTAAAATTCAGAGGTGGGTTTTGTTCTCTCCCTTCCTACTTCAAAGACATGTGTCTCCATAAAGAACGAACAATCCTTTGAAGTAGCTTTTTGAATTTTCAAATACATTGCATTTCCAAAAAAGAAGGAAGGACAATAAAAAAGATCACAGCAAAATAATCTATCACAGAAGCAGCCACACATGATCATCAGCCTTATCAGAAACTTGCAAATCCTAGTTAAATCTTCCAAACCTACTAGTTAAACATTTACTCCAAAATTGGCAAATAATGCTTCATAGCATTCTCTGAACCCTTCAGCATTCAGTCTGTGTCTGAGTCGTTCAGTAGTTCATTGTTCAATATTTAGGTCCCTTGCTTTGTTGTTGTTTGTCTTTTCTCCAAGAGAAAGATCTAAAGCATACTACTTTTTCAAAGGTAAAAATCTTTGCACAGGACACTGAAGGCATGGAAACTGAAGTCCTTTGCTCAATTGTTATATATGTAGAATTAATAAAAGATGCAGTATTTGCTTGCCTGAGCCTCACATAATTACCGCATATGTTGTTTCCCCCTTATGACAGCTCCTTAAAGGATTAAAATTTGTTTTTATTAGAAATTGTGGTATTAGGTATCAATTATGTCAGATGTCAGAGTCTTGGGTTGAAGTTCAGACTTTGGATGCAATTTTAGTTTATATACATCTGAGTTTCTGGTTGGCTCTCACATGGCATAAGTGTAATATTAAGCACTGAATACTAAGCATGGGGGCTTTGGAGCTTCTCCTGAGCCTGAATTGCCATGTCACCACAATCTCTTTCAGACCAAAGAGCAGGTTTTTCTTGCAGATGACCTGTGATGATTTGTGCAAGATAAAACGACATTTAAGTTAGGACTGTCTCAACTCCACATTTCTAAAAAATCCTTGAAAAACAACCTGCATATATCTTGGTTACGTTGATGTAAATTAAAGGACGTGATATTGAAACAGGTGAAATCAGAATCTGACCCTTGGCATTGTGTAAAATGTTACAGCTTTCTCATGAGATGTGCGAGTTGTTACAGAGACTGTCCTTCAGAGCATAACCTGACCTTTTCCTTGAGAAATGTTTATGCAACATATGACTTATATATTAAATTATAGCTACAGCTAAATTGTGCACAGAGATATTAATTCACTTGAATGTCTAGTTGACAACAATAAATCTACTTGACATTATGAGACCCTGGTAATAGTCCTTGTTGATGGGTTGCAACAAAAAGGTTTATGAGCTTCTCCATCAGAAGAAAGTCAGTTAACAAATGAAGCTAAGTAAACTTGGTATTTGAATCTGTTCAGCTCAGGTATTTGCTTGTGCTGTGTGCTGCCCACTGTGAGTCTATTCATTAAAAAGGGGAAGAAGACAGGGTTCCAAAGCCATTTTACAAACCAGGGCTTTTTGCTGTAGAAGTGTCCATAAGTCTGTGTGCAAAACAGCTTTCTCTGGAGGGGTCTGTTGACTCACTTTTTTCATCAGTAAGAATAGTAACTGCATTTTGGTTCTGAGATTTGCTTTGGCAAGTGTATGTTATTCACATACTTCATTTACACAAGAAGTTTCATATTTTAAGACTCTTTGCTGTAAACACCTCATTATATTTCTCTGTAGCCTGGCTCTAGATGTTTATTGTGGCTGTTATTTTGAGGAGTGAAGTTGTTTTCCAGGATGGGGATAAACTTGGCCTATGAATTTGCACAGGACCTATACATTATGGAGGAGTATTTGCCTAATAATTCCCAGAGCTGGGACTTCTTAATATTTGCTTTAGTTTTTAATTGAGGTTCTGTTTTGCTCAGCCAATGCTGTGAAGCAATGGGGGCATTAGAGATATTACAGGAATTAATTTTTTCTTTTTTGCTTTTTTTCTCTTGTCCAGTCCTCTCACCTGCCCCTGCTTTATATCAGGGTTTATGCAATGTTCTCACTTAGTGAGATGCTGTGGCCTGTTTAACAGGATACAAGACCATGCTGTTTCCTAATGAAAGAGGGCAGGGAAGCAAACCTGAATATACAT
This sequence comes from Dendrocincla tyrannina, assembly GCA_035047865.1. Classification (NCBI taxonomy): domain Eukaryota; kingdom Metazoa; phylum Chordata; class Aves; order Passeriformes; family Dendrocolaptidae; genus Dendrocincla; species Dendrocincla tyrannina. The sequence goes on from JAWWMP010000132.1 coordinate 17,026,984, forward strand.
ATCCTTTAAAACATTCATGTGCCTGTTTCTGAAATACAGGATACAGTAAATGGATAAGACCACTGGCACTGGGTTCCTTCTTCTACTCAACCCAATGGCTCAGCGTGGCTTAAAGCAATAAAGTTGGATAACCAGGCAGTTCGTGCTTCCTCATGGACAATGCATGCCCACCATATCAGCTTCTCCCTTGAAACTGTGGGCTCCAAAAGGAGGGACCAGAGAAGGGAAGTGCTTGGAATTTTTATACCATCTGCTTCTAACCTATGTCAAGGTCTGATTCAGTGACAGGAAAATCCCAGGACTTCATCTTTCCTCTCTCAAGTTATATCTCTTGCTCTTTTCTCCTCTAAATCTCTATCTTCCTGCTCTGCCATGAATTTACAGTTACATTATACATATGTCACAAACAGCTGTATTTCACCATCTTTCTCCTGACACCACAGTTCTCCAGGTTCTCTTGTGCAATGACCCTGAATGGGTTCACTATATGATCCAAGAATAAGCAGAAAAGATTTCCACTTTCATGTATCCCTTTTGGAGTGCTCCAAATATTCCATGCTATCCATGACCACTTTATTCCTAGGTTTTTTCCTGACCTTTTCATAATCTGCAGAGAGGCAACTGCTGCTTTCATCAAGTAAAGCTCCATAGTACTCTGGTTTGTGAAAGCATCTGAATGCCATCATTAGTTATCAGAACTAAGCGCTTTCTGTTGGGGAGCTATGAGGAAGAAAATGCTCTCATGCCTAGGAATGCAAAAGAAACTAGAATTGCCAGAGTAAACAGTTGCAGAGTCTGCATCCTTGGGTAGAGTCCAAAGTCATCTGAACACTGTCCTGAGCAACTGGTGTTATACAGTCCTGCTTGAGCAGGGGGGTTGGAGCAGACGACCTCCAGAGGTCTGTTCCAACATTAGCCACTCTGTTATTTCGTTTTAACCTACCTTAATGTCAGTGTAGAGAAGGTCTGAGGATCACTGCTAGAATGACAGTGCTCAGAGACAGGAAAAAAATTTGTATATGTTTATATAAAATATTCATATACACAAGCTCAGCTAAAGCTATGTATG
>JAWWMP010000132.1:17031457-17047853 GCA_035047865.1 Dendrocincla tyrannina
CTTCCCCCTTCCCCATTCTCACTTCCCCCTTCCCCCTTCCCCTTCTTGGCTTGCCTTCCTTTCCCCCCTTTTTTTTCCTTTCTTTCTTTTTAATTCTCTATTATCTTTAAGTACACTTTCCCAAGGCTTCTAATCCCTGAATAACTGTTCTGAGAATACGATACATCCTCACTATAATTATTCTTCATTAAAAACAAAAAAAAAGACATGTGAAGGACAGGCTGGGGCTACAGTTACACACTCCAAGTTACTGTGCATATTTTTTCACAGTTACAACGTATTTCTTGAAACACATTTTTGTTCTTGTCCAAGGCATAGCCAGTAAGACTCCAATTAACTCCAGTCACAATCCAAAATCTTGGTCAAGACATTTTGGAATTGCAAAGCAAAAACTGCAAAAACTGGTTGAGCAGTCTTTTTAGATGGGACCCTTTGGAGAAACGACTTCTCTCTTCTAACACTGAGAAAATCAGTGTGAAGATTCGTGGTGATTTAAATAAGAGTCATGAAAGATCTCTCCTACAAATCAACTCTACAGCTCCCAGTTTATGAACTTCCAAGCATTGCCCTTGTAGTAAACAGAATCTTAAAAGAACCTGAAGCTGACAAATAAACTATATAATGTTAATATCTTACACAAGATTCCAGGCTGTTCTTGAAGTCTGAAATCACTAAATTCGTCTTTATGCAGGTTATTTGAAAACTTCAGAATATTTCAAGATGCAGTGTCTTCTCTGCCTAAGTAATGATGTTTATGTGAAGTACTATAAAAGCGATGTTTCAGAGTTAATGAGTGCTGGAGGGTCAGAGGGAAGAAATTCAAATGTGCATGTACAGTGTGTTGCATCGATTTACAATACAGATCAGCACCAAAAAAAAAAAAAAAATCAGCATTTTCTGGGAAGTGTGGTGTGAACTTGGTTCACAACTACAAAAGGGATCAAACTTCCTCTGAGGCTCATTCAAGTCTGGTCATCAGGGTTAAAGGACTGGAGCTCTACCACAGAGTCGATATTTAAATGTGCAGAACTGGGTGAATATAAAGCGCCATTGCCATTTCCTCTTTGTTCCGTGGAGGTTTAATGAAGCTTCACATATCAGTGTCTGCAGTCATTGACACTCACATGATATTTTGGCATTTCCTTAGATAGCAACTTTTTGAACTATCTTAAAGAAGGTCTAATAGGTTTCTTTCATCCTGGATGGAAGAATAGGAGTTGAATAGCCATGTTGCTACCTGTCCAAATTAGTCCAAGCTCATTTCAATTCCTGAATGAGAAAGCAAAATATAGGGTGGTGTTTTACGGTTGCAGTTTGCACAGCCTTTTAATTTCTCCAAGTTCAGTCCTATTCAGGCAAGAAACAATTTTGGATATTCATTAGTGGTGGCACCTTCCATGATGTCACTGTCACAAATTGGAGCAGGGAAAAAAGAAGAAAACCAGACATGTTTCCCTTATAGACATTATAGTCCAGGCACAGAGAGCTTTGAATAAGATGTGCCCTGTGATCTGAGAAGAAAGAAAGGCTTCACATAACTAAATATTATTTGTGTATTTGCACTAATGGCTGTAAAGCTGTAATAATTGGTGTGAGTGTGAGGTTGCAAAACAGGCCCTCTGGCCCAGTTGTAGAAGCGACTCGTTCCAGTAATACACCACTTCTAGTTTCCTCTCCATTATGCCAACAAGGAGGGGTATGCATATTCTGTTATTCCACAGACAGAGGAAACTACTTTAAATTCGAAGCAGATATGCATCCTTGCTTCATGTGCAGGACCTAATCCCTTAAATATAGAATTATTGTTTGGTTTTATCCAAGAAAATATGCAATGTAATTTGTTTATGTGCTTTACATTGCTAAACATGTTAAAATATATACTATTTGATTACTGCATCCAACTGTGGGGTCCCCAGCACAGGGAGGACATCGACCTGTCAGAGTGAATCTAGATGAGGGCCACCAGGATGAGTAGAGGGATGGAGCACCTCTCCCAATTAGGAAAGGTTAAGAGATTGGAGTTGGTCAGCCTGGAAAAGAGAAGGCTTAGGGGTGACCTCACTCTGGCCTTCCAATACCTGAAGGGAGACACCATAAAAATTGGAGACAGACTCCTTGCAAGAGTGTGTAGTGATAGAATAGTGGGAGTGGCTTCACACCGAAAGAGAGTAGGTTTAGATAAGATACGAGAAAGAAATTCTTTCGTGTGGAGGTGGTGAGGCACTGAAACAGGTTGGCCAGAAAAGCTTTGGATACCCATCCCTGGAAGTATTCAAGGCCAGACTGGATGAGGCTTTGAGCAAACAGGCCTACTGGAAGGTGTCCCTGCTTATGGCAGAGAGGTGGGAACCAGATGATCTTTAAGGTCCTTTCCAACCCAAACCATTCTATGATTCTGTGTTTCTATGATGTAAGTGCAATACGATATAATTGTATATCATATTGGAAAATGGAGTTGGGTTAGGGTGTACTTCCACCTTTCATGATATCCTGAAATTATGGAGTTATGGAAGTATGGAGTTGACCTTATTACACCAGAAAATAAATGAGTTTCACACAAAGCTTCATGGCTAGACATTGATGAAAAAGACGGGATAGTTCATCTATAAATTCAGCTGATAATTTTTCTCTCCTAGTTTGACTCCTGTCACTTAAGGACACAGGCCTCCTTAAACCAAACTATATGAATAACACTGCAGTATGATCTGAATTGATGAAAGACTACTTTGTTGTCTCAGTATTGCTGGAGCAGAATTAAAACACTTTGTAAAAGAGCTTTTGGTTTTAGATTTCTGAACTACCTAGAAGTGTTTTGGGGATTTTTTTGTTTGGTTGGTTTGTTTTTCTTTTGAGCAATAATTGTCAAGACATTAAAAAAATACCAGAAATACAGATACAGACCTGTCATGTTAGCTGTACTGCAACAGTTTGGGGCAGGGATTTCTGTACTGAAAAACTATATCCTGAATAATTGTGTTGAAAGCTGTAGTGCTAAAAATCATGTCTTGGATTTTTTTGTTGTTGTTGTTTTCAAGTTGGGCAGAAGTGTAATTTATTTGATTAGATTTATTTGTTATTGAACTATTTGTCCTGCTTCACACATGCTAACCAGTCCAAAAGGGGCTCATTAACAGATGCTACTTCTCTGTTTGAAGTCATTGATGAATATAATGGCCTTTCCTGGTAACAAGCCTAAATTTTGTATTTTATCATAAAACATGAAGAAATGGAAGTTGAGTAAAATTTCAAACACCCTGTTCCAAATGATCAGTTAGTATTCTCCTTCAAAGACTGAGATTTTAAATGCAACTATGATTTCAAAGAAGTGAGAATGACTAAGTAATACACGTATTTGGAGCACAGTAACTAAATTCGTAAATACCTTTCACATATATTGTGTCTGGTAAGAAGTACTGACAGAATCTTTTGCTTTAATTGTTCCAATACAGTTGTAATTTGACTATATATATATATATTTAAATTTTAACAGAATTAGAAAAAATAAAAAACAGTCCCCAAACCAAAATATAATTAGTATTATTTTAAAAATTGCTATGAAAAAGAAAAAGAGATCTGGAGCAAGCTTGGTGTTTGGTGTCAGTATGTAATCCAGGCAAAGACTTGGTCTGTAACCTGAAAATTTTGGTCTGCTTCATAACAAAGCTATTAGCACTGCTGACTTTAGTAATGGAACTTCCCCTCCACCTTCTCTTCCCACAAGCCTGATTGTTTTTCATTTAAGCACAGTAAAATATGTTCAGAAAAACCTCAAGCCCAAACAATACACTTGAGCATGCCACACAACCCAACCCCCGTGGGATGGAAGAGATTTCATGGGCTTGGCAGTCTTAGAAGTGTCTAGTCTTTGTGACTATTTTGAGAAAACATCTGTGCTTGCTAGATACTTGCTTGGATATTTCTATATATGCTCTTTGAAGGTAAAAATGGGAAAAACATTTAAAAAAAACCCCAGGTATTTTATCAGAACATTTGCAAGACTTTAAAGCTTCAGGTTCTGAAAGCATTGTGTATATAGTAAAATAAATGTAACTGGCTAACTGAAACATTATTTTTTAGATATTGATATAGGAGAGTTAGCAGGCATGATGCTTAAACACATGGAAGATTAAGTTTTTAAGAAGAAAACTTTGAAATTTAATTTGCACATTAAATTTACTAGAGTGAGTCTTCAATTTTCCAGTTTAAAAATATTATACTCATATTGCTTGTGATCTGCTCCAGAATATAGAGTGTATGTCTCAAAGAGACAATATCTTCAAAAAGCCAGAGAATTCAATATTTCCACATCCTACATCTAAGGGTCGACCTATTGCTATTCTCAAAATTACTAAGCCTGAAACAACTGTATCCTTTCTTTTTTTCACATACATATTCTCAGTGATGTCACAGAAGAATTGAAAAAACTTTAAAGAAATCGCATGTGTGGGTTGTTACATTCCTTTTCCAGGCTGATGGATCTCATTCTTAAACTCTCCCTGTTGTTAAAACCCTTGCTCATCTTGTCACCACCTTCTGACCCCTTTCTGCATTGCTCTTGTGTCTTTCCAGAAAGGATTGGAACTCTCTACAGTGCCATAGATGTCAATGTTGCACACATTTAATGCCATAATCTATTCTTTACTCCTTTCTTAATAATTTTGAATGTTTCTTTGTTGACCACTGCTGAACACTGAACTTACATTCTCATGCAATTAACTCTTACTGCTTTATGACTCCTTCCTGAGTGGTAAAGGTTGGCTCAGAAGCTGCCTTTGTACATTGACATTGGGATTGTTTTCTCTTGTTTCACTTTATAGTGAATGTTGTCTGCACTTTTAGTGCCCTGCCACTCACTGTCATTCCCCCACTCATTCATTCCTTAGCATATAATTAGATTTGCAGGTTACTGGCTGTACTTATCAGCCTCCCACAGAAATGGATGTTGATTGCAGTGTGGGTTCCTTAAATATAAGCTAGGTACCTCTAGATGGAGTCAGGAGCTTTTGTCTGTGTAAGGCTGACAAGTGCAGCTGAGTTGTTTTGCTTCTGGTAAGTTTTGGATGTGACAGACTCTCTAGGAGGAGCTGGACACTGAGTGACTTGAATAGGCATTTTTTTGCCTTTAATTTCTTCTGCTCCCTTTTTGTGACACAGGATCTTTCATGAGCATTGACTTTGCAGGAGAACACAGGTTTAACTTTGAAAAAGGTAGAGTAGATGTACTAACACATTCTTCTGGACCTCCGACTTGGATGCAGCTTGCAGAGGATTAGAGCTGTGAAATAGAACAGCCCTTAGAGATTTACCACAAAGTCATCCATTTCAGGCCTGTTATGTCTCCTCATGTTTCTTTTGCTTCTTGTTATCTCAAACCACCAATTGCAGTAGATGGGCTGCAACTTTCACAACAGGTGTGTCTGTAGTGCACTTTTTTTACACCAATAACTTTCCTTATCACACTATTTTTTAGGGTCAACTTTTAAATTACATTTTAACTTTAAAAAAAAAAATCTTTAAAATTCAAAACCAAACCAAAACAAAAAACCTCAGACAAAACCAAACAAACCACAGAACAACTTTGGAGCCAAATATAACCATGAAATTCCACAAAGCATAGTAGAATAGTATAGTACAGTATAATAGAATAGAAAGTAGAGCTAGTTCAAGCAACAGTGTCTGAATGTCATTATGATTGTTTCCCCCAGTCCTACAGGCATCCTCAGAAGAGGTGGATTGAATAAGTTTTTTTATTGCTGTCAATAAAATCATTCTTGGTAGTGGAAAAAATTATTCACATTCATCTGTGTCCATCTTCCCCATTTCAGTCTGTTCATTGCTTCCTCAGTCCTGCTTCTCTACAGAGAAGAAAAGCTGTTTAGATAAACATCTGTCATTTCATAACCAAGACCTGTAGCAACAAACATCCATAACTACAACTACATTAAAGATTTAAACTTAGGGAAAAGGCCTAATGAAAACTAAAGAATTTGTCCATCTAAGGAACATTCTAGTAGGAAAACTTGTGGATTTTGACCTGCACATAATAAGGGTAGCAACTCAGAGTACTTACCTTGTCAGAAATGTTTGCTGGTTTATATTGGGCCAACAGTAAAGACAGAAATGAGATGCCCTACCTGAGCAAGTTTCTTAAGCCAAGGTGTGTTGCAGACATGAAATGCAAAGTGGAGATTCATTCTGCTTCAGAGAATTCCTTCTAGCCAACTTTTTGTGTCTTGGTTTTACTATTATGATGCGGCTGTGCACTAGTTTTTTATATTCTCATTTGGTTAAATTCATTAAAAATGTGTCTGTACAGATAATTGTGTATAAAAGCAGAAACAAAGAGAAGGCCTGGTGAAACACTTGACATTTTTCTCTTTATTGCTCTGCTTTTTCCCCTCTGCCCAGCTCCCCGTTTTACAGCTCTGCTTTCACATCTCATCTTCTACCTGGTATGGGAGTGGGAGAAATTAGGTCCCTGGCAGGTTGTTCAGTTTCTCAGTGTTCTGGTATGACTTCTGTATATTTCCAACATGAGGAAGAATTTAACTCAATTAATAAATACATAGATATGAGTATGTAAATATCAGATGTATTTCTTACATCACCTTACACTGGAATTCTGTTATGGAGAATCTCACTTGCAGACAAAAGCCTACATACATCCCTCAAGCAACCATGACAGCAGTGTTCAGTGGGTTTGGTAACCTCTCAAATTGTTTTACCATAATTATAGCTTACCTTTGTTTTCTCTTTGCTATTAAATGGCAAGTTTCTAGAAGAAAAACTTTCCCAGATGAGTTAATTACAGTATTTGATGCAAAACTGCAGTCAGGAGACTTAATAAATCAGTAGCAAGGTAATCTCAAATGTAACAGCATCCAAGTACTGGGAATTAAGTTATCAGTGGGATCGAGGCGCCCAGGTCAAGCTTACTTGGAAAGCACTTCACACCACTTCGCACTTTGTGAACTCCCCAGAGTAGGTTGGTAGCTCTCCATAACATGTCTGAGTCTTGTCTTCCTCTCATTCCCAGCTGGTTAGTTACCAGAGTGCCCAGGTATCTAAGAGATTATTTGGCAGAGGTGGCATTAATTTTCTTTGGCAGAAGTACTTTCTCCTTTTCCTTCCTCCTCCAAAGAGAATCTCTATTTTTTTGCTGCTCCAAATCCTTAAGTAACTTCTCTGTATAGGTATTGGCATCTTAGTAATTGCACTCAGATTTTCTCCATATTTAATTTTTACCCTTTAGAACTTGTATTCAAAGTTGATTATATTTTAGAACTAGCAAAAATAACAACAATCCTCCCAACCCTCAAATGCTGTTTTTCTATTTTAGCGACCTAATATATTTGAGTAGTGAATGGCTTTTAGAGCCCTTGCTTCCAGCTCTATTACTGTTTTCAGGAAATTTAAGTTAAAGTCTTTAGCAGGATTCAGAGTGTTAAATGGGTAGATTTCAGTCAAATTCATCAGCACCAGAAAAACACAAATAAATCAGTCTGAATGTTTTTTTCATAATTCATTTTTAATGCCTATGGAACAGAAAAAAACTCAACTTCTGCAGAGAAGCAGAAGCAGGAAGTCTAGGATCTCTACTGAGCAATTTCAATCACTGTTCTGTTAGATTTGCCACGAGAAGAGCAGGTGAGTTTCATAGGGAATACGTAGAGGCAGTAAACTTTGAAAGAACTTTTCTATAGTCTATCAAAATCAAGAAAAGTTTTAAGAGTAGAATGAAGAATAAAGAAAGGCAAGAAGGCAGGAAACTTTAAGAGCATCATAGTGGAAAGTATATTAAAACAAGGAGAGGTGCATCTACATGGCTAAAATCCCTCATAATTAATGGATTTATTCAATATTAAAGAAACAGACTTTAAGATAGAACAGAACCAGATTATTTCTGTTGGAAGGGACCTACAATAATCATGTAATTTGACTGCCTGACCAATTCAGGGCTGACCAAGTTAAAGCATGTTATTTAGGGCATTGTCCAAATATCTTTTAAACACTTTAATGCTTGTGAGCATTGGCTACCTTTCCAGTAAGCCTTTTCCAGTGTTTGACCACCCACTCAATACGAAATGCTTCCTATTTCCATGTCTAAACCTCCCCTGGTAGAGTTTCCAACTATTCTGATGCATCCTATCACCAGACCCCAGGGAGGAGGGCTCAGCACCTTCCTCTCTGCTTCCCCTCCTCAGAAAGATGGAGAGAGAGCAATGAAGTCACTCTTCAGCCCCCTTCCCTCCAAACTAAACAAACCCAACATCCTTAGCTGCTCCTTACAGGACATGCCTTCCAGCCCTCTCACCAGCTTTGTTGTCCTCTGGATCATTCAAGGACCTTCATAGTCTTCTTAATTTTGTGCGGCCCAGAAATGCACTCAAGGTGAGGCTGTCTCAACAGTGAGTGCAGTGGGACAATCACCTATTTTGTCCAACAGGTTATATACCATGTTTGACAGACCCCAGGATGGGGTTTGCCCTTCTAGCTGTCGGGGCACACACTGCTGACTCACACTGTGCTGCTGCCAACCAGCACCCCCAGATCCCTTCCTGCAGGGCTGCTCTCCAGCTACTCCTCTCCCCATCTTTACTTGTGCCTCGCCTTACCCTGTGCTAGGTGCAGAATCTGGCACTTGTGCTTGTTAAATTACATCCCACTAATCACACCAGTACAAGAAGGCTAAATTGTACTAAATTGTACTCTAGGTGGTCTGTAGATCAAATGAGTCTTTAGGCTTGCTTTGTTTTGGGTTTGGTTTTTCGGGTTTTTTTTTTTTTTGAGCAGCATACTGTTTCAAGTTCTCATACAACCCCAAATATTTCAGTGAATGTCCTAGGCAAAAAGCTGGCAACTAACTTAGAGGCAGCACAGAGTACCCACCAGTTGTACACCAGCCACTGTAAACAGCTTGAAATTGCTTATTCCAATCCAGCCCCACCAGAGTGCAGATGGCAGGAGAGAGGAGCAGAAAGCAGCCAGGCATCACTTGCCAACTGGACCTCAGCACTGGCAACACTGGAGACATGAGCAAGGCTGCTTTGTAGCATGTTCTTACTGTCTGCCTCCTGCCAAGGGCAGATGTCTGCCAAGCCATTGAGAGCAACAGCAGCCAGGAGCTCATCCCACTTTTCCTGCCCCTGCGGAGATGATGCAGCAGGCTGAGAGACTGGGGCTGAGATGTGGTGACTCTTGTAGCACTGCAGATCTGTCAGAGTGTCTTATCATCTCAGTGGTATCTTACCTAAGTCCTGGCCTGGTGTATAGAATATGCAAGTCCAAGAGATGAAGAGCAACAGTAGAAGTTTTTCTATGATTATGTAAGAAAGGGCAGAATGTGATTTTCTAATTCAAAAACATACCCTGGGAAACAAGACAAAGTATACATTAGTAAACAAGTGAGCACAGTGAGCACCTACAGATTAATGAGAAAAAAATTCCCATATCATGAGCACAGTAGGGGAAAAAAACAACTTGGTTCCTTAACAGTGATCTATAAAGAATTAATTGTTGGATTAGAACACAGAGGGAAACTGTTATATAGCAAGCCTACTGAAGACTTCTTAGTGACCTGGAAGAGAAACCTGGAATAATTTAGTGAAGTTAATGCAGTTTGAGAATGGTGCAAAATTACTCCAGAATTTCATTCTTCCATAGATGCCATAAGCCCAGGACACTGGCAGTCTATCTCCACAGATCCCTAAGTTTTGGTTACTGAGCTGCTCAGCTAATGAAACATTCTTAATGCCTTGTATGTGAGAGGAATAGTGTTCTCCCTCACAAGACCTTTTCACACATCCTTAGTGGCAATGAACTGAAAAAAGTCACTGCTCCTACTTTCAAGATCATAGTTTATGAACTTTATTAAGATCTGATGTTACTGTTGCTCCACAAAGTGTTTTGGCATAGAGCAGTGTTTGCACTCTTTAAAACAGTTGGTCTGTGGTAACCCAGTTGTTTTCAACTAGAATGGATTGAGGAGCTCTTGCCCTGTTCCACTGGATGCCTTGGGCTGGTTCTGTCCGTTGAGCTGTGCCTGCAGGAGAGCCTTCAGCTGATACATCAGGAACTAAACAGGAATACCTGCAACAATAGGTGGTTTCTGCTGCACAGGGTGCAAAACTACAAGGGATACTGTGAGAAATGCTTAGTTCTGGGCAGTCTGAAATCGCCAGACCTCACACTCTAGATTTCATGGCTGCAAAGTCTGTGTCACTTGAGAGCTGTTTAAACCATGCAATCATTATCCACCTATATTTGATCCCTGTTTTCAAGATTATTACTATAAATAGTAAAGCATGTAACAGGGTTTGTTCATAGTTTTTGTATGTGTGTTTTGGGGTTTGTTTGCTTCAAATGAAAGTTAAAACTTACAGTGCTACACATAGTTGTTGTAGGGCTGTGGGTTTCCTCCTCCTGTACTCATGCCTGCACCTCTGTCTATACATGTGATTGCTGAGATATATATATATATAATAAACCTTTCACATATTTCCCTTCTTTAACTTCAGTAGAAGTTACAGGTTCTTCTTACCTTTAAGCATTTGTGTAAGTCTTCATGTTGGCAACAGTGAAAATTGTATTCCTTCTTACTGGTACATATATTTAGTCAGATTTTTCTTCCTGCAATGTATTTTATATTAAAAAAATGACAGTTCATCAAAAGTAAGTTGTTTTCTTAAATTTTTTTCTTTCAATGAAAATTGAAACTACTGTTTAGATAGGTAACAATGTTTCATTTTAATCTTTGTGAAAAAAAACCATTCTAATCTTCTATTTTTAAATAACTCATTTCAGTGTTTACTTCGTATTCATACAGTAATATAAAGAAAAGCCTAGAAAATTAAATTAAATATATTGATTTTTCAACATTAAACACATTACTTGTGGGACTTTTCAGCTAACAATATTTGTATGAAAAGCTTTTATTCGCTACAGAAGAAAAAGCATTTCAAAATTAAGAAACTTAGCTAAAGACATGGCTTGCACATGTTTTTCATGGACAGACAAAAAAAACATGTCACAGCAGTACAAGATTTTACTAAGTGCTTTAACATTCTTAAGCTAAAAACTGATGGCTATTTAATAACAAGTTTACCAGTGCAAAACAGTCCGTTCTGTGTCTCTCAATTAATTGCCCATCTTCTATATTAGTTGTAAGACTAGAGAGTTTTAAGTACTTAAGTTTGATTGTTTCTGTGAACTGAGAAACAGTCTATGACCAAGAGCTGTTTTCAGAATGGCTGTCACACAGTAATATATAGTTCCTTTAGCTTTTAACAAGAGAGGAAAAATTCCAACATACTGAAACATGTTATTATTCTGTAAAATGTTCATATTCCTCTAAGTTTTGTGAAACGATGGCTCCTCCAGCCTTGTACAAACTGTGAGGAGAAATGCACACAGGTAAATTTCTCATACATCCATGAATAAGATACCACCTATGCCAAAAGTTGACCCACATGTTGACAGACTTAAAAACTCACACAGCATGAAAAACATCAGCTTACTATTCTAGCTAGAAACAAAACTCAGAAAACTAAGCATCCTGTTTTTTAAAGGATATCACTGACTAGCCCTCCAGATACAAAAATCTGAGCATATGCATGATCCTGTAACACAGCTGACATGTGCATTCTCTGCCTTCATTTTGAATGCTGGGAATTAGATATTTGTGTATAAGTCTTATTTGAGGAGGGTGTGCTATGGAGGGTGACAAACTGAAAGACCAAAGAATTATACAAAAAAAACTCCCAAAACACTAAAAGGTCTAGTAACTTGGTGTATTCAAAGATGTCTTATATTCAAGGTGTAGAAAACAAGTATTGAGAAAGAGCAACCTCTCCTACAGCATCTGAAGCTGAGAATTTGGAAATCACTGCAAAATTATTCTTTTCAGAACTGGTAAGAAAATTTGCTCATATTTCAAAGAACAACATAAAACTTAATTCATGAGGAAGAAGAATTCTTGGGGAAAAAACTTGGGGAAAAAAACAAAAAAAAAAAACAAAAAAAACCAAAAAGAACCCCAAAACACCAAACCAAAAACCGAAAGAAAGGCCCGTGGACTGCTGTAATACCAAATGCAAGCAGCAACTGCCCATACTCAAGATGAAATGTTAGTGTGTGCCCTCCTTTCCATATCCATGTCACTGGTCCTTCACAATGTTTTCACTACAATTAAATACTCCTTTTACTTTTTTAAATCAAGTTGAAAGCACCAGAAAACCAGGAAAAAAACCATGGGAGCAGGAAGCTGTTTTACATTGTGACAGTAACTGAACTTTAACAGTAACCATATTTGCCAGAAATTTGTGAAACCTTGCTCTGGGCAAATTTACATTAAACAAATTTCTAATTTGTTGTATAATTATAATCAGTTAAATAATGCCATTCAAATATAATGAATAATGCAATTCTGCTTTTTATTCACCAGGGACTTGAATTTTAATAATTCTCATCAGTCTGGACAGTTTGCTTTTTGGGGCAGAAATGTAGGGATTTATCTGAGATTTTTCTGAAATATTTTACCTTCTGGAATGCAGGGAAACTAAAAATGCTGATAGTCAGTTCTGTCATGAAGTGAGTAGCAAAAGCCTAGACAACAGTTCATAATTCATAACCACAGTTTATTATTTAGGAAAAATTTTTCCTCTCTAAAACAAAGAAAACAAATGCATTTAGCCATGAAAGAGTCAGACAGGCTGCATAAAGAGCCCTCTTGGTCCAATTTCCCAGTATGAAAAGAAAGAGCATAAAATTCTGGTCTGAACAAATCCAGTGACTGCTGTATCAAATAGGATTAGGATTAGTCCCCATAACCTCAATTTCTGTTCACAACATAGAAAGCCAGTTCTGACCAAGTAAGAGATATGTAGATATTCCAGTCCTGCTGTTTACTGTCATGCTACTACTCCTCTATCAGATCAGCTTTTCTCCCCTTTATGAGCCTGTGCCTGTAGTGAGATCGTTTCATTCCCTCTTGCAATCTGAATCCTAAATTCCAGATAGCAATTTGTGTATGACAGACAAAGCTGTAAGATAGTATTTTGCCAAACAGAGACACATCAAGTGTTTTTCCGCACATTTTCTGGGTGCATTGCTTGCGTATAAGAAAACTCACTTTTTTCTTTACAGATAAGAGTGCTCAGCTCTTCTGGGTAGAAGAACAGGAGAAAGAGAAATAAGGGAGCCTCAACCTTAGATATATGATCTCTCAATAGAGTACTTCTGGAAAGACACGGCTGCTTTCTTTCCACCCACTCATTAGACATAAATTGAGATTGCGAAGGGTTCAAATTCTGATTTTAAGGGTGGGATTGAGTCAGGTGATCATTGGACATGTGCAAGCAGTGTGGAAACCACACTTTATTCAAGACAAGTTACAAGCTCAGAGGCACAGCCATCCTCTAAGGTGACTCGTGTGACAGACATATGGTGATTGGCATAGAAAGAGATTGAATGCACTGGGCTATGGCAAATCCTTGACCAGATGCAAAAGAATCAAGAATACCTAGGAATGGTGTTGTGCATAAGTGAACCAGAGAAAGGCTATTACCTTCAATTTCTTTCCTGGGAGAAAGTTTGCCTACAGAAGAAAAAAAACCCCAAAACCTAAAAGTTATGTCCATACCTCACTCTTTGCCCTTGTTGCAAGATCTGCTATGGGCTGAGCCAGAAATCATGTTGCATTTATACAGCGTCATTCACCCTGATGATCCTTCCCTAGTATTTCACATTTCAACAGCTGTCATGAATGTCAGCCAACTCTGTTTTCCCAATTTTTCTGTTAAACTTCATGAGATTCCCATGGGTCACTTCTCCAGCTTGTCCAGGACCTTCTGGATGGCATCCCATACTTAGGCATGTCAACAACACCACTCAACTTGGTGTCATCTGTAAATTTGCTAAATGTGCACTCAATCCCTTTATCTATGTCAATAATGACTATATAAAACAACACTGGTCCCCATACAGACCCCTGAGAGATACCACTTGTCACTGAAGCCCATCTTTGAGCCCTTGACCACTACTCTCTGGATGCAACCATCCAACCAATTTCTTAATAGTTCACCCATCAAATCAATCTTTCTCCAATTCAGAGAGAAGGATGTTGTGGGGCACTCTCTCAAAGGCTTTACCAAAGTCCAAATCAGTGACATCTGTAACCCTTCTCTTGTACACTGATGAAGTGAGTCCATCAAAGGAGGCCACTGGGTTGGTCAGGCAGGACTTGCCCTTGGTGAACCCATAATGGCTGTCTCAAATCATCTCCCTGTTCTCCACGTGCCTTAACATATTTTCTAGGACAATCTGTTCTATGATCTTCCCAGGCACAGAGGTGAGGCTGACAGGCTGGTAGTTCCCAGGGTCCTCCTTTCTACCCTTTTTAAAGATGGATACAATGTTTCCCTTTTTCTAGTCACCTGGTACTTCACCTGGCACCCATGAATTTTCAAGTATCATGGAGGATGGTTTGGAAACTACATCAGCCAATTCCCTCAGAATTCTGTGACGCATTTAATTGTGTCCCATAGACTTATGTACATTAAAGTTCCTCAGGTCATCAGGAACCTGATCTTTACTCACAGTGGGAAGCACTTTGCTCCCCCCAGTCCCCATCCTGATGTCCATCAACATGAGAGGTGTGGGAAGAGAAATTGCCATTGAACACTGAGGAAAAAAACATTTTTGAGTACCTCAACCTTCTTGCCCAATTTCTTGCTCCTGGGGTTTGCTAGATCTTGCACTCTATGGAAAACTTCCTTAAAGGTCTGCCAGCTCCATTCCATATCCTTGTACCTGAGGGCAGTCTCCCAAAGGATCCTATTGACTATCATTAAAAAGCTGGATGTCTGCTTTCCTAAAATTCAGGAGCCTAACTTTACTTCTTACCTGAACCATATCCCTCAGGACCACAAATTCCACGAACACATGATGACCGCAGCCTAGGCTGCCTCCAATCTTGGTGTCCTTGATTATCTTGCTCATGCTGATGACCATTACATCCAGCATCACATCTCCTCTGGTTGGGGTGACTATCACCTGGTTCAAGAAGTTATCCTCCATGCATTCCAAGAGTCTCCTGGGTTGCCTATAGCTTGAGATGTTACCTTTCCAGCAGATTTCAGGGTAGTTCCTCCAGAAGGACAAGAGCCTGTGAGCAAAATGACTCCTGTAGCTGGAGCAAGAAGACTTTGCCAATGGGCTTCCCTTCCTCATGTGTCTTGTAGTAGACACCAACAGCAAGATTCCCTTTGTTGCCTTGACCTCTGATCCTTACTCACAGGCTTTCAACCTCATGGCTGTTCCTCAGAGACAGCTCTTCACACTCAAACCACCTCTTGATGTAGAGAGCAACCTCTCCACCTCTACTTCCTCACCTGTCTTTTTCTGAACACTCGGTAGACATTGCACTCCAGTCATGGAATACATCTCACCAAGTTTCAGTAATGACAACAAGGTCATAACTTTCTAGGAGCACGGTTGCTTCCAACTCCTCCTCTCTGTTGGTAGTGCTGAGGCCTTTGGTGTGGAGGTACCTCATCTGGGCTGTTGGCTGTGTTTTCTTAGAGCATCACCCTTTTAGTTCTTTGAGATGTTTTTTCTGGTGTTTTCTACTGACTTCTGTTACCTCAGGAGTCCCTGGATCATCTCGTTAAGACCACAAGTGTGCTCCAGTGTGATTAGGACATTTCAGAGCAGGCAGAGGGCCCTCAGTCTGTCCCTCTAGTCTTTGCTTATCACCCTGAAGCTTGCCAGAGACAACCCTGATATTGCCCTTTTTCCCCATTACATGTCGTGTAAAGCTCTGCCAAGGACCCAAGCTCAGATAGGTGAGTACCATCTGCCACCATACCCAGTGCTGTGTGGGCCATTCCATTGTCAAAACCCCCAAAATTTTGGTGGTGACACCAGCTGCAGAGCAATGTATTAAAAAACTCAAGACGGTCTGTTTCTTTGAATGTTGCTACCTTCAACTGAAAGCATAGAGGAGAATATAACTTCAGCCCCAGATTCCCTTACCAAGTGTCCCAATGCACTGAAGTCACCTTGGACTACATGTTGCCACTTCATCGCCACTACCTGGAAGATCTGTAATGGCAGTAATCTGAAAACGATCACAAATCACCTGGTACTCCACAGCACAGAGATCAGGTACCGTCCCTTCAAATCTCATCTTTTTATGTAGATATATGTTGTCCCTGCTGCCTTTGCTGGTCCACATCATGAATTCAGTTTGGAAAGGGAGAAATGAAGAATACCTTCTGCCGCGTCCGGAGGGAGGGACAAAGAGATGGTCCTCAGCCAAGGGGAACAAGCTGGAACAAATTTATTTGGGAGCATGGGACTCTTATAGGGTCAGGGAGGAGCTTGGGAAGTGGGGAGG
>JAWWMP010000132.1:17050085-17066297 GCA_035047865.1 Dendrocincla tyrannina
GGCTGTTAAAAAAAAATAAATCAACATGAGGTATGGATAAATGATCCAAAGGATAATTCTAAATCACCTCCATCTATTTATGTCTCCTCTAAAGAATGTCCATAAGAAAAAAAGACCCTCTTTTATTCTTCGCCTCTGGACTTCCAACATCAACACAATCTTCAAAATAAAAATCTAGCAAATCACCTCTTTGCCTTCATAAATTATGTCTAAAATAAGAAATTTTTCTTTATAACTTCTTTCAGAGTTTTATTGCCTAGAGTGGATACTTAAGACTAAGCTTTAAAAGCTTTTACTTCACAACAAAATTAGAAATCTGCTTGATTTAAAAATCAAATAAAAATAAATACCTTTTGCAAAAAAATCATCTGATATCCAGGTTCTGGACTTTGAAGGGGCGTAATAGGGAGAAGCAACCTTTTAGCTTGAGACACAGCCAAATTGCCAAAACTCCTTATGAAACATCACTAGGTCAGGAAAGGAAAAGATTCTTTAAAATGTAAGAGCCTATTGACAAACATAGAAAATTAAACTGAAAAGTACACAAATTGGATCCAGTCTGTGATTGTTGAGGTGGGTTTTGCACACTGATCTGTCCCTGGGCTCTCTGAAGCAATCAGGATTTTATCAGGACAAGAAAGGAAGCGGTAGGGAATACCCTTGTGACTGTGGGCAGTGGAATGGCACTGCTCAGAAGTGTGGGAGTGAAGGAATGGGAGAATCGGAAAGAATTCCTTCACTCCTACACCAAAACAGACAATTTCCCCAGTCCTGCCACGTTCTGAGATGGCCATCTCTGCAGGAACTGGAGAGGCAGTCTTATGGAAAGCAGTCAGATGAACCTGGGCATTGTCATTATCCTCCAATACATAATGCGGGGTTAAACAAGTTCTGAGCTTTTTGCCTTGTGAGTGCTCGATGTTGCAAGCTTAATGTTGTTTAAAATATTTTTGTGTTATTTGTTCAACCATTTGATGCAATGCTAAATAAAAAAGGCTATAAGTATGTAAGATTTTTTTCTCATTCTAAATAGATATTACAACCATGCAGAGCACGTATTGAGTTAAGATTATAGTAATCTGCAGCTTTCAAGATGAAATGAAAACCTGTCCAGGAAATCCTTAATGGATGCCATTACAAAAGGCACAATGTGAGCATCAGTTTAAATTTCCTGCTGAATGTTTGCTAGAACTCTGTCAACGTATCTTTCATGTTTCCTTGCCTATTTATTCTGCTCCCTCTTTTTAATAATGTTTCAGAAACCTGAAAATGAAATACGTTTTATTATTGAAATTGATTTCACCTCAGCTTTTTTTTATACACACGTTTACTTGCTGTTATAGTATTTCCTCAACAGTGCCAGCACCTGGCTACAATTTGGTTACGGCTTTTCCAGGGACAAGGGAAGTTATGAAGAACATGTTTGAAAATATGTAAGGAACTACATCGTAAGTACTTTACAAACAGTGGTTAGGTCAGCTTTCAGATATAAAATAAGAAAATGGTACTCTGACAAGGTTACAGAGCGGAACCCTAATCCTATGACAGATTTTATTAAAGTTGAACTTAGTCCTGCAGCTAAAATGGTTTTGAAAAAAAGTAAGAAGGTAAATACATGTAGACAAAAAGAAGTGCTATATTTATCAAGGACATTTGTAAAATGGACTTCATGAAAGAATATTATTTGTCCATCAGGAAAAATATCTGCCCTTGTAGGGTACTGTTTTGTGTTTGTAACACTGTCCTTTCATGGTTTTGAATTATTCTCTGTCACACAGATCCTTCATATTTATCCATTTGGAAAAAAAAAGAAATCAGCATTTATTACCTTCTTCCTCGTAAGTTGTGGAAAATAATTTAAATGTGAAAAATTGAACTAAAGCTTAATATTAAGAACATACTTTTGAAAGTATTTCTTCTAAAAGAAAAATATGTATTTTAGTCCCTTGATTGTCACCATAAAAATGGTGGGGTTTAAAATAATGAGAATTTATTTTATTATGTATGTTAATTTTTTTATTATTATTGTAATGAGGGTTTAGGATTTGCAGTGTAATTCAAGGGATAGTATGTAATACCTGTGTTGAAGTACTTTGAGGATCTTATGTTCACCTCTGAGGCCATGGACTCACATCCATTCATGACATTTTCTAAGCAAATGGGTCATATCCTAACATACTCTATGCCAAGGAGATGGTATTGGTATTGATGATGCTCAGAAGGGAAATTGTGCATGATCTATCCAGTTAAGTGTGCAGTTGCAAGGGCCTTCTCATGAGATGCCACCATAAACCACACAGAGGCCTTTGGTGAATGCTTTGGAAGAAAAAAACCCTCCTCTGTCTCTGTGATTTATTTAGCTAAAGGATGATATTACGCAGTACAGGGAAAGAGTTGTCTTATTTGAGAAGCAAATAGGAATCATTGACTCCTGGAAAAAAATGCAGATTTTTATTGCTTGTGAATTTTCAGACTAATTCTCATTGCGTGGACTTGATGCTGGTTAATTTTATTCTTTAGGATCTTGTTCTCTTTTGGGCCCATAGTGGACTACATTTCTGTACGGGCTCTCCTATATTTATATAATGGTGCCATCAATCTTCCTTTCTCTTGGTGTGGATTGGATGGGAGAACATAGAATTATAGAATGCTTTAGGTTGGAAAAGATCTTAAAGGTCATCTAATTCCAACCTCCCTGCCACAGGCAGGGACACCTTCCACTAGATCAAGTTGTTCAGAGCTCCATCCAACCTGGCCTTGAACATTTCCAGGGATGGGGCATCCACAGCTTCTCTAGGCAACCTATTCCAGTGCCTCACCACCCTCACAGTAAAGAATTTCTTCCTGATATTTAATCTAAACCTTCTCTCTTTCAGT
The DNA here is from genome assembly GCA_035047865.1 of Dendrocincla tyrannina. Classification (NCBI taxonomy): domain Eukaryota; kingdom Metazoa; phylum Chordata; class Aves; order Passeriformes; family Dendrocolaptidae; genus Dendrocincla; species Dendrocincla tyrannina. The sequence continues at coordinate 17,052,963 of JAWWMP010000132.1, forward strand.
TTGAAGCCATTCCCTCTTGTTCTGTCCCAACACACCCTTGTAAAAAGACTCTGTCTATTTTTTTGTAGGCCCCTTCAAGTACTGGAAGGTTGCAATCAGGTCATTCAAAAGCCTTTTCTTTTCCAGCCTGAACAAACCCAACTCTCTCTGTCTTTGCTTGTAGGAGATGTGCTCCATTCCTCAAATTATCTTGGTGGCCCTCCTTTGGACTTTTTCCAATAGGTCAAAGTCCTTCCTGTGGTGGGGACCCTGGGGCAGGATGCAGCACTCCAGGTGGAGTCTCACCAGAGCAGAGGGGCAGCATCACCTCCCTCAACCTCCTGGCCACGCTGCTTTTGATGCAGCCCGGGATACGATTGGCTTTCTGGGCTGCAAGTGCCCATTGATGGCTCTTGTCCAGATGCCGTATTTCTTATGCAGAGGGTGGCATACAGAATCTGTGCCTTGTTGTCAAGAGAAAATGAGGGCACTCATCACCTGACTTTTTTTGGACAACATTATCTTTTACAAATATGAAGGCTTCACAGTTGACTGGAGATGAAAAGACATTTAAGTAGTGACAGATACCCTGGAACTTGATATTTAACAATTACCAATCATTCGAAGGTAGCTGTTCCTGTGCATTATAGCCATGTTTTTGCTTTTATACTGCAGACAGACAGAACATATCTCTGATTCAGAACTCTTCAAATATTTCCTTCATTTGGAAAAAGATACTACCTGATCTGAGCAGCAGCTGTGAGACATGACATTTCATTTAACTTGTATCCATAACCAGTAAGATGAGGTACTTTGAGAGTTTAACCTGCCTGTCTGTTTTGTCAGGAGAAATGATCCTAAAATACTAGACCTATATAAAAATCCTTTTCCATGAGAGAGAATATTTCGCAAGGCCTTTCTCCATGGTAATGGTCAGGACAGAGGTGAGCTGAAGGAGCTGTTCTGGTCGTCAGGTGTTTTTCTGTATTACGCCTGGAATGAGTTGTCTCCACCATGATCCCTGGGCAATACCCAGATGATGAGTAGAAAGCTTGTCATTAGCATCAGGAAGCTAGGGAAGAAAGGAAAATGCTCTAACAATCACCAAGGATCTGCAGAGTTGCAAGATATTTGCAGGAGATTCATCCAACAGCTCATAGAACTGTCAGAAACGGAACACAAATCAAGATCTCCTTGCCAATGGATCCGGGCCTCTTGCAGGCTACTATGCACTTTCTCACCATTAAAAGGCTGCTCCTTGATTTACTTCTTTATTGTGTAATTTCTCTACTACAAAGGTTTGTTAATGATTAACGATAGTTTACCAGTCTTACTCAGGCAAAAAGATTGTTTTAAGATACAACCTTCTAAGCACTTCATAAATACACATTCCTCATAGACCTCTTTCCCAGGACAGCAAAGCAGGAGGTAGTGTGCTAACAAAGTTGTGAATATAGAAAAGGAATCCTGTGAGTTGTAAGCATTGTGTGTGCTGCTGTGGTGTAATTAAATATCCCAGATCCCCAGGGCTTTGGTACCCAAGTGTGTGAATAAAACATAACTCTTAGTAAAGTAATGCCTTTGTGAAATGGTGAGAGTATAAATTGTGGTCCCAGGCCAACTCGTTCGTATTATTTCACTCAGTTGCGAAGTCCACTGTGTTTTACAAATTAATTGAATATTTGCATCCTTAATTAGAGACACTATTAGAGAGATTAAATGGCTCTGTTTTTCACAAAGGACAGTAACATTGTAAACCTGCCTTTGAAACTACCTCTTATCCTTGACCTTGAGGTAAAAGATAAACACATATGCCATTCACATACTACAGCTGACCCACAACCCTACAGGAGACAGGATGATAGGGTAAATATATTGGGGCCATTAAGGGAAGGTGGAAGTTCAGACACAGAGACAAGCTCAGGGAACAGTGGATTTATTTTTTTTCCTGTTCCTTCTCTTCCTGGTTTGGTGGCCAAATAAGAAACAAACAAACCAACCTAAGAGGAAGTACTTGGACTGAAGTAGCTGGATTTTGGGGGCTTGAACTGAAGTGACAAAGCAATGATAAAGTATTTATGGATCTGAAAAGCTCAGTCTGACCCAACCAAAAAGATTTTCAACACTTCTTTAAAAACTAAACAAAAACACAAAAGCCCAAAAGGAGCTTTAAAATGAAAAAGGCATTCTTTTAAAACCCAAAGTCTCAAAAATATAGCCTAGTGCCAGAGTAAAACAGCTCTCATCAGTTCCTGAACTATTCAAAGAGGAAATCACCCAGTTTTAGAACAGTCATGCAATGCTCTTTCCTGGCTGCTAGCAGTTTTTCCATCAGTGGCATTATAAAGTCCCAAATTTCTTGAGTGCCCCACAAGTACCTGTGAAAAACCATGCTGTCCATCTCAGTCACGCTGAGTTCATCTCACTCCCCACCTGACCTAAATGCTGATAGAAACCACTGTGCAACTGGAGCTTCTGTGTGGCAAAACAGTCCAAAGAGATGACTTTCTACACAGAAACTCCAAGTCTGTTCCATTCTTCATAATCTAAATTTTCCAGGACATTTTTGTGGTATTTTTGAATCCAGTTAGCCAATGCTCACATAGAAGAAGCTTTGTCTTCTGGGTGCCCATGTTGTTTAAGAAGGCATTTTAGACACTTGTATACCTCTTCCTCGCTTTTGGATAAGCAGGCTCCCATCTTAGTTTTTTTTAAATTTCGGGGTTGGAATAGGGGATTTAAGGGCAGAAAATCATTGTATAGCTGTTCACCTCACTGTCCAATCGCATGGAAGGACAGGTGCTTCAAATCCCCAGCTCAGCCATGGAAGCCATCGGAGTCAGGAGTCCAATTCCCTCCTGCACTTTTTCCAATGGGACAGGTAGTCCTCTGGATGCCACAAGTCCCTAAGCCTGTCCCTGTTCAGGCTTTTGCATGCTCTGCACTGGGAAAGAGGAGTTGCACCCTTCTCCCGCCTTATATAGGGGAGGTTGAGAACTCTCTAGAAGGAGGGTGTAACTTGGGCAGAGAAGGGGCGGAGAAAGGGAGGAGTATGCAAAATAGAGGATTGGGATAACCATATTGGGAAAACTACTGCAACAGAGCAAAAATCAACCAATGAGAGAGCAGGGTTTAGGGCCATGAGGGATGAGGAAATTTTCCAGAACTTACAATACGAAATATAGGAAATAATACAATAAGCTGAGAAACACCATACAAAACCCAAAATGCTTGTGGTAAAACAGTCCAAAATCTTCAAACATCAGTCCCTTCACTATTGAAGGTCCAAGGTCTGATGTCCTTTCTCCAGTCTTCAAGTTCCTGGACTCCTACGTTTTGGCTCACCTAGAATGGCATTTCAGGAAAGATATCTCTCTTCATTTGCCAGAGAAGCAGCCTAAGACAACTGCTCAGCTACCTTAGCCAGCTAAGGTAATTCTTTGACATAAGGCCACATGAATATTCTCCATTTCTGAAGCACTGGAATACAGCTGTAAAGTGCATTTCTCTGACAAAAAATTTCAGTTCTGTTTGCTGCTTTCATTTTGACCCCAGTTTGGGTACCTGCCATGCATTCTGCAAGAAAAGGAAAGTTATTTTCACAAGCTGTGTCCAAACGAGAAAGTTTTATTGTTTCAGCTTTTACCACATTCATTACCCTGTTCTCTCCCAAAGAAAATACCCATTTTAGAGCAACCCTCATTACTACTGCTTTTTGTAGAAATATTTTTAAACAAAGAATTTACTTTTTTTCATTTTCCTTCTTGTTTCACCCATAATTACTTCCCTTAATTTAAAGTTCAGCCCCAATGAGAACAGCTGGATGAGTCAGTTATTCATGCTTCATACCTTTAACTATTGCTTTAGGCCTCCTAGACTCTCCAGAGACAACTAAGAAGAGAAGATTAATTCAGGTACTCTCAACTGCCCCTGAAAGCAGATCTGTCTTCACAGATGATAGAAGGTGTTTCCCAGTCTTTGGACCCCAGTGAAGTGCTAGAATACTCTTCAGACTTGATATGAAAATTGGATTTTCTAGTACAAAAAGTATACTTTTGGTCCTGAAATCCTGGGTTGCGCCTTCTTTAAAGAGGATTTAAGGGCATTTTGGTTCAGAGGCTACATTCTCTTGCTTCTCAATTGTTTATAAGCACTGTGTGTGTGCTCTGTTCTCATGGAAATCGGGTATGCACAGGTGATATGGATATGAAGTTGTTAAAAATGGTCAGGGTGAAATTGTATGCAATATTCTTCGAGAATAGGGGAGAAAAGTACTTAAGTGTTCAGAATTTAATAACAAAGAAATAAAATATTTTATTTCCCATCTTTCCCTGAATTCTCAGTATGTCTGTGTGCTCGTTTTGACTTGGACAGAGGTAATTATTTTTACATAGTAGTTGTATGGGACTATGATTTTTTATGAGAACAGTCTTGATAATAAAGGGATGATTTCATTATTGCTGAGCAGTGCTAATACAGTCAAGGTCTGTATTGCTTCTCACACCAGCCCACCAGCGACAAAGGTGGGAGCGTACAAGGAGTTGGGAGGGGAAACATTCACAATTGACCAAAGGGATATCCCATTCTATATGGCATCATGGGCAGCGATAAAAAGCTAGGGGAAGAAGAAGAAATAGGGAGGTGGTGGGAGCGGCACAACACTGGAGACATGGCATTTGATTTCTCAAGTAACTGCTGCACATGATGGAGCTTTGCTTTCCTGAGAATGGCTGAACACCAGCCTGCAGATGGGAAGCAGTTAATGAAATTCTTGTGTTGCTTTGCTTGCATGAATGGTTTTTCCTTTACTGATTGAACTATCTTTACATCAACCCATGACTTTTCTCTCTTTTCCTCTTCCAATTCTTTCCTCCATCCCACAGATGAGGAGTAAGTGAGCAGCTCAGTTGCTGGCTGGGATTAAACCATAAAAGTCTGTGTTTTGCAATAGTGTCAATCTAGGGTTTAGTTTGCTTATTGTTAGCATGTCGCCCTAATGCTCACCTTTTTCATAGGAACAAACAAAAATACCTTTTCTGTTTGAAAGCTAAGAATTTTTATGTAAAAATATATGTAAGTCATTAAATAAAATGTTCTTTAAAGTTGCAACTGTTTGCTATACAATTTCTCCAGACTTAAATGTACCGTATTTTACATTGTTCACCCAGCTGAGTTTCATTAAGAAACTGACATCCATTGAAAAGGGATCCTGAAAAGGGCAGTCATATCTCAGAACTTTTAACTTAATATGACTCAGTTTGCTATCAATGTCTTTGGCAGTGGGAGACACAAAGTCATTTCTTTTAAATCCTCTAAAATATATTGCCGACTCTCACAGAAGCTACGGATGCTATAGGCTTGCTTCCTGATTGAAAAGAAGCTTTTAATATCCTTGTCTTCCTTAATATATACATATCTTTTCTGACAACATAATAAGATAAAGGACCAGTGAATTTTCATTACGCATTCAACTTTGGACCACCAGTTGCCTTTTGCTCTGCTCTCTAAACCTATTATTCCCTGAAACTCTCTGTACTGCTCCCTTTTCTTCAGCTGTTTTCATCCTTTTTCTTTTGACTTTCTTCCGGCAATATGAACCCCATATTGCCTAATTGGACTAGACCAAAACTAGATATAGCACTGTTTTCTAGACAGGCATCTTCAAATAGCCTTTGCAAATATCAGATAGTCACAACAGTGAGGACTCATTACATACCTTTTAATACATAACCCTTTTAATATGCCACTCAGCATTCCTAGACCTCTCTTAAAATATATGGAGAGGGTTATGTAAACAACAAAAAAGGGTATAAATCTTGTCTCAATATAAAAAACCAATAGGCTACATATTTATAATCTGATTTAGTCTATACTTTAACAAGTGTGTCAGAGTAGAGAAGTACAAAGAATTACAGCATTTAAATACCAATGTCCAATTTGGATTCTCTTCACGCAACAAACATGGAAGCAAAATGTTGTGATGTTATATGCCATGTAAATGCACTTTATGATCACCGTGTTTTAGCCACAACAGTACAGATTTCAATACACAGGGCCTGTGTACTGAAGGTCAATGCCTTGTGACTCCACCATGCAGGTTCCTGTTATTTACTTTCAAAATAATTAAAGTATAAGTAGCACATTATATGTTTAGACACGGCAGTACCATGTTAACATGCAGTTGCTGTACTTCCCTGAGATTCAAGGTGTATTTGTTTTACTTTCCACATAGAAGAAAGAAAGTCCATGAAAACCATTTGGAAGATACTAGTTAACATAACTCTCTCAGGCTATGACAAACTCAAGCCTTACCAGTATAGGTCTCCCTAGCTGACACCTTTGTCAATCTGGCCACAATACTAAAAAAAGTAAGAGTGGGTAAAGGTGATGATTGGTCTGTTTTTGGCAAGAAAACAATTGAGCAAGGTTCAATTATTTTGCAATCAAGATGTAATTGTGAATATGAGTATTTTTTTCTCTGTTTGACATCAGCAGTTTATAAAACACAGGATCTGAACTGGAGAGTGGCAAATAGACTCCAACTCTGCATCAAAAAAGTAAATGAACCTTTGGAAGTATGCCTTATCACTCACTGTCTCAAATTCCCCATCTGTAAAGTAGAAGATATTCTTTTAATCTTCTCTTGTCATGCCATGATTACAAATAGGTCCACATGCTGGTAATTACCATAACTGAGGGCATATACCATACTCTTCATAGTCATACCTACTAGCTGGTCCTTACACACCATAAATCTGACTCGAAAGTTCATCCCAAGATTTAACAAGGTAGATGGAGGGGTTGGTGTGGGCACTTCTCTGATAGGAAACGCACAGTGTTTTAGAGAAATTATTTTGGCTAAACTGGGCATTCAGATTAAAGACTACATAGGTACAATTCTACTCAAAATGTAGGGTTTTCACTACAGCTGTAGGAAAGAACTCTTTTTCTACATGTGGACCTCTGGGAAGGAGGTGCTTCCTTTCTTCTATCCTACAGCCCTCTTAGCTTGCTGTCATGAGACATGTAGGTAATACACCACTTACCTATTCTTTTCCTGGTTTTAACCTCCTTTTTTTTTTTCCTCATTTTCTTCTCAGATTTTTCCTCCCTTTACCATTTCCTACTCCTTGTATTCCTCTCTTTTTACCTCATGTAGTGTATCTACACATTCCTATTGCATTCTTTTTTTGCTGGCCTTTCTTCTGTCTTTGCTGTCCTTCTGCCCTGAATGCCAGCTAATATAACCTAAAAGAAAAGAGGTCCCATTTTCAAGGCAGGGAAGGTTTTAGCTTGTTTGGACCAACAGAAGAGAGAAGTTTTCCTTATTTAGGAACACACTGAAATCAGTGGTAATCTGACCTCATGGTAGTGTGGGAACCATGAGAAAAGTGACTGATGTGCGGTGAAGCAGAAGAAAATCAGCTCAGAATAAGGAGGACAAAGCAGGCTTGTCTGCAATTTATTTGCAGAACTGTCTTTGGCTTGCACACCTCTGAATGAACTAGCAGTGTGACTCCTCAGCTGAAAACACATCTATTTCTATACATTTTATTACAGCTGGCGGCTTGTTGTTCCAGTACAACGTTCTGTTGCAGTGTATTACATGGCACAACATAGTAGTGTGATGAAATGAAATGTCAGATCCACATCAGATATATTTGGAATTATATGTGTCTGTGTCCAGCAGGGGCAAAATGCTATTAGATCACAGCACATTTTGCGAGGTGATATGTGTAGTTATGAGTCACAGATTTGCCAAGGCCAGCTAATCTTATCGTAATAGGAAGCTCATCCATTGTTTGCAGTTTGAAATCGACATGAAATAATTAGACAATTGTAAATATAAACCGCAAGCTCTGAGAAATGGAAATGACAGAAGCATTGAACAAATAGCACAAAACCAAGTTTCCCTCTGTAGTTTCTGAAGCTGAGAATGGAACAGCATGATCATTCCTTTTAACCTTCAGATAAAAAGATTTTATATTTTGAACTATTTTCCACAGAACATCTCTCATCCTCACATATATGCTCTGAGGCATCTTATATAAGTGCATTTATGTATATGTTCTATCCTGAACTGGACTGAGTGTTTTGAAGATGATAAACTTGTGAAGCTGATCTCCCATGTAGTTGCATAGAGTTCTATATAAAAAATGTTATGAAACAAAGCAACTTCATACATAGACAGAAATAAAAGTGATTCTCTCTTCTTGTGGAAGTGATTAAACACCTGAATAATTTCAAAAGCTGGTTTGCCTTCCAAACTCCGAAGATATTCAAACAGCTTTGAATATTATGGTGATTATTAATGGATAAAATAACAGAAAACAAAATTTATCCAAAAATTTATTTATTGGTAACTTTTGTTTTTTTCAGCTCATGGTATGTAAATGAACTTTATGAACTGCTCTGAAATCAGCATAGAAATGTAATAAATACATGTTTACTTGCCTTCATTTGAGTCCCATGTTCTTTCCGGTAAAATGTTTCTCTGTTAATATTTTCAAAAGAGCATAAGGAAGTTAGTTGCAATTCCATTAAGTCCTTTTAAAACCTAGAATATAAAATAAAAGATTTTAAATTCTCAAGTTTTGGTGGTTTGTGTCAGTTTTATAATTTCCAATTAAAAAGAAACAGAAATTGTTTTTAAAGGAGCATGTCACCCTGAGTGCCACTGCGCAGCTCATAAATCCAGTCCTTGTTTTAATTTAGTGTGTCAGAAAATGACTCATTTGTTCATTATAACATTAATTCATTCAGAACAGTACTTTGTCAGGGAAACACAGCTCCTATAAAACTAATCATCTCTATCTACTATCTGGAAAGACAAGTATACCTCCTTCTCATGATGAGTGAAAGCATACCTGGGCTAGAAAAATGGGTTATACTTTAAATTTTATTTGGCTTAGTAACAACTATTCTTAGAAACTAACTGACAAACATCAGTGACAAGTATTCTTAGAATGACCTTTCCTTACCCAAATTCATTAGGGTAGATTAGTTTAAAAATAGTCCTACTAGAGTATTCACAGAATCACAGAATAGGTGAGGTTGGAAGGGACCGCAGTGGGTCATGTGGTCCAACCTCCCTGTTCAAGCAGGGTCACACTAGTCACATTGCACAGGATTGGACCCAGATAGTTCTTGAATATCTCCAGTAAGGGAGACTCCACAGCTTCTCTATGCAATCTGTTCCAGTGCACGGTCACCCACACAGTAAAGAAGTTCTTCCTCATGTTCATGTGGAACTTCCTGTGCATCAGTTTCAGCCCCTTGCCTCTTGTTTTGTTGCTTGGTATCACCAAGAAAAGCCTGGCTCCTCTTGACATCCTCCCTTCAGATACTTATAGACATTGATGACGTGCCCTCTGAGTCATCTCTTCTCGAGGCTGAACAGGCCCAGCTCCTCAACCTTTCTTGGTAAGAGAGATGCTCCAGTCCCTTAATCAATTTTGTTGTCCTCCACTGGACTGGCTCTAGGAGCTCCATGTCTCTCTTGCCCTGAGGAGCCCAGAACTGGACACAGCACTCCAGGTGAGGCCTAGGAATGAGTAGAGGGTGGGATCACCCCTTAACGTGTGATTACGTTTCAAGCTTTTTTCCATCTTCCTAAAGGGTAATAGTACAAGGAACTTTTGTGCTTCGATGAAAGTTGAGACTCTTAACACAGAGAGTGGTTGGGCACTGGAACAGGCTCCCCAGTTGTGAAAGCTGTGTTCTCCACAGGAGGAATTTTTGCAGAGAACCAGAAAAAGTGTATGTACTTGTGGGGTTTACCTATACAGCTGAATACTGATAGCTCTAAAAGGAAATGATAATCCTCACGATCCGTCACACAGAAGACAAAGCAATCAGCATGGATTCTAGTAATAGAAGTGGCAGGGACAAGATGTAGAAAATGCCTACAACTGGATTGAAGAAATAAAATCATTACCGTTTATGCTTCGTGCTGATATATGAGATGCTTTGGTTATCTCCTTTGTAGTTTTGTTGGAGAAACATAACCTTACATCTAGGAAAAATAAGTTATGGTCTTAAGGCTGTCAGACATTCCTGATCTGCTTTTTTTCATTTGGAAAGCTGTGACTGGTGGATGCCTCTGGAGAATGATTAGGACAGCAAGGTGTTTTAGCCAGTGCCCATGACTATGATAGAAAGCTTAATCCAAAGACTGGAAAATTGTGATCCTACCAGAAATTGTTGCTAGTAAAAATATATTTGCTATATTTACTATTTTTGCTGTATTTACAAATATATTTATCTATCATGATGTATGGTATTTTTGAAGGCTCTGCATTTTCTTCTAACAGGTACTGCACGGAGAATAAACTTTGCAATCTTCTCTTTACTCTGTTTAGCTCAATCTGCCTCAGACAATACTGTTTTTATGCAGATGTGAACTTATGTGGGATATATTCTGATACAGGAACACTACATTATTTGTTATGGCACTCTCTAACCTTAATATGAGTTGCATGCCCCAAAATGTTTTTTGAAAGAGAGAAAACAAAATGCTAGGGAAAGAGTCGTTGTGTCTGAGGAATAATATCAGTTCCCTTAATATACTGAAATAGTGAAATATTTCCATTTAATTGCTAATATAAATGTCAATATATTAGTTTGATATTTTCACAGTTTTTTATGGAGCAATACCTGTTAAGAATGCAGGGAAAGGCATTGCTATGAAAATTACACATGACTTTTAACAACATGAAAATATCTGCTCATTGACAACAACTGGGCAAATTGGAATGAGATGTTCTGTAGCCAATGGAGATGATGCTGCAATGCACATAGGGCTGGTCATTTGATGCAGCATGATTTTTTCCCCTTACATAAAAGACAGCGAAGAAGATATACAATCCTCATTTTAGTAAGGAAAGAGGTAGGATGCAGGATTGTGGTTTTTTCACAGAAGGGAAAAAAAAGGGGATAGCAGTGTCCTTTCCTATGTAATATATATGTTCCTCTATTATAAGATGTGGAACCCACACTGAGTTCTAATAGCCAACAACTATAGCATGAAAACTATAATTTTCAATTCAGCACTTAACAAAGACATATATATGGTATTATTTTAATAGTCTAAAAATGGCTATGTATTTAAACAGCTACTACTCAGGCAAACTCCTCCTATCCATTATTTTGGAAGATTAACAGTTTTGGTATGAAGTGATAGACTTCCCTAAGATTAATACCCCACCTTGTTCCCTGCCAGTGAATGGTTAATTTTGAATTATTCCTCAATGAGCTGTATGCCATGAGGCATTGATTATTCTGTTGTTCAGTCTAGTTTAGCCAGCTACAGCTTAGATTGAGGAATCCACTTGGCTTTCTAGTATCATCCTGTTGAGACAGGGATGTTTATCACTGCAAGAGGTGGCTAATTCAAGGAATGGTGCAACCACTGTTACAGGCTTGGACGCTGGTGGTGGGCACAGACACATTTGCATCACTTCTAAATATTTCTGTACATAATGAGGGAACTATTTTTGTGAATATTGTCACTTTTTTGCCTTTGGTGGGACAGAGGGTGCATCACTCAATGAGGTAACTGGTTAGATTCTGCTAAATAGCTCTTCCTCCTGAGGACTCCAGCTTCAGTAGCTATCCGTGTGTGGTGTAGTCATTTGTGGGAATCAGAGGTCCGGATATGGTAGTGCTGACAACATTTAGCCTCCTTGGCTTCTCCTGCTTGTTAACCATCCATTTTTAGGGAACCCTTACTCTTCACCTGAAGTGAATTGCCTGGTATGGAAAACATTGCTGTCATGGGAATCCAACCTGAATGCAGGCAAATGAAAGGACAGTCCCAGCTGTCAGAGTGCAGAAAGGACAGAGTGTAGAATGGACAGAGTGCAGAAATTAACAATTTCTTAAGTTATGGATTAAATTTTGGATTTGCAGCTGTCTTTGATACGGTTTATATACTCTGTTGTTTATCTTAGAAGAGCATCTAGATATCTCAGTTGGGATTAGAGCTAGTTAGTGATATGTGGAGTACAAACTTCAAGGCATATAAAAAAATATATCCAAGAGATGTATTGTTGAAGCTGGTGATTAGGTAGTTGCATGGCTCTGTTACGCTAAATTCAAGTCACTATCTCAACAGTCACATTTTTCTGCAGCTTCTTGGACCAATTATAAAACATGCCAATTACCTCTATTATTTCAGGGAGACCAAAGAAAATGCAGTATTTTCTTTGGAGAACTCTGAAAACAAGTTCCTGAGTGTCTGCCAGCCCTTCTAACTTTCAGGAGTCATTTTTTCTGGTAGATGAGGAGAGGTTGTTAATTCACTCTGCTTAAGGGATGTGGGTGAGAAAGGTTTATTGTCCTCACTGTTGTAACATGTTTGTATTTCCAATTTGCTTAATGTACCTGGAGAGTTGTGATAGACACTCTGTAAATCAGGAATAGCAATCATATTTTTCTATTAATTAATCAAAGATTATGGCAACCTCATCATTCCTTCTTCTCCCACATTGTTCCTGTCTTCTTACACTACCATTTTTGTTCCCCTCAGCTGACATAGTTGAAAAACAAAAAGCTGCGTGGCTTGAAACAAAGTATAAGAGCCTGTAGCAGTTGGGGTGTTGAAAGAAATGGGTTTTGCCACTAAACAGAATTAAAAGTGTCTACAAAGTAAGTCCAGAGATACATAACTCAGGTGCTGACAGAGTTTCATCGTCAGGTGTGTTTCTGTTGAAGACATAAGTGCTTCAGCTGAGCTTTCATACCAACAATCCAGAGGCTACTGTTCTACCTCATTTTAAATTCAGACCCAACACAGATTATAGTTTACATTGACTTAAACTGAAATTAAGAGCAGTCACAGTAACATATCTTCTATTCTGGGAATTTTCAGGGTTTGCTTTCCAGTGAAATAAGGTAACCTGCAGAGACAGAAAAGAGGTATGAAATTCATTTTGAAAAATGTAGTATTTCTGACACTGTTCTGACTTCTGCATTTAAAAAGTGGGGGGTTTCATTCAGGTTCATTTGGTTTGTTTGTTAGTTTGTTTGGTTTAGGTTTTGCATCATTAATTTCTGTCCTTTTGCCCTTTTAAATGTATTTTCCAAGACTGCTTCCTTTTATTGGAGGCCTATTATTTTTCTACTCAGAGCAATGGCTTTCTAGCCAGAAGCAGACCCGAAGTCAAATACCAGATCCAGTCACTTATTCAATGCTATGAATATTTAGTATCTGAATGTTCTTCTTGTAGATGAGCCTTCCATTCTTCAGTGTACCGAATACATTGACCTCAAAGGAGATTTTGAATGAAAAAAAAAAAAGATAAATATAAATATAAATATATATATATATAAATATGCCATCTGGTTGAAGTTTCT
>JAWWMP010000132.1:17075053-17097999 GCA_035047865.1 Dendrocincla tyrannina
CTGTTTTCAAAATTTAAAAGGAGAGGGATTATTTCTTGGCCAGATAATATCTTAGTTCTCTCTTGAACTAAGACAGGTTTGTATTGCAAGGTTTTCATAACAGGAGTGGGATGCAGGAGTGGCTTCTATGTGAATACACAAGGAGCTACCCTCTTGTCTGACAGAGTCGGTTCCAGAGGGCTCTAAGACAGACTTTCTTGGCAAATATGAGTCAATCAGTGACAGTGGTAGTATATCTGCAATAACCTATTTAAAAAACAGTAAAAACCACTGTGGAACAGCAGCTGGGAGAGAGGAGCTGCAACCCATGAGATAAGCCTATGCTGGATCAGGTTTAGTGCCAGGACTTGTCACCCCATGGAGAGAGGAGCCCACAGTAAAGCAGATTTGATGGAAGGACCTGTGACTCTGCGGGGGACCCGCACTTGGAGCAGTCCATTCCTGAAGGATTGCATTCTGTGGAAAGGATCAACACTGGAGCAAGTATTGAAGAAATGCAGTCCATGGGAAGGACCATGGAGAAGTTCACAAAGGACTATATATCATGGGAGGGACACTGTGCTGGAGCCAGGGAAGAGCGTGATGAGGAAGGAACAACATAGACAAAGCATGATGAACTGACCACAACCACCATTTCCTGTTCCACTGTGCTGCTCAGGGGTAGAGGATGTAGGGATGTTAGAAGTGAAGTTGAGCCTGGGAAGAAGGGAGGGATAGGGTGCAGATATTTTTGGATTCATCCTTGGTTTTTATAATCATTCCTTGTTTGGATGACACTAAGTTAAATTAATTTTCTCAAGACAATTCTGTTTTGATTTTTTACCTATGATGGGTAACTGGTAATTAATCTGCTTGTCCTTATCTCAACCCATGAGCTCTGTTATTTTTTTACTTTTCATCTCTTGATGAAGTAAGACTGATAGGACAGTTTGGTGGGTATAAGGTACAAGGTCAACCCACCACAAATATCATGTTCCACCTCTCCTCAGGAGCCTGAACTCTGAGATCAGCCTCATGTTTAACAGTGTACATATCTCCCTGCAAGCTGGCCTTTGTTTTTGGAGTTACTCCAAATTGATATCTTAAAAGTTCAGATTTCATACAAAATTTGTTGTGATTTGTCTGTTTTGGGAAGGGGGGGATGTTGTTATGTTTTGGTTTGAGTTTTTTTGAGGAACAAAAGCTCATCGATTTAATATTTTTTAACTTATGCTTTCTACTTGGTAACACTTAATTTCTGTAGAAACAGGCACAATGGAGATCAATATTACAACTCTTACACTTTGCTGAAGAGTAGTAATTGACTGCCTTTTCACCTAATTACCTGTGACTATCTAGTCTCCACCATTAAAAAAAAAAATTGTAATCTTTGTATTCCATTTGGAGGTGGGAAGAGACTACCTGTGCATGCTTTACAACAGGCTGCATATTATGTTAAACCACTGCAAATCTGTGATGATGCAATTTCAAAGCCAATTAAAGCTGGGGGTTCTATGCGTGTATATGGACATATTAAGTATACATTTCTGAAGCTGGCTTTTCTGCCAGAAGTACCTTTTTCCTCTAAGGAATCATCATTTCTGTGATCATACTCTGTCATGTTGAAGGATTGATGTGGAAAAGCCAGCTAAATTGTAACATTAGATAACTAAGAAGCAGCAAACAGTTGTTGAGTAGGCTGAATTACTGACCTTAATTTCTAAACTGAAGTGTCTCTTTAGGAGCATATGAGTGAATTATGCTCAGACTTAATTCTGAACTCAATATACTCTATTAGTACATTGAACCCAAGCTGCCAAACATCAGTTATGTGTTTTAGTAACGGGTTTTGTATAGGAATCAGTAGCAGTTTCTGTTTAAACAGATGAATTTATTGCTCCCATCATGGAAAAAGGGAGTGTCCATATCTGTAGTATTCAGGTAAGAATGCTGCTCATCTTCTGTTTCAGATGTAAAAAATTTTACCTGAAACTGTATCACATCTTTTAGCTGTCACTGTTTCTCATACACTAATGAAACTTCCTTGTTTTAAAGGTTTTTATAATACCCCAAGTAACCATTGGTAGGAGGTTGAATTAAAGTTTTCCCATATCCTAGTAATCTTAGACATTCCCTTCATATGAAATAAAATCCAGTTCATCTTGATTCCACCTTGAATTACTAATCAAATTGGTGAAAGACAAAATGGCTCTGGCTTGCATGGAAAGCTGTAGGGATTTTGATATGCTGTAAGCAGAGTAGAGAGAAATCTGCTCCAGGGGCCTCATGAAATGAATGCTGATTCACTCTTACCTTTGATCTCTGGCTGGAAAGGTTGGCTTATTCCTTACAAATATTCTTTTTCATCTCCTTTACAAGTTCTTTCCTGAAAGTGTGGGTATGAGTTCTCAACTGAACATAATTGTGTTATGGTGACTTAAAAAGTGCTTTTTGTGGCTAAACCTTGGTAACCAGCTGTGTGATTATTCTGGCTTAGCTTCAATTCCAGAGTAAAATATTGTTAGCCCTAACAACATCACTGTTTTTTGGGATAAATATAGACTGAATGCAGATTATTATACCCTTCCTTTTGTGATTACTGACATCTACATTACATGTATCCTATGGAATTTTTTTATATGGCAGTAATCAAGAGGCTGTGCAGACCGGGATGGAAAGAAACGCCTACAGAACTGCAGAGGTAGGAACACCATTGAGGGTACTTACGGAGTGCTAATTCACACCCTGCATGAACCCCCACATTTTGGTTACACCTGATTGCTTTTCCTTGACACCTGCTTTCACCTTAAGCACCACAAATTTGGTTTTTTCCTATGTATGTTCTTCTTAATAAAATGCTATGAATTACCATTCAGTTACTGGTGACCTCTGTATAGTAACCATCTCCTGATGTGTTAGCCAAGTCTGCCAGCAGTGGTAAGAGGGTTTGGTCAATATGGTGTTGAAACTTTTCTTTTGCTACTGTTTTGCCTGATATACCGCTACAAGATTGTCCCATGCCTCATGGGAAATATGTGATCTTGAAATGATTCTTGAAGTTGTTTAATTAAGAACTAGCAGAATAACTGAATAAATACAAGAATGTCACCACCACCTCATCCTCCAAAGCAAATATAAGAAAAGACAAAATGTCTTAAGTTATGTTCTTGCAACAAATCATCAAATGCCGGCTATTTGCTTGTGAGGATGTTGTCTTCTGGAGGAAGAGTTTTGTTAGAAAACTTGCAGCTGTTGCCAACAAATATGGCAGCACCTATTAGATGCTGATGGGATGTTGCACAGCTGTTACTTCAGTGCACTATTTGGAGTCATCTACATTAAAAGATTTCCCTGTAATTATGGGAATGCAAGCAATTTAATGGAGTCTGCTGCTTGTGCCTTCCTGGGTAAGAAATTGAATGTCAGCAAGAGATGGAAATAGCTTTCTATAGCAGAAAGCTTGTGAGTAATAAGAGAGGGGTATTTCAGGGTAATTATTGGTTTCAAAGACATCAGTAGGGCTCCCATATGTCTGTCCTGGATGAAGATACTTTTCAGACAATAGAATTTAGTTTATGTCAGGAAATCCATTAGTGGAGACAACAACAAGGCCTCAAATGAGAAAAATCTTTCATCTGAAAGAGATGAACTTGTTCAGGTATTGTGCAGGGAAGTATTCATTTTGATGTCATTGCAATCCATAGGCTGGCAGTGAAACCTGCCATGCCCCTGGTCTGTTACATTCAAAATGGTGATGAATGAGGAAAAGTTGTAGCAGTTTCTTTTTCTATTTCTCCTTGAAGACAGCAAGACAAATCTCATCTCAGCAGTCCTCTCACTCCCCAGAAGTTAGGTTAGTGTTCAGTTTGCTTTGATGGTGTCTGGTGTGGAAAGCAGACACTTGAAAAGGGTAGATCTGAGGAAAATACCTCCATGGCCTGAGTAGTAGAGCTTTTGTAAAAAATAAATAGTATTTTTTTAAAAAAAAATTGAAAAGGACGAATAAATGATTCAGGTTCTTTTCAGAAACAGCTGATATTTACTTTAATGCCCAGTGTTTTATCTTCCTGTTCTTACCTTATCCTGTGGTAAAGACCTTACAGTGTGTCTAATATAATAATAGTTCAAAATGGAAGCAGAAAGGGCAAAGAAAAATATGAAGAACGAGTCACCAAATTGTATTAAAGTTCCCTAAATGTGTTATGAACAAGTACACAGTCAGGAGATTTTTACATTACTTCAGAGGCAGCTGGATAAACATGTACAGAAGAGGGGTGGTTGCTCTCAGCGCCCATTGAATTGAAGATTCAGTGTCTTGTCTTGAAGATAGGAACGTTTAAGCTTTTGCTGTATTGCCTTCAGTTTTCCTCTGAAGACATTCTTTACCATTGCTTTAATTTCAGCAGTACAGATTAAGAGTCTAATTACAAACAATAATGACCAGTGTAAGAAAAGTGTGTGATTAAGGTTTGGGTGTCGGAAAATGAATTATTGTCATGGCCTTCTGTTGCAACCATGTGGAGTTTCAGGATGGTGGCTTTTTCAAAGGTTTAGTTTCAAAGCCAGGCTTTCCACTTAATCTAAAAATCAGTCTCTGGTCTTGTTGAAATCCAAAAAAGCCATCCTGTATCCATCCAGCAGGCAATTGTGGTGTCTTCAGGGGCATTAGCATATCATGAGGATGAGTCAAACAGGGTAACTAGAGAGTTCAAAAAATCTCAAATATGTCAAAACTGGACTATTTTTGATCTATCTGCTCCAGTTGGAACTATTTTCTTCAGAAGATTGACCACATGACCTTCTGAAGTCTGCTCCAACCAATGTGACTGAATTACCATCATCTTTGAATTTTGGGGTGGAAGGGAAAGCCTAGGGATGGTGCCAAGGGATTACATAAATAGGGCTAAAAGCACAGGTGAGATATGGTATCCACAGCAGACAGAATTAAGGAGTGCTAAATTTACCTCTGGTGTGTGGAACTGAGATCTGCAGACATTACTGTCCAAGTAGAAGGTGGGCAAAAAGCTGGTGAATCTCTTAGTAATTTTGAATATATTGTGATGTCTAGTGGAAGTAAAGATGAGGTTGGGACACTTCAGAAAGCTTGTTTCTCATCATCCAGGTCCTTATGTTTGAGGAAATTTTGATTGTTGCTTATGAAGAAGTTGAAGGTTGTTTTCTCAGGGTTAAGCTCTGATCATAGAATCACAGACTAGCTGGGACTGAAAGGGTCCTCTGGATCTTTTCTAGTCCCACCCTCCTGCTCAAAGCAGGGTCATCTACAGACTGATATATGTCCAACATGGAAACAACATATTAGAAGGGAGTGCTGTCTTGTGACTTGTCATGAATGATAGGAGTCAAGATTTAATGTTCCAGGAAACCTTGTCAGTTCCTGGTCCTACATTACTAATTCTGCAGGTAGAAAAGCTGAAATTCCCATCTCAGGAGCTAGTTTTGATGGTGACTACTGCACTGTTTAGATTTGTCTCTAACATTGCTCTCAAGGGCAACATGCCTGCAGATAATGCCTTGTTTGTGGTCCAAAATGAAATAGTTTTGCATTGCATCACATTGTTCTCTAGGTCACTCCACCATCATGAAGGGGCCAAGTAGAATTTGCTTCTGAACTGAAGTAGCATAGAAAACCAGGTAAGGGATATTATTCCTACCAGGAATACAAATGTTTGTTATCTACCTACTTTTAAATTCTTATGTTTAAGCTTGATTTTAGCCAGTTTTTTGTTGTGATAGGCCATATCCGTCATAGTATTCCTAAAAGAAATGTGTCCTCCTTTAGATGCCACTAGTTCTGTTCTGAAAGGAGCTTAAATTTTTGAGGAGTGCTAAATGCCAGACTTGCAGATTTATAGATCGAGTTAGAGCTGGTGTTTGATAAGAAACTTTTTACCTTGAATTTGTCTTCTCCTTTCCTCCCCTTAAGCAAATAAAAGGTAATGTCAATGATAATACAATGCAAATGAGTTTCCTTATTTCTTTGCCAGAACTTGGAGGGGAGATCGTAATAGGAACTGGCTGTCATGTTTCAAATCCTTTGTGCAACTGAAATACTACCAGCCTTGCTGTCCAGTGAGTATCCATCCAACAGGTGCAGATTTACATTTGTTTAGAGTTTAAAAATCCTGTAAATATTTTCTTTAATATATAATTCAGGGTTCATAAACCATCAAGTCATCCAAAGTTTGCAGCTGTGCTCTTCCTGTTCTCAAGCTGTCTTCTGCTCCTCTGACTTCCCATTCTTCTTCCATCCTCAGTCCAGTTAGGTTAGGTTTTGACCTTAGGTGTTTTTCTTAAAAAAAAAGATATAAAAATTATATATATATGTGTGTGTGTATATATATATACACACAGTTGTCTACCCAGCCTTGTACTAAACTCCTGTTTTACCTTGAGGCAGATACTAATATGCATGTGGAATGCATTCCAGGGCTGAGGTTCCTACATAGTTTATACTCACAGCTCAACAGTGTTATAGAGCTCTATTTTACAGGGTACCGACAACTTTATGAGTTTGCTTTAGTTTGTATTCCAAAGCAGTTGCTTAAACTGTGAATTTGCCTTGTTTGCTTACAAATAAGCAATTTATTTTTTAAATGAACTCTTTTTGGCACTTACTGCTACTCCCTCAATATGCGGTGTTTAACATCTGTCATGGGTTTGTCTTGTTATCAGAAAATATAAGAAACTACAGACAGACAGATACCAAGGGTGCTATTTTTCCAAAGCACATTGCAGCCCCGAGTTTCCTACATGCTTATACTAATTTACATAAGTAATTTGATTTCAAAGGGACTATGCATGAAAAAAAACTTATAGTACATGTTTGAGTGTCGAGTCAGAATATGATTAGGTCTCTTTGCAACCTGTGTTGAGTTGCTGAAGCTGCAGTAACATGAGCTATTTTAAATCCAAGCAGCATGGTAGGTGCACAAGAAATACAGGTTTGTTGTAAAACAGCACTCTATACTGGATACACTTCCTGAGCACACACAATGCTCAGGCAAAGGCTAGTTATTTAATACTATGAGTTATTCCATGGCCACTTAATTTCCTGGTGAGACAGACTGAACTGACTTTCATAGAATGCATCCTATATATCCACATATATATGAAAGCATTCAATTATTAAACATGAGAAAATCTATGATAAATAGATGTTTGGTGCTCTCCTGAAATGTAACATACACTCCAAGAGATCGTGTTTTCCTGGGAGTACAGGATAAAATCTTAAGAAGCATGGATGTTTCCTTTCAAAAACATCCTAACCGGGACTATGAAAATTGGTCAGAACCTTTGGAAAAACTGCATCTTCTGTAACAGGCACAAGAGTTATGCTGATACAGTGATTGTTTTTCTGTCTCTTTATTTTCTTATCAATATTAAAGACTGAGGTGGAGGGAAGGGAATAGCCCTTAAGAAAATCACCATGCTGGGCAAAGGTGGGGTCATGCTGAATCTGAGTTAAGATTCTCAGAACTCTGACAAAAATGCCCATCACTGACTTTTGATAAACTTGCTGTTCTGAAAATGGTAAAAGGTTAATTTGCTGTTGCCATATTAAGTCAAACACAATATTGCCTTTCCACGCTACCTAACTTATCCTGAATTGGATTCTGTCTTATCTTTCAGCTAGTGTAAACTTTGCATAAACTCTGAATCACTGGTTTGGTTAGCTAACGTCACACTTGTGTTTCTGAATATGACAAATCTAAATCAAATGCGTATTGGAGGTGCACCTATTGTATAGTCACAATTACAAAAGGACAGCCTGGGAATGGAAAGGATAAAATTGCTTGTTCGCATATCAGTCCTTTTCTAAATCAAATAAGCAGGTGATGAAATGACTCAGAGATGTCTGATAATGGGCTTACGCCAGGCCCTAGGGGTGTTACTAAATGCACGCCTTTGAAGTCCTTGAATTATTCCCATTCTGTCAAGGGACTGCCTCAGGGTGGGTGAAGTAGTTTTGTTTCATAACATTTCTGGAGTACTGAGCTCCAGAACTTGCTGATCTGCAAGTTGGTGAAAGAAATCAGAATAAACATGCACAGTTGCCTGTGCACTGCTGAATGTGCTGCACTGAATCCAGGAGATCTCCTGCTCCTTCCCATCCCCTTGACTGTTTAAGACTTTATCCTGTGTTTTCTTGGTCATACCAGCACAGCTCTTTGTGAACATGTATGAAAAACTAGGCTCAGGAAGTTGATCTCAATGAAGTGGTGTGAGCAAAGCATGTGAATGGGTATGGTGTTTTGTTTGTGGGACTTTTTTCTTTTCTTTTTTTTTTTTTTAAACTGACCCTGCTTTGAGAACATTCAGCACAGTCTCTGAAAAACACACAAGTGACTGAGACTGGACTTTGTCAGCTGAGACAACAAAAAACTAGGGAGTCCTAAATGCTGATTGAGCAACTGAAAGTGGAGGATGACTTATATTTCCTTGACTATAAACACTGTTTGTTAAGTGTATTTTGCCTCTAAAGCAATGAGAATTATTAGCTTAAAAACAGATGAGTGACCAGATATTTCTTAATGACAAGAAACAATAAGAAGGTGATGTACACACAAATGAAACAGTTTACAGGAAGTGTAGAGGGGGCTTTTATAACTTCCTTCTGTCCCTCATTATCGGGAAGTAATGGCAGCTCATACAGCAGCTAGGCAATGAAAGGACCATTTCAAGGGAATCTAAGTAACCTGCAGCTACCATGAACACTAAAAGAAAGCACTCTTTCACTTTCTCGCTACTGTTAAAGCTGTTTTAACTCGAGGGGGCAAGAGGTAATTTTGGCATTTTGAAAGCCTGTTTAGCTTGATTTATTTGTGGCTTGAGAGTTCAAATACAAAGGCATATTTGTCATTTAATTTTTGCTGCAAGGCTTGCCAAATACCCTGTGACTCTAACGAACCTGGAGGGAGACTTCTTTACTTATGAACATGCTTTAAATTAAAAGTACCAACTGGCAGCAGAATTTTGAAGGTTGAGTGCACAACAGGGGGAAAGAGCAAATGGCAGAGCACTGCTCATATCCACAATTGAGGACATTTTTCCCCCTGGAAAGGTGTGCCCTTATAGAGACTTTGAACAGAGTTTTCTCCACCACGCTGCTCCTTGTCCTTTTTCCTGAATGCCAGAGTTAAAAACCTGCTTTATTGTTTCTCCATTTTGATGTATGTTGAGTATCAGAGTCAGAGCAATTTAGGCAGTATGCACTTGGCTGCCAATACAGCGGGAAGCAGAAGGAACTTTGTAAAAAGTAGAAAAATAAAATTCAGTTCTGGAAATTATCTGCCAAAAACTTCTAATGATCTGTTGAAAACCAGAGCAAAACAGAGTCTAATCCTAGCAAAGACACAGGCAGGGTTCTCTTGGTAGGCAAATCTGGTCAAGGTTTCTTTGGCAATGATAAGCATAGAAACTACTTTTCTCCTAAGGCTGAAAATAATAATGTTTTCTCTTTGGGGGGGGAACACTTAATTCTTTTCTTCCCCTCCCTCTTTTTGAGCTCCATTTTGATGGATGCTCTGAAGCATCCACTTGGTGTCTCCTGCCTCCAACATGCCTTGATGTAGCCTTTGACAAGGAATTGCTGCAGCATCAGTAGTAGTCAGCAGCAGTTGCAGGCAGCAAATCCTGTGGCCCAACTGCTGCAATAAGGCTTTCTTCTTTTTGGACTCTGGTCCTTTGAGTTAGTGTGGATAGCAGTGTATGTGCAAGCCCTGTGAATGTACTTCAGCCTCATGAATTTCTCTCAACATAGCAATCCTCCACACTCTCAGGGCAATCAAATGGACTTTCTGTGCTTCTTGAAAGGCAGCAGGAAAAGATTTAATTTCTGCCATTGCAGCTCAACAGGAAAGTTCCCGAAGAGAATTTATGATGAAGAAAAAAAAAATCTAAGGCTTGTTTCAACAATTCGTAAAGGAGGAATATCCTGACCTTTGTAGCACTTTACTCCATGACTTCAAGTGTGTTTTCGGGTGTGTTTCTATGCAAGTGTGAGTTTGCTTATTGATTTCATTCCTTTACTAAATTAATATTTATAGTGTTAAATCACACTTTAGGCTAATGTTTCATTTTGTTCAAAGAGCTATGAATGAAAACTAAGTAACTGGTGAGCTGGTATCATAAATGAGGTTAGAAATCTCAAACACTCTGTGTTTCCCACCTGGAAACAGAAGGGTCTGAAATGACAAGAGAAGCTCATGTATGGTTTTGATGATGGAGAGAACCCAGCGCAACAAAAAGATGAGCTCTTGGAACAGATGACAAAGGAAAATGGGATTACAGTGCAGATACTTTGCCAGACCTGCATGATTGTGTTTTAAATGGAGCTGTCATTCATAAAGGGATACAATTATGCATTTATTTGTGTGTTTTTCATAAAAAAAATTTTGGCTTTAAATTGAATAAATGGTGTAAGTTTGAAAAGCACAATGAATGATGCAGAATATACTTTCATCTGAACTAGCATGAAGTCCTAAGACATCTAGATGTCAGCATGTCAAAACAGATAGAAAGCGGGTACTAATGGGTGTAATAGTATCAATCTTCTATTAAATCACTCTAAACTATTAATTTGAGGCACAAGTGACATTTGGGAAGAAATATTATTTTTTTTGAGGGGTAAATGTTGTTTCTCAAAAATTGGATTAACTCTTTCTCTACTTGAAGTCAGGCATTCTAATGACCTTTAAATGTAGGGACATTCACCTTCATCCTGCTGCTAAGCACATTTATATTGCATCTAGATTATGGGTGGAGCAAGCAGATATGAATTTGCACGGGACTGCTTTTTCCTCCACTGATTTAGAGCTCTGCAGTTCTAACATGCAGGCAAAGGAGCTCATGCTGTTATAAGCTCATCTGGTCAGTAAGTATTTAATTCCACTGCTGAATCCTTTTTAATCTACCCTGAATTATGTATACATGTGTGATCATGATAGAGAGCTCCAATAAATCACAGACAGTAAGTATTGAGGGCTGTTATGCCTATTTGTCTTGCATCTCTATTTTATCAATTTATACCTTCTGAGTAGTGATATTTTACATCTCTATTTAGTTCTATTTGTCACTTCTCTGCCTCCTTCATGCATTCTCTCTTTTCTCCTATTAATTTTCTTGCCTGCCCTAGAATCTTCTCTGTATAAGAAAGTATGTAGTATATATGTCTCTAGTTGTAATTTTCTGCAGCATGAGAGAAGGTTTGAGATACTTGGAAACTATTCAGTCTTTCCTTTTTGTACTAATGGTAATATGTACTAATGATAATAAGTGCATATACACATCATGGGGAAATCTAATTATAAAGTGGTATCAACACCATACATTAATATCCACCTTCTAGGTGTAGCATATACCTATCTTAGAATAGTTTGGATTGGAAAGGACCTTAAAGATGATCTATTTGCAGCCCCCAGTCAAGGACAGGGATGCCACACACTATATCAGATTGCCCAGGACTCCATTCATCTTGGCCTTGAACACTTCCTGGGCCAGGACGTCCGCAAGTTCTGTGGACAATCTGTTCCAGTGACACACCACTCTCTAAGTAAAGACTTTCCTCTGAGGAGCTAATATAGATCTCCCCTCTGACAGTTTAAAAACATTGTTCCTTGTCCTACCACTATCTGTCCATGTAAAAAGTCAGCCTCTCTCTTTTTTATAAACTCCCTTCAGGTTCTGAGGTGCCACAATAAAGTGTCCCAGGAGGCCTCTCTTCTCCAGGCTGACCAACTCAGGCTCTCTTAATCTGTCTTCCTAGGACAGATGTTCCAGTTCACTGATCATTTCTGTGCCCCTCCTCTGGACCCATTCTAATAGCTTCATGACAAGTATGTTGATCCCTGACAGAAAGGATTATCCATGTGAAGACAGGTTTAGTAACCTGAATTTGGAACTTGATTGCTAATTTGCTTTTCCGGGAAGGCAATAAATTGGATGATATTCATTCATTAGCCCAAGAGCTCTGAGGTCAAGAGCTGTCTGGAAGTTGAAAAGGAACTGGGTCTTTCTGTACGTGTCATGAGTTGTCACAGTTAACAACAAAGCAGTCTGGAAGAGATGCCAAGCCTGAAGTTTGATTGTGTTTATTAGAGATCAGTAAACAGGAACAGATAGTTGTGGCACCTAAATCCTTTCACAGATTAACCTGATTCTGTCTCCAGGAGGAAATTGTACACTAAAAAACACCTAGGCCAAGCACATTCTTTAAGTTTAGTGACTCCAGCTAGGTGGATTTACCTGTCTTGGAGGAAATCTTTGAAACTAACTTGAAAACTGAGCAATGGTGAAGGCTAGGTGAATGCTTCTGTTTCTACTTATCTCATTGTTTCAGTCCTTTCTTATAGAGACTGTTTTTGGTATTTGACTTAGCTGTATTGTACCGTTGGTAGTCTTTTGAAGGAAGAAAGTTCTTTGGTCAAAGAGGTCAGCACTAATGGTGATTGCCAGTTGCGAATAACAGACGCTTTCTTGTAATCACTGTTTCCAAGTTCAACTAAACTATTGATGACAAATGTACAACTTCTGAATTGCTAAAGAAGGTGATGTTGCTTTTGATCCCAAACTGCACATCAGGTAAACACTTCTGTCCTTTGCAGCATAAGGCAAGTCCCGTATGTAACTGTTTTCCCTTTTCCTTGCTGAAAATAGCATTGCAAGGAAAGTATTGACTAAAAGGATACCTGGATATCAGTGTATACATCATGAAAATGTTGATAGTGGTAACTCCCTAATGCTAAAGGAGTTATCTTTTTTTTTTCCTGCATTATTTTCATTATTAGACTACTTGGAAAATGTGTGCAACCAATTTCATACATATTCAAATTCTTCAATAATCTCTATTGAGGGACAATAGAAAGTTGATAAATGGTTTTTCCCAAATAATGTTGAATTTTTAGTTCTTTTTTTTTAAATAAAAATAGATAAGCAGGCTTCCTTTCACTTTCTGCATACAAAAAAAGAGAAAAAAATAAACAAACAAAAAAACCCAAAACCAACATCCCCCCCCACCCCCAACCAAAGAAAACACCAAACAACAAAAAAACCCACCCCATTCCCCCAAAACAAACAAACTAAAATGGAATAAGCTATTTTATCTCTTAGTAGTCTGGAGCACATTTAATATTGCTCTTAATTCAAATGTAAACTTCAGGAGTACTGTAGCATTCATATTCCCCAGCACGTTTCTAGCGCGTGGCTGAATGGGCCAGAATGAAGTTGGTTTTCCAATAGTTTTGCTAACATGAATCATGACTCACTTCATAGTGACAGATTTTAGAACATGGCATGTCTTTCTCCGCAGAAGGTACAACTTTAGGTCCTGCAGCGCACCCTGGATACCAATGAATTTGGACTTTGTGTGATGGCTGTTTCACTGTGCGTGTACTGCTCTCCAGGTTTATACGATCACTACAAAATGGCTTAGAGATGCCAGTGTGCTAGACAGTCAACTCTCTCCTTTCCATTTGCTGTTCCTTCCCATGCTATGATGTAGTATTTATGGCTTTAATTAACTCTGAGCAAATTCATTACTTGTTCATCCTGTAAAAACATAGTTAAAATGGAGCACATGGGTGCACAGACAAGGCCTTGGGTTTTTCAGGAGGCAGAGGAGTGTTCATGGCAAATTTTGTAGGAGCTATGCATCTGCCTGGCTGGAGAGCTTATTGCACTTATGAGTGTTGTTAGGTGGTGTTATAGTTTCAACACTCGTTGGAATTCCTATAACAGGTGGTTTTGCTCTAGAACCTGAGGTTTGTATGTGGTGTAACTAGCAAGATGTCAAGCCTGTGGCCATGCCTGAAGCCTTGGTGTGGGCAAGCTTAGGATACTCTCCTTTAACATAGAAGCTCCAATGTTCATATGTCAGATTTTTTTAAATCTTCACACTCACCTGTTCATCTGTCCATTATAAGTCCTCTGATTAACTATTTTAATTAACTGATTTCAATGGACAGGCAGAACAAGTAGATGGGTCGGGGACTGGATGAAAAGCACTGAATCATTAGTCATCTAGGCAAGCAGTGACAGCAGAGACAGCAGTGACAGCAGCAGCAGCAGCTGTGGTAAGTTCTGGGGGCTGAGTACTGGAATGAACTGGACAGAGGGCTCTCAGTGCTGTTGTCTGCATACAAGGCCTTACAAATTTAATGCCAAATGTTGCTGGTGTTTGAGGCCTTAGTGGATCTCAATAAATGAATACCAGTTCAGTAGATTTCAATAGAAACTCTGCATGTGTATATACCTGGGAAACTTTTGTCTCTCAGTCTATCAGAATCCATTTTGTCTTCTGTCCTTTCTTCAAACCAAAATAAATAAGTGCATCAGGGACAGTATATATGATACTGTAATACAGTGAAGAAAACCGAATATGTAGATTTGTGCTTCTTTACTAACATACGGGCTAAAGAAAAAAAATTAGAATCAATTTCTTTAAATGCCTTTGGAGAGAGAGAGAGAGATATATGGGTCTCGCACACAGAGGTTTTGGATCTTCTTGTAGCTCTTTTTATCATCACAAATGCTGAAGTTTCTCCCAAATAACTTTGATAACTATGTTAAAGGCAATTTAGTAGGTTCTATATTACTAAGGTGTAATTTTTCCTAGCAGTGTCATTTTAACTTCATCTAAAGCACAAGACTGCTCCCTTGGGCCTACTGAAAGCAAATATTACTATAGTTTTCACTGTTAAAAGACAAAAAAAAAAAAAAGAGAAATAAAGAGAAAAACCCACACAAAAAAAAAGAGTTGCTTTTCAGTTTTGTCTCAGATTTTTGTGAAAGGCTTTAGTGTCTCCTTTCACCTGTAAAGTCTGCTTAATCACAGACCACTACAGGCAGTCATCATTTATCTATAATAAAAATAACACATTTTGTAACCCCACTACTCCAAATTTTAAATATGGATGAATAACAGCTGCCCCTTTTATTATGTCTTGGTGTTGGGTTTTCCCCTTTAAAACAAGTTTGACACCAAAGTACTCCAAACTCGGCTTGCCACAAGGCCCTCTGCCCCATTGACTTGCTGCTTCCTTCTTTGCGTATGTTTATTCCTGACAGGTGTCTAAGCTCGAAGATGTCAAGTATTTTCCCTAATGGATAAACTGGTTTGCAACAGTTTCACACGCATTATCCTCTCATTGATGGTGTATTTAACATGTACAGCTGCTGTACCTGTGTGGCAGACAGCACAGAAGGGGCAGCTGAGCAGGATAAGCATTGTGAAACATGAGCTGAGGGTGATTACCAAGTGAAAGTGTTCTTAGGGCTCCTGTTAGGCCACTCCATCACAAGTCTTCTTGCAAGCCTGTTCTTTAGTGCATACTGACCAACAGAGAAGTATTTTTTTCTGAAGCACTTTCTCTTGGTGAGAAGCCATTTGCTTAACGCTTTAATATTAAAGTTGCATTGCAGATCTGGGTTGAATGAGAAAGCTCTGACATGCTTAGTTTTGCCATTTGTCTTGGCCCTCCATTATGAGAATAGGTGATTTCCTCCTGCAGTGCAGAGTAGCTGGATACTGCTGTCTGCAAGTTTCTTTCTTTTAAATGTCAAGTAGGAGCAGCTGAGAGGCTGCAGGTGACAGATCAGCCATCAAGGCTCCTGTCCACAATCCTTAATTCTGAAAGAAAATTATAGGAGGTTGTTAATGGATGTTTTTTGATGGGAATCCCCACCAACTGTTATTTTCCCTTAAATTAGTCTTTGGGGTTTACAGAAAAGAATACATCATTCCTCTAGTATGTCATAAAGCTAAAATTGGTCAATGTGGAAACTGGAGCGATGGGGTCATACAGCAATGAAAGATTAAATTTTTGCTCGCTGCACACTCTGGTAAAGCTATTTTTCTAGTTGCTGTAAGAAACTTAACCACTGCTTCAGGAACTTTTGTTGAGGCAAATAGGGTGAATAATTTTTATTGAGAGTAGCTGCACAAGAAAGTGTATGGGAAGGTAGGAAGATAAATGGAAGGACTGTGCAAGAAAGATGGTAAAGTAATATTCTTTTACCTCTTGTAACAGTTGTTGGTTTTGCATGACAACTTAGAGAGGAAGGAGATGTCTTATGGAAAGGTGGGAGGCTGGGGAATGGCAGGCTGGATCACAATAATGAACAGAGCATCTGGGAACACCAAAGTGCAATGACTGGATAGAGTAAAGAAGAAAGGATGTCCTGTGTTCCAGCCCTATAGATAAGGTCTATTTGCAAATGATGTTATACAAAGCTGTAATCATCACTACTACCCTTGTGTTGATGCACAGGTGAAGCTTTCATCAAGTGTTGCATTATTATTTGAGTGTGATTTCTTTTTTTTTTTTCAGTGATTTATCTATAGGGATTTTAACAATATTCATGTTTAGATTTTATTGTGGTGAAGGTAGGCATTTTCATAAACCATTCAGAAAGCAGAGCCATGAATAAAATGCATTTGGAATACAGCAACGTATCACTATGTAAATGCTCTGAGTTACCTCAGTGATTAAAGTCATACTTCTATCAATGAGATGAGATCTTACTGCAGTCAATGGATTCGACTACAGTCTGTCATGTACAATGGTTGACAAGGATGCTTTACACATATTACCATTTAGAGGTTAAAATATAAGCTAGCTCCCAATTAGAGTAGTGAATGTACTTCTATTAGGTATGGTAGTAGCAGCAAAGTTCACATCTTGAACGAGTCTCACAAGAACGAATGATTGCTTTAAACTTAGATGGTCATACAGTCCAGAATGGGTTCTTACGCCATCACCTTTCTCAGGAAAACTCCAAAATAAATAACTCTCTAACTTTTAGACCTATTCTGAGGTCAAGTGTGATGGATATTTCTTTCAGGAGAGAAGCAAGATCCCAAAGTGAAAATTGCCACACTGAAATACCAATCAGTCAGACCTTGCTCATGTGAGCCTGAGGGCTCTTGGCTTAAATGCATCAGCAACTGCTAATTGCTGTAGTACAGTGGAGGAGAGAGTCTCCAGAGCACTGCTGTAAGATAAATAATAGTGCTGATAGTGGTGTGTGAAATAGCTAGATGCCAAATCTGCATTACGATTTACCTGTTTTAAGGGTGTCGAGGGTGGAGATAGTCAGGTTTTTTTGGGGTTTTGGTTGGTTGGTTGGTTTGGGGGGAGGGGGGTTCGGTTTTGTTTTGTTTTGTTTTGTTTTTTGTCTGGCTGTGATTCTGGCATTAACTAGAAAAGAAAAAAATTCACTGATTTTAACCAGGAGTGCCTCAGCATATGTAGATTTAAGTAGATCTACTTAAAAAATGGTGCTTTCAAAGGGCCTTAATTCTGGAATTTACTGCTTTATTTCCCATAAGAAGTGCCTTTACTTTTTGATTGTTGAGTCATGGTAAGACCTCATCTCTATTGTTATAATACATTCAGTGAGCAAGGTTAGGTCCTTTAACCCTCTGAAAGTCCTAAATGAGAGTGCGCTGATTTTTTGTGCAAAATTCTGCTGTGTTCTCAGTTAACTACAGATGGAATTGCTGGTTACTATAGGGTTTAGAAATTAGACCACTTTTTTGAACTCTCAATATTAGGCAAAGAATTATGGATTCATTAAAATAAAGATGATGTGGGCCCTCTCTAGAAGCAAACAGGACACCTGGTTACCCAGGACATGGAGGAGTCTGAGGTACTGATGTAGTTTTTTGCCTCAGTCTTCACGAGCAATTGCTTCAGTCACATTGCCCCAAGTCACAGAAGGCAAAGGCGGGTACTTAGAGAATCAACAACCATCTGCTGTAGAAGAAGAGCAGGTGTGAGAACATCTAAGGAACCTGAAGGCACACAAGTCCACAGCTCCTGATAAGATACATCTGCAGGACCTGAGGGAACTAGCTGAGGAAGTGGCTAAGCCAATATCCATTATATTTGAGAAATGATGGCCGTAGAGTGAAATTCCCACTAGCTGGAAAAGGGGGAATAAACCTTCCATTTTAAAAAAGGGTAATAAAGAAGACCCAGGGAACTACAGGCCAGTCAGCTTGAATAAAATCAACCCAGGCTTCTCTGAGTCAAAATGAACCCCGGCCACTGGAGAAAATTCTTCCAGTAGGCTGGATGATTCATCTGACACTGTTCATTGGAGGAATGAGGGAAGGAAGTTTTCTTTATCAAACAGTTTTCTAATGGGCATTAAAAGCTGCTTCGAGTTACTGTTTCCTCTTTAGAAAACAGTTCGATATTTGCAACTTTGTCATTGAATTCTCCATATTTTTTAGGGCTGGATTCTCAGCTTTGCTTACCTGCATAACTGAATGAGACATATAGATATTCTGGAAATACTACACTTCATTGCTGCTGTAAGGGATCAGTTGAAGAAGCATAGATTTTTACTTTAATCTACAACTGACTCCAGCCCTTAGGACTGCATGCATTTGGTTATTCTTGGGTACATACAGACTGCTAGCATAGAAGAGATTGGAATGTGAAGTAAATGAATTTGCATTTCCAAATTTGTGGTCTTTGCTAATTAGCATAGCTGCAGGCAAACTCTGATAGGACTTTAAGGAAACTTAAAGAAAGTCTCAGAAGATATAACCACTAGAGAGGCTGTGTCATTCCAGATAATCAGGGTTTAATTTCCTTCCTCTCTACTTCCTAACCTATTAACTGAATAATGGCTTTAGAATCAGACCTGTAGTCAAGTATACCCACAAGGAGGAGATTCCAAACCACTGACATTTGTGACTGTGCTTCAGATGCACAGCAGGTCTGCAATACTAATGACCAGACACATTCCTATGTTGCTTATTTCAAGCAACTCCTGCAAACTGCATCCAGGGGCTCCAGCTCTGATGGAGGAGTCTGGGAAAGCAGCCTAACTTTCTAGGTTTGACCCAAACTTCCTCTGTGATCTCAGATCTGTTTTTGAGAACTAGATACTCAAAATATCTGAGGACTTTCAGGCTTGGGACCATCTGAACTCAGTCTTCATCCACCCTACATCCATCTTCCATAAGGGCAAAATCAGCTATTGTTTCCCTCTATCTCTTTTGGCACAAGGATTGTAGTGCTTGCTATTTCCAGTGCAAACTGGAAGCTTTTCACCAAGGAGGACTCACAAGATTTGCTGTTCGTTTCTGCTTGCCAACAGACAGTAACTAATACCTTTGGAGACTGTGATTTTTCCTGCTCCCTTTGATACCTACCCTGCCTGCACTCCTCCAGCCTCCCCAAGGAGGACAACACAAAAATGGATGTGGATTTAGCTCTGACTGTTAGATGACAGGCTCAAGTAAATGTTCAGACTGCTTGACTAGTTCCAGGTGCAGCGACTGCCTCCTCTTAAAATATATAATCTGCAAATGATCAGACTGGTACAGAATTGACTAATCTGCCTCATTGGGCTAGAATTAGACAATAAAGCAATACCTGAAGAAAGGGGGAAAAACAAAAAAAAAACAGAGTTGTTTTGGGATTCTCTACTGTTGCTCTTGCTGTGATCTGCTTTTCCCCACACTCAAGTCATCTTTCCTGAGGTGACTGTGCAATCTATGACCATCTATTTCTCTAAGCAGATTTCAACAGACAACTGCTATGAAAAGGAATTGTGAAAGGTGCATGACATTCCTTTATGTCTGTTGAATCCAAGAATTAAAAAAACCCAGAACCTTTCCATTATATCTTCAACTGATGGAAATTTGAATAAAAATGCTCCAGTTTGCTATGTCTGGTAATCTGGAAGGGAATACGAGCTCTATTTCATCCCAACTACCCTGCTTACATATTCATTCCATACTGAGAATGAATATGGCCTCTTCTCTCACTGGAATGACTACATGAATATCCCAATTCTGGCAAAAGCAGTAGTCAGTTATTTAAATGTCTGTAGCTCTGTTTGGTGATGGTGAGAGTAATCTTGTTCTCCACAGTCTACTTGCCAGCCATGTTCCTGTTGGGAGCAAAGAAGAGAATAAGGGCTTTCCCCAAAATATTTTTGTGCAAGAGCAATATCTGTGTATTCATGTAGCTTTCACTGCTCTCCTTCTCTGTAACCATCAGACCAGGCTGTATTTGGCCTTTTAATATTGTAATATCAAATGATGCTGGTTCACTAAACTACTCAGGTGATCTCACTTGTTTGCTTGAAAGGGGGTGTTAGATTTTTGTGATCATCTGCTCAGATTTGTGACAAAACTTGTAGATCAGCTCTCTAGTACTCAGAGAAGGGGAATGTTATGCTTACCATGGTGAAAGCCCTGCTACATAGCTTCTGCCATAGCTGGAGCAACTGACAGGCTTGGTGGTTTGTGCTCACTCCCAACACTTCTTGGTAAGCAAGAATAATCCCGAATCCCTGCATAAGGAAGCTGTGTATGTGTAATGACTGGCCAGGTGCTCATGTAGAGTGGTTGGACAAAATTGCATAAAAGGTATAAAGAGTATAAATGTCGTTTCTTTCAAACCTAATCCTGTCCCTAAAGGAAAGGTAGCTTTGTTTTTTGTACTATAGGTACAACACAACTATGCAAATGTGTTTTGGTTTAAAATGACTTAATTGTGACTGTATTTCTAAAAAAATGCTCCTCAACTTCATGTATTAAAACAAACAAACAAACAAACAAACAGCTGCCCACCTTCCCCTAAAAAAAAAACCCAAACAACCCACAATTTCTCCTAATAACTTTTTCTAAATTACTTAAGGAAGAAGTTGTAGATAATTGGCTAGATTATTAATGTTGCATGAATGTGCTGTGGTCACATCATTGCTCTGCATCAGACTGCAATGTGACAGGACTGGCAAAATGATGCAGTAGATTACTGGGAGGCCTGGTAACATTTTCTTATTAGATTTCTTAGATCTGAGTTGACATTTCAGTGACCTTGGCTGGAGAGCGACACAGCACCACTAATTTAATGGAAGATACGTAGGTGTAAAATATGAATGAAACAATGGTGTATCAGAGCTATCACTATTCTAGCTAGTAAAAGCTGGAGTTTATAGTAAGCTTTTGTGGATTTTTTTTTATTTTATTTTTGGGAGGGTGGGGGGTTAAGGAACACAAGAAATGAGCTCCTCCAGGGACTGGGGGACAGTCCTTCAGCTGTATTGCTACCTGTCTATACAACCCAACTAAGTCTGCAGTGCTTGGTCCACTTTTTAAAATCTTCCCCTCATTAATAACCCTACCTAAATTTCAACTAAACACCCAATGATGAAAGCCTTCATAATCTGCTACAATTCACAAATCTATCTAGTCCACACATTCAATTTTTCTTTAGTGCTCATACTTACAGCCAAAATATCTGACACTTGAATATTTTTTTAGGTTAAATTTACTGTGTGTTGAAAAGTGTAGTCCAACATGCTGAAACTATGCTTGAATCAGGAGTCCTTTTGTAGTGCTACTGGAAATTCTCCCTGTCTCCGTTTCTGTTTGATTGTTTTTAAGTAGGTTCACATAAGGCAATTTCTGCTGATGTTCTTTGAACTGTTTTAGAATTTGTATTTGAGGTACAGCTCAGTAAGCTTGACACTATGTGTTACAGAATTTATATACCATTCCATGCGTTACCATGCTGCTTTGCATATTCCTAAACTTTAACATTCCTGTGGTAGAGGCAGGTTTTTCTATGAAATTGGCAGTATCAGAGCTGTCCCAGGACTTGAAATAGTTGCTGATTTGAGGTGGTTCTTCAGAATCACCAATATTGGTAAATAATTAAAATTAAAGCACTTTCCTGTATATGTACTATTGTTAAGGGCACTTCATTTACTTTCTTTCAATGGTTTCAAACTGTGTTGCTCTCACCATGCATTATCCATGTGCAACCTTGTAAATTGCTGCTAGTTCTTATAGCACTGATATAAATCATAGAGCCATTTTCTCTGGAGAACTTCAGCCTTAAGCTCTGCAGCTTGTTTTCAAATGAAAACCATGTTCAATTAAGGTGATTTGTTTGCTGCACAAAGATTTAAGTACCTCATACTGCCATTTATAGAGAAGGAGACTGGAAGGATATAAACACATCATGACTATTTCTTGGGTTTTCTGCCTTTCACTTCCATCTATCTCTTTTCCAGATATTTCCAGCTGAGATACAGTCTGCTGGAAGTGGAGTGTGATGATAATGCTACAACAGTGTAGCCTATGATATGATCTGCTGTTGTAGATTACTATAGCAGACCACCATACATAGTTGCTTGTTTTATTCTATTCATAGAAGTGTAGAAAAGACTAGGATGCATTTCTCACACATTGGCTTGAAATAAAGTTCCTAAATAAATAACCTTATTTCCAAGACTACTTCCTAGATACAAACTAAAGAAAAAGTGAAGCAGGAAAAAAATGGTCCTTAACTAATATTATTGGCCTTAAGGGGGGATAAAAACTGAAACTACTTGGGGTTTTGGGGTGATTTGGGGGGATTGTTTTGTTTTGGTGGTTTGGTTTGGTTTGGGTTTTTTAGTTTGTTTGGGTTTGTGTGTGTGTGTGTGTGTGTGCGCGCGCGTGTGTGTCTGTGTCTGTATCTTTTTGTTTGTTTTTTAGGCCTTTTTAGTTTTTCTTTTAGTTATTTTTTTGTTTGGTTGGTTGGTGTTTGCTTCGGGGGTTTTTGGTTCAACTTTCACAGGAGAAGTTAGAGGATATTTGGCAAAAGAAAGTTCAGAGTGCTCTGGTGCTCTTTATGCTGGTGGTCATGTTGGTTCCTAAGATTTCATCAGAGACTCTCAGTGGCCTAGCTCATTGCCCTGCTTTGGGCAGCTCAGCCTCTTGCACTGGCCTTGCTGTATATTGCTCTGGTAGATTCTGCTTATGATATGGGATATACAGAGGTGGCATTTGGATATACTTTCATGACATGAGAAAGAAGATGACTGGATCATGTAGCAGCAAAGAGATGAGGAGCATTAAAGTGAAGATGGTGTTACTGGAGGTGGGAAGTACAGAGGTGCACAGTAAGATACAGAGCAGAAGCATACATAAAGGC
>JAWWMP010000132.1:17100228-17145123 GCA_035047865.1 Dendrocincla tyrannina
AGGAAATACAGGTTTGTATTGAACAAAGCTATTAGCAGGCTCCATGATCTCAAGGCAGCATGATTCTTACATGTTTTCAAGGATTAGTTGCTGAAATTTGAACTCAAAACATATTTTCTGAAAAACATCGATGTCATGTCCCAAGCAGACAATTCTGGATGTTGAGATTAAAATTTTACACTTAAAGCTTGGGGCTGGATTTCTAGAGGATTATAAGACACAAAAAAGAATTTCCAAAATGTTCCCCTACTGCATCTTCCTTAGAAATCTTGGTGAAGTGCCTGAATGGTTTTGATAATACTAGGAAATATTCTTGTTCTTGCTCCAGTGGTGTTCTGGGCTTGCTGAATGTGAGTACCCTACACAAAGCAGACCCTGTGATCAGGCTGCTGTCGTGTCTCCTGCCCAATGAGCACCACAGTGTTTCTGCAAGGACCTTGGCAGCTGCTCCAGATAAAGGTTCTGTAGCAATTTGTGGCCTCACCCAGGAAAGCTGCCCCCATGGACCTTGGCAGGTCCCTCAGCACAATTCCAGTCCTACTGATGTGACCCTGGACTATCCTCAAGGTGCCCACAACACATGGCAACCATGTATTGCGAACATCCATCTCCAAAGCATCTGCATTCTTGTACAAGGTGACTGCCCCTTTCAGGAGATGTAATTCCCCCTTGCTATCAGCTCTCTTCCAAATGGAAGCTCTTGAAAGGTTTTCCGTAGCAGGTGTCAAAGCTTTTACTGTCATCCACCACAAAGGGGAAGTCGATTGTGAATCTGGCCAAGGCAAGACAAAGACTGTATGAGAAGGCCAGCACTGAGCAGCACAGGTAGTTGGCAGTACTACACTGACAGCCTCAAATAGCTAATGTGAACAGCTTTGGAAGAACCTGGTATGGTCCAAAGGAGGCATAAATATCCCTGCACACAAATGCATCTGGAATGTTTAATGCCATTATTCTACATGATCCTTCTAAGAAAAAAAAAAAGAAAAACAAAAAACAAAAAACCAAAAACCAAACCAACCAAACAAACAAAAAAACAAAAGCAAAAACAAAAATAAACCAGTCTAGGAGGGCTGCCAGAAAATTAACATAATGTTTCTGCTTTCTCTCTACAATAGTAACCAAGGGGATACCAGGAGGTTCTATAAGGCAATGGTGCCATTTGATGTCAAATCCCATAATTATGAGTTTGTGCAACAGATTATCACATACTCTGATTCCAAGGCTATCATAATTTAGAGGGCGATAGTCCATTTCTATACCACAGATATCTTCAGGTGCTGACAGTTATTTTCTCCACTGAATTTTGCTCTTTTTCTGATAGATGATGATAGACAGCAGGATGGTGACTGAGGAAGCAAATTGATTCCTATCATAAGCAAAGATCAGGTTCGTGACCACCTGAGGAACCTGAACCACCTGATGAGATGTATCCAGAGGGAATTGGCTGATGTAGTTGCTAAGCCACTCCCTGCGATGTTTGAAAAGTCATGGCACTCAGATGACTGCAAAAAGGGAAACATTGTACTTGCTTTCAAAAAGGCTAGAAAGGAGGCCTCTGGAAACCACTGACCTACCTCTGTGCCTGAGAAGATCATGGATCCTCCTAGAAGCTGTGCTTCTAGAACGAGGAGGTGTTTTGGGACAGCTATCACGGTTTCACCAAGGGCAAGTCCTGACTGACCAACACAGTGGCCTTCTGTGATAGAATGACTCCATCAGTGGACAAGGCAAGGGTTAGATGTCACTTATCTGGAATTCTGTGAAGTCTTGGACATGGTCCCCCACAACACTCTTCTCTCTAAATTGGAGAGAAATGGATTCGATGGGTGGGCTGTTAGATGGACAAGAAATAGGTTGGATGGTCACATCCAGAGGGTAGTGGTCAATAGTTCAGAGTCCCGATGGATATCAGTGGCAAGTGGTGTCTCTCAGAGGTCTGAACTGGGACCAGTGTTATTTAATAACTTCATAAATGACACAGGGATTGAGTGCACCCTCAGCAGTTTTGCGAATGACACCGAGCTGAGTGAAACACCTGAAGGATGGGATGGCATCCAGATGGATGTGGACAAGTTCAAGTAGTGGGTCCATGGGAATTTCATGAGGTTTAACAAAACCAAATGCAAGGTGCTGTACCTGGGTCGGGGCAACCCCCAATATGAACACATGTTGGGGGATGAGCAGATTAAGACCAGCCGTGCCAAGGGTGCTTGGCGGTGCTGGTGGATGAGAGGCTGGACATGACTCAGCAATGGGCACTTGCAGCCCAGAAAGCCAATTGTATCATGGGCTGCATCAAAAGCAGTGTGGCCAGGTCAGGAGAAGTGATGCTGCCATAAACACTTGTGGAAAGGTGCTTTACTTCTTTCACATTGATTTTTCTTCCACTAGGAAGAAAAGATTCTGCTAGGAAAGGTTGCTTGTGTGAGCAAGGGTTTATGTGATGGCTGCCTAAGGATATTGTTTTTCTACTAGTAGACCTTGCTGCAAACTGGAAGCTTTTCCCAAAACTATGAAAACCAATAATCTTCCTTTTATTATACTATAAGACAAACTCTACTAAATATATATTTCTTTTAAAATAAAAGGTACTGTTCTTTATTGCATTTTCCTTGTAAAACCAACTTCATTAGTTTTATTGCACCATTTTTACTCATTAAAATTTAATAACATTTGTTGATGAAAGAAGGGAAGCTAAACAAATTTTAAAATAACTCAGAACTAACTTACTCCCTCCAATATATGAAGATGTTACATTGTTTTCTGGAATATTTTGGGCTTATTCCTAAAAGCATTTTAAGATTTTAGTGGGTTCTCTCAAATTCATTTAACTAGGAGATTTTATCCTTCATTTAATTCTTACTTTGTGGCTGGAAGTCTTCTGAGGGAAAGAAATATGGAAAACTTTATTTTTGTGTTCCTCCAAATGCGATTGTGGATCTTTCCATATTGGCTAAGTGGGGAAAAGGAGGCACATTTCATTTTCATGTATTAATTGGGGAGATGCTTCGGTTTTTGTGATCCACATATTAAAATATTTACATTGGAATTTTCAAAGAAGGAGAATAAAAAACAAAGGTCTGATATGACCAAAACCCTCCTCTTTTCCAGTAGCATGTAGAAAGAAAATAATATTTTGGAAAGGAACAGTGATCTTGTTCAGTCAGACTATTTGAAACTATTTTTTGCCTTCTTGATCTTCAGAGCTAGTTCTTAAAAAAGGTCTTTATTGGCAGTCAGAAAACACGTAGGGTAAGAAATAGGTACATATTCTCCCGTGCTTAGGAAAATGAGGATTTTATAATACCTGGAGTTGCAGACGTGTAGCAGGTGCTTCTATTTCAACTCAATTCCCTTTGCAGCAGAAATACAGAATCTACACTAAAAATGTCTCTTTGAACCAATTTGCTCAGTTGTACTAATGTTTTCACTAAGAAAACTTGTCATACATGCTTTCCTTTGAAAAACACCTATATTCTAGCTTCAAGAAGGTTATTAACATTATGACTTCTGGAGAATAAATAATAACACAGTTCAATTTTGCTCCTAGCTGCCAAATGATGCAAATACACCTTGGCATTGTGCAGTGATTTTTTAGGAAACATTTTGTCTGTATACCAACCTTTTACACAATCACAGGATTAGCTCACATCCAAATTTTTGCTATCTTTCAGTGCAGTTGCTTATTTCAAGTGATGCTTGTAATTTATGGTATTTAAAAGGATTCTTTTAAATTAAACAATGAACTGTTTTGGGATTTGTGTTTATCTTCTATCTCTTTAAAGGGATTCATTAAAATATGTAAGAGAAATAAGAGTAGTCTCTCTACTAAACATCTTCAAATAGGAGATTTCACACAAATACACCATTGCTGGTTAATAAAGGACAACACCAGATGTTTTCAAAAAGACCTACTAATCAATTAACTTATGCTGTCAGTTGCATCGTAATCCATTGTATTGGTTGTTTACAAAACTCGGGTTCCAGTATGGCAGGATTTGCACAGTATAAAGCAGATAGGGATCAAAATTGAGGTAACAATACAAGGCTGTTACATTAATTGACAAAACTGTGTCTCTTTGTTGGGCCTAAATTTAGTTCCTTGGAGTCCAAGAAAGGATATTAAATGTAAAATTGTAAGAATTTAGAGGAACTCAAAGGCATTCTGCTTATATTATATAAAGCCAGTGACAAATTAACCATTGACTTTCTGGCATGTGGGACGAGTGCTGCATTGTTCTAAGAGTTGCCTTCTAGAATATACATAACTCAGGAATTTTAACAAGTAGTTCCTTAATTTCCATGCAGGAAGTTTTTGATCTTCATCAGTGCTTTAGAGCATGTTCTTTATCTTCTTTTTGTTTAGATGAATCTACAATCTTGTGCACTAGAGCTCTGACTGTCCTCTAAGGATCTTGAAGTCACATTTTCATTTCTGTGAATGCAAGATGTGACAAAGAGTCTATAGGTGGCAGCCACTTGCAGCCTAGAAGGGTCCTCTACAATAATTCTTCAATGAAACATTAAGTATTAACAGTTGTGATGTTGACATGGCTGTGACACCATAAAAACTGAAGAATTAAGTCATAAAATCTATGGCTCTCACCTCAGGCTTTTCATTTTCATTATGAGGAGACCTCTTGAATTAAAATAGTTTGAAATGAACCTCTTCTATGTCCAAAAGAGTAGATCATCTGGAACTAATGACTACTAGTCTACTGGATATTGTTACTGCCAAACATTTCAGACTGAACTCTGGGTCTCTTCAAAATGTATTTTACAGCTGACTGCTAATACAGTCTTTGCTTTGTCAAGGGTCTAGATCTAGGGCTTTCTACAAAAATGTCTAAACAAGCTCATAAATCCACCTGTGGTGATTCTTCCAAGCACATCAGCACCTTTATTTATTGGCTTGAAAGGTCTTATTTAGCATTATTAATAAAAACAGGTATTTTGGCTGATTTTTCTCTGTTTTCCTTTCCATTAAGAAAGAAAATCCTTATACTTTTGAGTCAGGAATTAAAGATCTCATCTGCAAAGACTCATGCCTCTTCTAAATGGCTGTAATCTGGCACAACAAAATCAAAATCTAAAACTAAGTTTTTGTCATCCCCTAGCATACCATAGTGAACATTTATCACACAATTGAAGGAAACCCTTCTACAAAGAGTTGTTGTAGTACTGCTAATCCAATAATATAGTTACACAGGCCTCTGTTTCAGAGAAAATTATAAATTGCAGCTTACTTTGACAATGAATCTAACATTAAATTAAAGCTGTGTATTAATATTTTAAAGCCAGATGTTTAAGTGCATAGTGATAAAATAACTGGGTGCCTGGGTACAAAACAGATCTAAAATTGGTTTGTTTTTCAGGGATCTTAACAAGTATTGAGTGCTGCTGGAAACGTGGCTCCAACGGGGATAGTAAAAGACATTTACCATCTGGCCCATGAAGTTAAACAGGGTGTCCTGGGAGGCTGGAGAGATCAGGTTTTCTTCCTGTGTTAGGCTTTGAGTAAGTACCTGCACTGCTTACTAATGTACTTCCCACCTGCAGAGCCAGGGCAGGAAGAGGGAAATGACCATTCCTTCTCCTAGGAACACTCAGGAATTGACAGTGGTCTTGACCACCAGGTGGGGTGGTACTATGTATAAGATGACCTAGGATTCAAGACAGCACAACTGTATTTTTCATCTGTTCTGGGCTGTGTGAGTTTTATTCAGAGATGTGATGTCCTGCAGAGGCAGATATAAACAGGTTTGAAGTATCCTGATTGACAACTTCAGGTGTCCTGTACACACCACTCAGGTTTTACGTAGCCTACTGGTTGCATCACAGATGGACAGCAAAACACATATGGGATTTAAACTCATCTGAGATGGAAATCTAGTATTTGAAAAGTCAAAAATAGTGAGACAAGGTAGCATCTACAGTTTGTCTATCAGAAAGGAGCTCTGTTAAAAGAGGAGCACCTCTGTCAGTGCTTCAAACCATGCAAAAATGAAGAAGGTGTAAGTGATGAATGTGGATTGAGAGATTTTTCTGTACCGTAACAAACTGTGTCAGTTTTGATCTAGAAAATCCTGATGGCCAAGGCACTGCTGCACATGGGTATATGAAAAGTAATTGGGTAGAGCAGACCCACTGCTGGCAGATGTTATGCTCCGCAGTGATTTACATCTTCACTGGAAAAAGCTTATGTACTGCAAAAGGTTGAAGATCACATCTTCAGTAGGCACAAGTAAGGCTTAGGATGTGTCTCTGCCAATGTTTGACTCACTTTGTGTTTCCACTTCAGGATTCCTAGCTGGGAGCCCTTACACAGAATGCAACACCCATATTTTGAAAACTTAGTACTGCGGTCCTTACCAGCTCATGTGTCTTCCTTCTTCATGTGTCATGTTCAGAGTACCCATGGGATTAATATTCCCCCAGTATCCTGCTCCACACCCTCTCCACAAGATTTACTGCACTGTTAGCTCACTCGCTGCCCATCTGCAGTGAAAAGTTCGTTGAATGACAACAGGGAATGTCAGCAAAAATAACCCAAAAGTACTGCAAATGTCTCAAGATAAAACAATTTGCTTAAGGATTACTTAAATTAGCAGCTCAGGCTGGAGTTAGATACCTTTGCATTTTTCTCTAGTGTTCATTTAGACTTTTGTCCAGTGTAGATTCCTGTGATGTCCAGCTACCCTTTCATCTCAGCATCCTTGGAAGATCTAAGATACAGGAAGGGTAATACAGCTTAGTGGGAAATGCTTTATATGAACAGAAGACACATGTGGGAGGGGGATAAACAACTGATATCAAATCCATGTCTTTCTTTACTTTGGTCAAGGCACTGGATTAAGTTTGGCTGAAAACTTTCCACATTTTTCAAACCACTTCTCACTTGAAACACTGATTTTTCTAAAAAAAAATATTTTTATTTTTAATCTAATGTAAAATTTTTTGCACTGGAGAAAATTATTTCTGAGATGAGTTGCAGTTTTGGGAGGTTTTGTGTGTAGTTTACAGTATACTTACATTGGTTTTTCAAGAAAATAAGTATTCCACTGAAGTTTGCTATGTTTCATGGATGCTATAGTTCTGTGTTCCTCATCTTTTTTTGATTCAGACTTCCCCATGAGATCACTTTTTCTGTGCCTGTCTTTGGTGCAAATGTCCCATTCCTA
The DNA here is from genome assembly GCA_035047865.1 of Dendrocincla tyrannina. Taxonomy (NCBI): domain Eukaryota; kingdom Metazoa; phylum Chordata; class Aves; order Passeriformes; family Dendrocolaptidae; genus Dendrocincla; species Dendrocincla tyrannina. Next base: position 17,107,413 of record JAWWMP010000132.1, read on the forward strand.
TCACTGGGATTTTCCCTACAAAAGGCAAGAGGAAAAGACATTTGAGCCATCTTAGTTCATCAGATGCCAGCTTTCTGAAATAAATGCTTCAATTTTCAGACTAATTGGGAGTTCAAAATTGTCACTATAAAGAAGAAATTTCAGTTCCCTACAAGTTGAAGCAATTATTATTTTTTTCAAATGGTTTTAGTGGCATGAAAGTTGTAGAAGTAATTTAGATTGTGACGACTGTAATTCTTAGAGAGCCCATTAACTCTTATTGTGAGACCCCTTTTTTTTTGCTTTTCCTCCTTTCAGATGATGTCCGTAACAGTTTGTGCCAGTCTGACTGAGCCAGACTCATCTTCAAAGGAGAGTGTTAGCAGGTATTTTTCAAAGGCTTTTTTTTTTCTTCTTCTGATAATGTAACCTTTAACACAGACTCATCATTAACTGCAGTCATTTAACATGAAATGTCAGTAGCAGGGTATTTTTCCAGTTACCATAGCAACATCATAGGACATCAGATGGTCTCAATAAACAAAAATCCACTGAAACATTATTATTATTTTTTAGCCACCTCTATTAAGACAGTTTAGTTTATCTAGGATCAGGTGGTGATGAGTTCAGCTTGTATTTTTGTACCTTCATGTGACATTTGGTATTTTTGAGCATGTGTTGCCCTTGGTATATTTTGCTTGCCTACACATCCTCCTACTCCCCCCAAGCAGTGCTGTACTAAAGTAAGTTTGTAAAAACTCATCTGTCCGCCTGCCTTTTTGCTGCCTGCAATCTCTGCAGTTCTCCTGCCTAATGACAGGGAATGTCATTGTGAAGAGAAAGAGGATGCATTTAATAAGCCAGTCATTTCTCTCCGCTACTTATTATTACTTTTTTTAACATGACAAAGAAGTAGCTGTCTGTGCACTCCTCCAGTCCTCATATCTCATTAGGTGTCCAGGATTCCACAGACCTGCATTTCCTTCTGCTGCATGGAAGAACAAGGATGAAAATATCTGTATAGTTCTCTGTATAGATTTTTCCCTCCAGACTCAATGAAATACCATCTGGAGGAAGTGAATGGAAGAGGGCTATACCTTATTTCTTGGGAGAGTTTGCAACAAAACATCTTGACAGTGTCAGTTCCTGTATTGGAAAAACTGTGCAAATATTTACAGAAGTGACCTCACTTGTTTTATGAATATTGTCCTTGCTCGTTAACTGCATCTCATGATACTTAGAGTCCCATGGAAACAGAACTAATTAAAGCAACACTCACAAAAGCCAGTGTAAATGTCACATTTCATTGCAAGCATCCACAATGTGGATACAAAACCACATGCAGAATTTAGTCTTCTACAAAGAAACAGGGTTATTTCAATTTTCTGATATACATGATGCTTGGAAGAAAAAAAAAAGTCACTGAATAACTAAAAAAGATATGTGAGTTCCTTATAAACATAAGATGTTATTCAGAAGAAAGTGTTTTCCTCCCACTGTCACAAGGCTATACCAACGCTCTGAAATCCTAATTAGTGATGGGCCATGAGGCAATCTCGGTATAGTTCTGTGTCCACCTACTCCCAGATATCAACTAATTCAGTTGCAAAATCATGATGCTGAGTTCAGTTCTACAGACTTTTCAACAGTAGTGCAAAACATTTGAATAATTGTGTACAGTTGAAACTTTTTTCCCATTTTTCTGTCATTTATCCACCTGATACTCTTCATTTTCTGTATTCTAGATTTCACATTTTCAGGTCATGGGAAAGGTATAGCTTCTTTTTCCACTACTATGCCTGTGCCTCTTGAATGTATGGGACAGTATTGCCTCTGAGACAGAATTTATTTAACGGGTTCTGTTTTCTTACGATATAAAATTCTGGCTTAATCGCTTTAGGAAGTGCCCTGAAGTACTACCTGAATGAGAAAGTTTTGTCCATTTTCAAAAATGAAATGCTTCAGTTTTGAAGCCGGTCTCATTGTGCCTAAATATGAACAGGGAAGAACTTAAACTGTGGTCTGTTCAGAAGTGTGCATAACTCTAATACAGTGGGGCACAGCACGCAGCAATTGGAAGGAAATTCCCACACCACAGCTGCAAAGAAATCCTAGTAGGTATTGTTATTAGGTCTTGGGGTTAGAAATTTTTTAAAAAATGAAAACATTTTCCAGGTTAGTCTCTGGATCCCCCTTGTACACTTCTTGCCTGTAGAGATATATAAACAAGCATCAATAACAAGCAAATTGCCATAAGGATAAGGTACAGTCAAAACACTTTGTTATGATATAATTCTATCCAGAGAAACATTTTGAATTCAATTCAAGTGGTCACAATGTATTTGTGTTTCCACAGAGAAGTACAACATTATGACTTCAGAAAGTCTCACTACTGAAAGGCTTAATAAATTCATAGTCTGAACTCAAACTGGATAAAATACTAAACAAATTGTTTTTTCCACAGGCAAACTCAAATTGCTAGTCTGCTCTTGTGTAAGTAAAATTACAAAAGCTACTTCTTTCTTTTTTTTTTTTTTTTTTTAATATCTGCTTAGCTGAAGAAGAAATAAATTGCATTTGAGAACTTTAGATAGAGTTATCCAGGACAGGACTCAAAACTGAGCTTTAATTGTAGTTGACTGAGTTAATTGAGACTGTCATTTATTGAATAAAGTGATTTGGAATCAGGGGCCCACAAAATATCCCAAAATGCTTGAAAAACTTGTCAGTACCAACGTTACAAAAGTGTAATATTTTTTTCTGCAAGGATTAGTTCTTCCAGGAGCAGTTAGTATTTGGTGGGAGTAGTTTTCTCTTGACACATAGAAAAACTTATAGCAGCAATCATTAAACGAGACATTGATGGTAATTTTGTGGGTTTGTAGCATATAGGTTCTGAGGAAATACAAGAAATTCCCCAATTACACTGTTCATTACATTCTTATTTCACTGAATATGCCCATTTTTATATTAATTAAGGGCTGAGGGGAGTACAATTCACCTTGTCTAAAACATTTCCATGCTTCTACCTCTCTTCTATTGTTATTTTGTTTCTCCCATGTGAAAGAGTTCCCATATGAACTCCTCTGGTGGCCCTCCAGCTGATTTAATACCTCTTTTCAGAACTCTCTCTCTCTCTCTTTCTTTTCTTCATCCCAGTAGGTAAACAAAATTGAACAGGATTCCCTCTGAGAATACAATCTTCATATTATCTCAATGCATTTAAATAGTTTTGGCATAATTTTCTATATTTTTATGTTTCACAGTCTTGGGATATAGAGTGACAATATCTACATTCTTTTGAGCAATATATCCTCACTGTGTTCCTTCTGGTTTCTTCTTCCTTCGACAGACCTTTATTGAACTGCTCTGCCTCTTCTTCCCACCTTCATCTAATTTTGTCAGATGCTTCTAAAATTCATTACATCTTTTTCTAATCCCATCCATTTCTGTGATATGACATAGTTATAAGTAATAACATTTCTATACAGTCTTTTGAACATTTCTATTACTTTTCTGCACGTCGGCCACTGTCTTTAAAATGGAGAAATGATGTAATGAAAACTCCCTTGAAATCTTACAGTTGAGATGTGAGCACAAAGGCAGTGTAGACAACTATCCACTGCTGTATAAAACAAACAAACATAAAAAAACCCCAAGTGGTTGGAATTAGACACACAAGGCAACACCTTATTTCCTGTTTTACACATAATGTTGTAAAGAATCCTCTGACTCATAAAGATGCATGCCACCGAATTTTTAGCTCCACAGATTGCTCAGGATGTGCCGCCTGTCTTCATATCTGTAAACATGATTCTGACTACAGAGGAGCTTTGTATTAACATAAAAGTAACAGCAAAAATTTTTACATGGTGCAGGAATTTTTCACATTGCTATAAGGATTGTACATTAAAATATGAACATCCAATGAAGGAGACAGGCTGTATGCAGCTTACAGTCTTCATTTAGGAAATGCTTTCATTTATTTTGCTAGTCTATAGACAATATCCAACTGACAGTATCACTTTATGCCAAGGAAAGTGTTAGCACACACACATCTCTTCCCATCTTCTTTCCCCAAAGAAATCAATTTAGATGAATGCTGAAATGAAAATTTCAGTGGGGAAATGATTGTAACTACTAGAAATTAATCTGGGTAGACCTATAATTTAATTCTTAGTGTGACAGTGAATCTGGTTACATTATTTAATGTAAACTAATAGTTTATTGCAACCGTAGGGATAGAATGGGATAACAATTAATACCATACAAGTAACTATTATGGCCTGTGTGCCTAAATCAATGTAACATATTCTAAGCATAGCTAAAACTATAAAATTACAAAATACCAGAGATATGAGGCAGAGAGGACTCAGGGATTTTCAGGTGCAAAATGTGCGAAGGAACACTAGGAGTGCCCTCTAGGCAATAAATGTAATCAACTGCAAATTAAATTATTATATTCCTGTTTCTTTTGTAGATACCCTTTTATTGGTGAACGTAATAAAAAAGGGGTCTGGCATAGGTGCTACCAAATTCTGTTGATTACTCCCTTTAATAGGACATTTTGTTTTGAATATTTCTGTTTCTGCTGCGACTTTGAATCCAGACATCTTGCATTCTCTAAATTGTTTTATTTTGTTACTATTTATGAGGCTGGGCTATGATAATTACTGATTGTATAATTGGGAAGAAACAGACTGAGTAATTTGCCTAAGATCAAAGTAGGTTGATGGTATGGAAAAAGGGCAAAGATTCAAACCTACAGCTCAAACACTAAGCTACAGTTTAAACCATTCTTTTCACCTATTAAGAGATATCACTTGCCTCCCTCCCTTGAGGACAATCTGAGTTTTATTTTACATTTAAAATTAAGGTTCACCTTTCACATGACACTGGAAAAACATGATTCCTCCTCAATTTACAGCACTTATCTTCTCAGGGCAAAATGAACTTTTTTAGAATTTACTAGGACACCATTAATTAGTTTAGGACTGAAAATTAATTTTAAGTCACGTCTTTTAAAAACTTTAACATCTGTGCTACTAATTTTTTTTTTGTCCTAAAGCTTCTTAGTTCCCTTAGTCAGAGAGTAACAAAACCTCTCCAAACTATTGACACTATTAAAAATAATTGAAAGTATGTGTGTAAGTTATATCTGAGGAGGAAATTAGTTTGCAATTAAGTGAAATTATTGATGATAATTTCTTTTCTTGACTGTGTAATGATGGGGTTTAGGAAATACATAATGTCTCCTAATGGTTTGGGGTTTTTTTACCCTTAAGTTAGCCTCAGCCTTAAAACTATCTTAGCTTTGTTTGTGTGGTAATTGTCACCAAGGGGAGAATTTAGAGTGCATCAGTCAGTTGGATTTGTTCCGGGTCCTCCTCTTTCTCCCAGAAATGATAACAGTAATTATTTTGGGGTTAGAAGTAAGGGTGGACTCATCTGCATCACATTCCCTCCTGCACTTTCTTCCCCTAATTATCCCTGGGATGCAAAGCCCCAAGTCCTGCTAGAAGTTGCTATGGAGGAAATGGAAATACGGGCTGGAATTATTTCAAGCACCTTACCAACAAAATATCCTGCTCCTCTGTAAGCATAAGCTTAGGTGGATTGCTTCTGTGACAAGTTCCACACTCAGTATGCTGACAGGCCTTTGTGCTGCCATACATCCTTGGATTTACTACATAAAGGGTTCAGAGCACTAAACTGAGCTTGCACTGGTGCACTCAAAGTTCTATGCCTTTGAGCATTTGATTGGCACAGAGCCGAACACATTAGAAGGCTGGGCCCATTTGGCCCTCTGGCACTCAGTGCAAGTCGGGTCTTTTCAGTGTGCCCTGCTGATGTGAAGGTGATCATTTATGTGTACCCATGGAGGACCTACCACAGGCAAATCAGAATCTGTCTGCTGTTGTGTGCTTCACAAGTCGTCCTTTGGATAACACGAGAAACAGAGGATTAGTAAGAGTCTCGCTGCTCCCAGTGAGAAACTGCAAGGAATAAGGAGTCTTCTACCATCTGGGAGGTACAGATGGAGGGAAAGCAGAAGCTGCTGCTCAGTTGTTTCCCTCAACAAGGCAAAAATATTTTTGCAGGACACGGGGGCTATTAAAGGCACAAATTTTCTTTGAGATTAGCAGGTTCCGTTGGTTGGCATGGTTGATTCTTCAAGCTATTGTAAGTACTGACAACTTCCTCCAAAATTACATTGGAACCTTTACCTCCTTACCCAAAAGACCAGTTTCACATGGGTCAGTTTGTATCTTTACCCCAAGATGCTGTGCCAGTGAAAGTAACACACTTGGGAGCTCTACAGTGGAGCTGAACCTGTCTCTGAGGGAACACAACTTTACATCAGAGGGCTTTGAGCTATGCAAAGACTTGTCCTGAGTCAGGAAAAGCTCTTCTTTCCAATACAATATAGTAACAGCAACGAGTGGAATGGCTGTACTGTGAGGGTGGGACAGAGATCAAGGGTAGTTCAATTATGACATGCAGACTGAGAAATTTTGTCTCAGCTCTGTCTAAAGACAGTGATGGAAGGTCATTATGACAGAAAAAAAAAGAGAATATGAAAGGCAGGGAAATAGAAATTGCAATATTCCAAATGTATAGAAAGCACTAAGATTTCAATGAATTTACAGGGTATTCAGATATCCACCATCTCACATTACACACTACTCTTTCACTGCTAATACCTACACCTCTCAAGAATTGAAGGTCACCCATAGAGGGCCCTGAGGCATATTGTGACAACATCTATAAAATATAACCCAGTTCTGACTCTAATTCTGCCCTTTCCTGATCACCCTTTGGAGCTGGCTACCCCACACTATGAATACAGGCAGAGGAAGTACACACTCCCTCACTTTTTTATACATATTTCTGAAATATCTGCTTGTGACTAATCCTGCAGTGCCAGAGTACAGGGAAAGAACCCTAATTCCCCCTTAAACTGAGGTGTGCTGTGACTTGTGGAACCGCATAAAGCAAAATAATCTATCTACAGACAAAAGGTAACAGATTCCGAGTTTCAGGAGTTAATCTCTGGTGTGCTGACATGAGATATACAGATTAATAACAGATAAGTGGAGAAACTCACTTGATACTAAACGTAGAATGGATGGTTTCATCAAATATATCATACACTGTCCTATCTAGATTCCTGTCACACCTGTAAGTATAGAATTTGAAGAAGACTGTAATTGGTAGCTTCAAAAACATAAGTGCGCTGTCAGCTTGTAGCTTCCTTATTCATAGGCCATGCTAGGGAAGGAATTCTCTAGAATTACAATTTATTTCAAACCAGCAAAACAATCTGGTTTAAAAAATAAATGACAAGTGAAGAAACAAGCCAGCCGACAGTGATGTATAAAATAAATTCCAAAATTAGGACTTCGGCTTTAGTCAAATGTTGTCAAAATGCTCTGAAATTGATCCTAGTTGATGCATTCTTATTTGCCCAACAACTGAATTACTTTTCAGTGAGTAAAAGCATTTTTTAATTACTCCAATGAAAAACTTATGACAGGCTGTTTTCCTATAACCATATAATTTCATGGTATATTCTTGATTCAACAACAGTGGTACCTTTGAGATTATGACATTGGATAAAAAGCACCACATTTAGCCAATGAAATATCTTTGTGTGTCTTCTTGTATTCTTGCATGTCGTTCGTGTTAGTACTTATTCTTATTTTCAAGAATGTTGAAAGAGTACATATGAAATAAATAAAGAAGAATGACAAAAAAAAAATCTAACAGGTTATCTGAGAGGCTCTTAGAGCATTAAAAAAATCTATAAACATTGCTAGGCCTGCAACAAAACTGGTTTAGCTTTTTCACCTTTGGTGGTATCGTATCTGATGTCCTTCACATCTCCTCCATCTGACACAAATTTTTTTACCACAGAAAGGCCAAGTGAAGAAAGGCCACCACGGTAACTCTTGAATGTGAACCAGTTCAGAGTTTAAAGGCAGATGCTATGATCTAAATTTATCTCAGGAAGATGACACAAATAATATTGGTTTAGAAGAACAAAACAGCAACCACAAAGTTGTCGGTACAGCTGAACTCACATTTGATTTGCCCTGAAACCTCATAGTTTGGTACAAAGCTGAAGTAGGTTCAGTTCAGGTTTTACACACCTAAACCTGGTGAAAGCCTACAAAAGCCAGAACACCATGAGCATTCTCCATTATTAACATTGCAAAAACATGAAGAAAAATAAATTCTGGTATTAGAAAGAGATAGCCATTTGCTTATCTTTTCTATACATTCTAACCCATATAGGATGTTCTTAATAAAAACACTGGACATATCTGTCTTAATCGCGTGTAGAGGTTTAAACGTGTACCATGCTATTTTCTCATCTGGAATAAATCAGTCTGCTTGAGCTAATTTCAGTAGTACATGCAAAGGCAGGAAAGAGTCCTGTGATTCTTTCTAGCAAGATATAAAACTTTCTGTGTATGCTCAAGTTTAAAGATTTAGCTACATGGAAATGATGGAGTATATGCTCCAAAATCAAATGTACCATACACCAACAGAAAGAATCCAGCCAGTGTCAGTAACAATTGATGTTCAATTTGGTGTCTTTAAGCTATCTAGAGATGTACGTATCTTGCCCTAGGGGTTCTTCTCCCTTAAAAACACCTGTGATCATTGCCTTGGATAAGAGGGGCCAGAAGATTGTTTAAAAATTGCTCAGAAAGCTCAACAGAAACCTATAACTCCTGCAGAAAAGAAGTGTCTGGAGACGTCCTTTTCCAAGTATTGCACCTTACCAATGAAAAAATATCTCTTCCTATTGGCCAGATCTGAAGTTTTCTGGCAAATCAGCCTGCATGTCAGGACCTGAAGATGGCAAAAGAAACACTAACATGCAGTGAGGGAAAGTTTTCTGGGTACAGATAGATATTTAACTCAATGTCAGCATTATGAAAAAGTTGGTCCTGGTAGGGTAGTTTTGCTACCAGGTGGATTCACAGTAGGGCAACTGCAATAAATTCATGCAAAAGTACAAATTTAAGCCATTGGGCTGATGGTGAAAGAAATAAAATTTGATACTTGAAGCAGATAATTTTCCTCCCTGAGGTGTGAGAAGCAAGTTTTATATTTAACTGATAAACAAATCCAGTAGCAGTGTTACTATTTTTTGTAGATGTTAAGTTTGGTTCAAGGCTCTAAGTGCAAGAGCTGTGTAAGTAATTGATGCATATAGAAAATGTTCATCTTGTAAATCTTTCAGTGACAATAATTAGGAATAGTTTTTTATACTCACCATGAGGCTTCCCTAGGAAGGTCTCAGGGATCCTCACCATTCAACAATTAAGTCTAGTAGCAGCTTCTGTGCTGCTTAAGAATTTTACTAGCTTGGAGAGAAGCAAACTCAGATAAAACTAACATTCTTCTCTTGTCCTTATTTCTTCAATATGCAAAGAAGGAGATGTTTTCAGAAGAGATGGGGACATTGTCAACTGCCTTGTCATCTTAGTTTGCATGAAGGCTAAATCCAGAAGACTGTAATATTTACTAACATAAGGCGTAGCTGTATACTTTTGAATAATTCTACCCTGTTGCTACAGGAATATGTTTTCTTATAGATGGTGTTCCTGCTATACTGTGGCATTGTTCTGTGGAGATAACAGAGATATGGCTGCTTTCACTGTGACTACATTCATGTCCACCATGAGTCAGCCTTCCTGGACAGTTAACAAAACTCTTGGAATGGGTCTTGAGTAGTAATTGTCCTGTGAGATGAGACTCATAAAGGTAAACACCAAGCAAGCATACAGCAAAACATAGATCTTTGCTGGAATTGGACAGCACAGCTTTCTTCCCAAATATCTTCTCCTCCATCCCATCTCTCCTGCCATATAGTAAGGATGCATATTATCAGAAGGTAATATGGACATTAATTTGCAGGAGTAGCATTCCTTGAGGGGACAGATTCCCTGGGCTGATTTGGCCAAGTGGAGATTTGTGTGTATGAGCTGATCATCTGGATTTTGTACTATTGAAAGGTGCTTCTGGTGCTATCCTAGTTTTAGCTGGAATATAGTTAATTTTCTTCCTAATAGCTGATACAATATTGTGGTTTGGATTTAAAATGACAATAACATTGATAACACACTGGTGGGTTTTTTTCTTGCTAAGTTGTGTGTCCACTAAGTGAGAAGGCTGGACAGGCTCAAGAAGTTGGGAGGAGACAAAGAGGACAGCTGACCCAAACTGGTCAAAGGGATATTCCATTCCATATGACACAACTTTTAGCATATGAACACAGTGGAATAGCTGACTGGGGTCCACTGCCTGGGAACTGGTTGGGCATTGGTCAGTGACTGGTGAGCAATTGCATTGTTCATCACTTTTTTTGTATATTCTAATTCTTTCATCATTATTAGCAATATTATTATTTCCTTCTTTTCTATCCCATTAAACTGTCTTTATACCAACCCATGACTCTTGTCACCTTTACTCTTTCAATTCTCTCCCACGTCCTACTGGGATGGAGGGAGTGAGTGAGTGGCTGTGGGGCTTAATTGCCAGCTGAGGTTAAACCATGTCAAGTGCATAATATAAACTCAACAGAAACTGGGTATTTGAAATAGGTCAGACGAATGAAAGGCTAAAAGTAAATGTTTTTCTTCACTAACAACAAACATATCCAGATCAAAAACATATATATCTACCTCTTACACATATGACATGAAATAGGAGAACTTCCACATACTAAACTCCTTTTGTCTTGAAGGTTGTTGCTACCAGTAGGCCTTAGTTGGCCTCCAACTAACCCTATCTTACATTACCAGAGAAGAAGAATCAAAAATACTGAAACATGGACTCGAGTTTTCTAAAAAGGAGTTGCTGGGAATTTAGTCTTGGCCTCACTGACATTATCGGAAGTTCTGACCCTGATCTTACTTGGGACATTAATTCACAGTAGCTCTGGAAGCAGAGTGGGTGCCCAGCCCTGTTTAATCCAGATGTATCTAATCTAGCACGGTTTAACACAACGTATTGCCATCTATCCATTGCCAAAGGGAGGTTCCATTATACATAGAAAAGGGGTGCAAATTTTATTTTTTCTTGAAAAATTATACAGAAGTATCTTGCTCCATCAAGCTCCCCTTGCAACTCTGACACTGCTTGTTATTATCAATGCTTTTGATATTTTCCAATTCTCAGTTTACCTTCCTCTTCTGAATTGTAATTACTGTAGGAAAAAAAAAGGTACTTACAACTTTTTACATAATACAGTAACTTTTTCAGCTCTAATAAGGAACATAAATTAGCTCACAGGGGATTTGATAAGCAAAAATACAGCAAAGCCGGCCAAACACTTTGCTTGCCTCTAGAGAGTGTCAGTGTGGTTTTCATGGGTCACCTCCTACATCCAACAAGTCACTAATGTTTCACTGTAGTCTCTCAAAAATGGTAGTAGGCTTATCCTCTCATTCGTGATGACTTTAATGCCCTGTATGTTGGTGGGTTTTTTCTAACATTTGACCTCAGTTTCACCATTTTTTTCCCTTCTTGTTCACACTACACACAGTAATAGCAGATCAAGCAGTTGCTGTCACCCTTGTTTTACGAGTGGAATCTCGGAAACACAGTTATAAAAAAAGAGAGTAACAGCGCTGAGACAGGCACAAAGACTCCCCAACCACTTCTGTTCCCAATAAATCCCATAGCCCAATAACATGTGTAGAGAGGACTTAAACTAAGTTTACGTAAATTAAGCACCTCCCAAGAAGGAAGGTACCTAAATGACATGGGAGGAACTACAGAAAACTTGTTAGCAACTAATAGCAGTGAGAGGCTGCAGGACACTGATATCTCTGACCACCTGACTTTTCCTTTTATTCTGATTTGAACAAAGAATTTTATGCTGATTTGTATAAATAATTATTTTTAAAATGGAAGGAACCTTAAGGAAAAAAAAAAAGCAGAGAAAACATCAACACTGTCATAAGAAACAATGTTGCTTTATAATTTTAGTCTTGAGCACGAAGAAGTAGCAATGTAAGGATATCATTGCATGTATTTGGAGAGGGAGTAAAGGTAATGCTCAGACCTCTCACCTGTGATGTCAAAACCAAGCGCAGAATTAAGACAGAAAATGGCAAGTTATATATGGCTATCCTTTCAATGAATGAGGAGGGCGAGCAAGAAATAATCTACCTGCAAAGTGCTAATTATTCTCCTGTATGAAGAGGAAAAGAAAGAAATATTTTGTGAAGGTGATGAATGAGATAAGGTATCTGCAAAGTATTAATTTCCTTGTTGTTGAGTGGGTGGAGAGGAGAGACCTCTCTTACCTGGGCAGGGTTGTCAGATTGTTCACGCCATTCTACCTAATGCATTTTTAGCAGAAGGTGATGCTGTTTTTCCAGTTCTGTTGACCTGAATGACTGTGTTGCCAATCCAGAGAAAACTTTATGGAAAGAATGGTTCTGGTTTCTTATAATTTAGTAAACCTGTGAGTTTTTAAAAGGAGTCGCCTGTTGAATGTAGCAAGCAATAAGAGAAGGAAGCAAGTGATGAGAGGAGGACAGAAGAAAGAGCGGGAAGAATAAATAAATAAGAAGAATAATAAAAAGAGAACATCAAGAAGGAAGATGGGTATCTGAGAATTCTTTTCTGAGCTTGGTAGACAGGTTGTTCATAAGAAGAGCAGGGGAAGTTTCCCATTCTGATTCTTTTTTCTTTCGTATTGATGCTATGAGTGATTACATGCTGGAAAGTCTGTGCATAAGCAAGCTGTTACAAGAGAAGAATGGAGTTATGGAAGGTGAGGTATGGATTGTCATTGTCCTGAGAGATTGTTGCAAACCCTTCAGTGGGGAAGTATCTGCCATATAAAAGCTCTCCTCTTTATCTCTTTTCAGAGGCCATGGGTCAAGATCTGCAGCCCAGACAGCTCACCCAATCCTAGTTTCAGTGCACTAGAAGTTCTGAATGCATCAGAGTGTTAAGAATCACAGCACGATGGTACCGTGTGTTCTTCATCTCCCTGTGATGTCTTGGAGCTGGAGGGTACCAGCATCAGCAGCGAGGAGGGTTTAAATTCATTTGAAATAAACCTGCCTGGAAACTTTCCCCTGAAATCCTGAGGGTATCTCCCCAAGGAAAAACAGCTTTTGCAAAGAGCTCTAGATTTCTATGTATGCTTCTGCAAAGAACAATTTATTTCTTGAGGGAAGGGGAAAGAAATGTTGAATGAAGGCATGTTTTATCACAGCTAAAAAGATTTTTATGGGTGTTTACCTTCTTGGCAGCTGACAAATCTAGGAGACAGTTTTATGAGAGATTAAATTCTAGATGTCTACAGATTTAGTACTTCTGTTGCTTTTTTCAGACTATGATTTCAGGTCAACTTAATGGAAACTTGATGTGATAAGACTTTTGTATTTGTAAAATAGTATTGTTATATTGTTTGTGGCTGGGGTTTTGTTTGTCTGTCTGTTTGTTTGTTTTCTAGAGTGCTATTCAGCCAGGAAAAGTGTTGAATGAATTTAAATTAAGAGGAACCATACGAGGTCAGGGATTAACACAGGATGAAAAAAAACAAAGGTGGGGAGAAAAAGAGTTAATAACTGAATATATATAAGTGTTTGTGATTGGGCTCTGAAGTTACACTACCCAGCTCCACAAAAAAAAAAAAAAAAAAAGAGAGAGTGAGAGAAGCAAATATTGGCAATAAGGCAATGACAAAGCAAGAAAGTAAGATAAACACAATGAAGTACAAGCAAGTCCCTTCTAGTACAATTTCTTTAAAGCAGACTGCCGATTTAGATAATTTTCAAGCATCTAGGCATTGTGGCTATCAAACGCAAATATCTTAATTGCTTTCTCACAGGTCTCACACACTACTGCTTCTTCTTTATCTGCTTTTTCTTGAAGGCATCTTGTTAAACCTTTCCTGACCAATTTTCTTTCTACCAGTTTGGACTATTTTTCACTTTTAAAAGTTACTCAGCTTCCTATAATCCCTTAATCCAATATTTTTTTTTGTTATGGTTCAGTTGTTACTGGTGGGGAAGAAGCTCATATTTGTGTGGTCCATTCATTAGTCTGAACAAATGAGAAGAAATTTTCTACATGTAATGTAGTTGCAATTATTATTTCCTCTACTTGAAGTGGGGAATAAATCACAGAAAGAATCAGCACATTGATCATACAACATTATTTCTTCAGCTGTATAGAGAGCTAAACAGATTAAAATTTCTTAATTGTAACAAACCACTATAGAAGAGAAATAACTCTCCAGTGGAGAAGTGCACACATGAAATGTTACTGACACTTGTTCTATTTGCTTAAGCGGTCTTCAGGTTTTAAGCATTGGCTTGATGTGTGCTGGGTTTGAAAAATCTGACTACTGAGATGAATAAATAAGGAAAGATTTCAAAGGGACCTTGGAAGTTTTGTTCTGCTTTCAAAAAACACTGTGTTTATTTGTTTGTGTAACTGTGTGGTGGAATGCTAAAATTTGTGTGTTCGGGTAATGCTGGTTAAAGAAGATGTTAACTTTTGTATATTTCTGTGAAGAATGTGTTGCTTACACTCAAAAAGATGTGTTAAAAGAAATCCCTTTTTTTCTTAAACATCTTCGATTGCTGCACTTTTTTGGGAGAAAAAAACAAGATTGTGAACATAGAACAATAAAAATTGACTCATCCTCTAAACCCAGAAGAAATTAATCAAAATTGTTAGTAGAAACATTGCTCCCAGTCTCTACACTATTAGAAACATTTGTTAAGATTAAATCTTCCTGTCTTAGTTCTATATGGAAAAAGTATAATTGAACTGTTGAGAAACGCCACCCCATTGCTATCTGTGTGTTATTATAGGCAGGGAAACACAAAAAGCTTTTAAAGGGTTCCTGCACATAAATGATGAATCAGAAAATGTGTCCTTAGAGTGAAACCATCAGAAAAGGCAGATGCAGGGGCTGCCTGGGATAATAGGATTTCTGTTCCGTAAACAAGGGCTTCAGTGCTTGTTAAGTGACAGAGATGGTAGATGTTAGAATGTTGAAAATTGTGTTTTGGTGGTAGGGTTCATACTGGTTGGTACTAACCTAAAAAAACCAGTTTTGCTTCAGCATTTCAAGGGAGCTCTATTGCTAATACTGCCACCCTCTTTTCTGAGCCAGACTTTCTGACCATGCTCTCTCATGGGAATAGTTGCATGTACAAGCTTGTTTCATGAAAATCAAGTAAGCAGAATATGTCAGTATGTCAATTTTGCTCAGTAATTTTTGCTTTCATATTTGTCTGTTACTCCTTCTTGGCACTTTTTATTGATTAATATTTTTTTGTTTTCTGTTTAAATAGTATAAAAAAACCCTCTTAATTGAAGAAAATACAAGAAAAAGGGGAGAATGTGATTTTTCAGTGAATATAATGTGTTTTTTCAATGATTGAAAAGACCATACTAGAAAGCCTGATCTTTTTGCCAACAATTAACTGTGGGTACATAACTGTGTTTGCAGAGGAGTGGTAGTGTGTAGTACAGTGGAGTACTTCTTATCCAAGGGGATGATATAATAGTAAAAGACTGTTTTCATTGAATGATACATTGTCATAAAACTCAGTGCTATCTGTATGAGCACTGTCTCATAATAAAAAGTAATGAGTGTATAAAGTATTTAAAACACATTTTGTTTCTGAAATGGGTCATGAACAAATATACAGGATGGTATGTTCAGCTTTGCAATAGTTCTGCAATACGAAATGGGATTAATTTAGTGGCACATAAATTCAGGCCACCAGGATATGAAGTGAGGAACGTCATGTGCCTCTGAAGCTTAGGTCCTTAACTGTGGTCCCCTGGGATTCCGAGGGTACCTTGGCTGGTGCTTTTGGCACAAGTCAGATCTACTGATCTTTGCAGTTTTCCTCAGATGGATGGAAGCAAATTCTGTCTTTATTGTCCCATACCGTATTGTTCTTGATCTGGAGTGCTTGAGCTGGATACCTCAGAGCTCTTTTTAATTTGCATAGCATCTGGCCAGCTTGGGGGTGTGAAGTGCAAACTCAGAGCATCAGGATCTGACCCAGGAATTTCCACCTGAAAATAAGCTTGTGAGGTACCCAGCAATATCCAAATGAGTGGAGCAAAAGTAGCATTTCTGCTGTGTAAACAGGATCCTAAAGATAATGTTTACTGTTGAAGAAAATATCAGAAAAACAAGATTGCTGGCAATGTCAGTTATTATCTAAATTACTTAATATCAAACTTCCAGACTTGGAATGCATCACTCAGCTTGTTTCTAAACAGAGTTTTTGCTTCTTTGAAACAGCTCACAGTCATATTAAAAGATTGCTTAAATGTGTCAAAGAATGAACATTGCAAAGTTCAACAATTTTTAAGTAATTTTATGGTAAAGAGAATTTCTTTTCAGTCCCAAATCATGGCAGAGGCTAGATTATTTCACTTGAGAAATAGTTTTGTGAAACTCTAAATAAACAAACCAATCTCTCAAAATTCAGGAGTTTCTAGTGTTGAATGAGAGTCTTTTTACTTGCTCTCACTTAAAGAAGGCTTTGGTAGATGCCAGCTTTGTTAGGTTACCCTGTACTTGGCACATCCAGTCCTGCTAAACATTTTCCTGCTTTCAAACTATTTAGATGTGCAGCACACATCTCCTCAAATGCACTCAGCTAATGTACCATTAGCCACTGGAATAACTACTGTAGATGAGAAGTGCTTTGAGAATATTATATTCTACAATATTTGCACTGCCAAGGCTTTTGCAGATTCTGTTTGTGGCTTTCAAGCCACTCAGCAAAGGGAAAGAAACAGCCCTCTGTTACATGCAGAACTTTCTAGGTCTCAGAGAGCAGAAGTGATTCTGGTTCTTGAGGGACTCGTTCTGTCAAATACACACACACCATCATTACCATTTTAATATCAGTGCTATGGTGCTGATTAGAGTTTTTAAGCAACTCTGGTGGTTTTACCATCTGTGGCAGGGAATTTAATTGGTGCAGCAGTGCTGTGTTAAGCAGCTGAAGTGTCCACAAGGGACTGCCTGGCTCCCAGCTCCCTGTGAAGACAGGAGGAGATCCTCAACAGCTTGTCCAGAGTAGCTGATGATCTTATCCCTTATGTTCATGTTTTACCAAAGCGTATGGCTGTGGGCAAACATAATCTTTCAGCTTCAGCTGTGCCATGTGAACAGGGTACTTCCTTGAGCTACTTGTGTCTGAAGGAAAGCTTGTGTAAGGTTTAGCTAAGGACTAAAGTACAGTCAGTCTTCCTCCTCAGAACAAAAATACAGCAGTCACATGACAAAAATGCATTAATCCAGTTCAAATAGTTTGGCTCTGAAAACACAGGTGTAACATAAGTTCAGGTCACCTCAGCTGAGAGGGAGCAGTGTGGTGCTGCTGCACGACCTAACAAGATCCTGTCCTGATTCCAGGTACTTTGTGCCAGGAATTAGTCTGTGATTCCAAATCCACTTTGGCTGCATGGTTCAGGCATTATTTTAAACACAAAATATATACAGAAATTGCTTTTTAAAAAAACAAACAAAAAGTCCTTCTTTGAGGTCAGCTGGAGAATGTTTCTGCTCAGATTTATCCCATTCTGATTTTTCTGAAACCATTCAAAAGTGATTTTTCCCATGAAACTCTTTTGGTTTAGATCTGCTGCTTATTTCACATCCCTGGCTTTACCAGATCATCAAGTCTAGAGAGCATTGCCCTGTGAGAACCACTGAGTGAAAATGTGAGCTCATACATACAATAGAAAGCTCAACGCCAATACCCAGGTAAATAACAGTTGTTGACAATTTTCCGTTAATAGGCTTTTTTACCAGGGGTTTTGTGTGTATTTTTTTAACTATGCAGTCAAATAAAACCTGTAGTCCTGAACACTTGGTTACAGAGACTGTCTCTTTGGCACATGGACATAGATAAGTAAATTTTGAAGTGGTGTAAAGTTCATGCTCTAGCATTATACTATTACTTACAAAAGTATATATAATGTACTTCTTAAGCAATTGCTGTTCAGTTGATGAGCTCAAGATAAATTGCAGCTTTCTGTGTTTTATCATTTTTGTTTAAATTTTATTTCCACAAAAATAAGAAGGTTGAATAGTCTTTTCAGAGACCTAGCTCAGCTTCTATTGCCCTTCTCTCTAACCAAGTATTTTAACAAATACTGTAATCAAGAAAATAGAGGTTGGTTGCACACTGCAGCCTTTTGTATTATCGCATCTCCTTTATGGAAAATCAATGGTGACAGGGCCTACAGGGTGTTAGACCCCCAGCTATTTCTGTGCCCTGCCTTCTTAAATGCTGTTGGGGATGATTGCATACACTTTTCTGAAAAGAGATGAGTTCTCTCTCCCAGTAAAGTGTGAACCATACAGGAAAGACAGTTGCTTTTTAATATCTATCTTTTTTTACTGTTTTATTGTAGTAAAGCATATGCAGCAAAGCAGGCATCTCAAAGACAGCAAGGAATTCAAATGAGAATCTTCTTCAGAATGAAAAATCAAGGTTGCCATGAACAGTTTTTCAGAATGTTTTCTCTCATCAAAGAGAAAATATTTTTTGCTCTGTGCTTTTTTTCAGAAATGTGATACTCACAACCTCTTTGTCTTACGTTTGAACTGCTGGATGGAGGGGCAATTTGAAAAGTTGCAATGTTTAATTATGATTATGAATAACTTGACAACCTGAACCTCTAAAGGCATGAAATAAAGAGATCCGGGGACAGGGGCATGTGCGTGTTTATGTGTGTGTGTGTGTGTGTGTGTGAGTGCATGTTTTTCCTTTTTCTTTTCTAATCCTAGGTGACCTGATTTCTCAGCAATCTCGGGATTTGTGATAGCCTCTCTCTCCTTCATCTAGTAATTTTCTTCATGCCACAATTATTGTGTGGAACTATTACTTTAAGATGTGATGAACACATAAGCTTCATTACTAATCACTAAGCCCTGAAACGTTTCATTGCATGTCATTCCTGCTCTCTCTGTCAGCAATGAAGCCATACAGTATTCTTGCCTCCTTTGTAAAGGAGAAAGACTGCAATTTACACAATGGTACTCTGCTCATCATGGCTCAGGAGTGAAACAACATGGCTTCAGTCAAGGAACTCTCCAAATCATCCTGCAGCATCAAAGTTCTGGTAGTTCTGGCTGTGTGACTGAAATCTAATCATCACACTCTGGGGTATTTGGCAGATTCATTCTGCAGGTTTAATATGGTGTGGTTCCCCTTTCCCCCGTGGTAAGTCCCGTGCTCCTGCCTGGGAGTTGTCAGGGGAGACCTTATTGTTCTTCACAACTACCTGAAAGGAGGTTGTAGCCAGGTGGGAGTCAGCCCCCTTTCCCAGACAGCTAGTAACAGGTCTAGAAGAAATGGCCTCAAGCTGCACCACAGTAGGTTCAGGCTGGACATCAGGAAGAATTTCTTCACTGAAAGGGTTGTCAAACATTGAAATAGGCTGTCCAGAGAGGTGGTGGACTCACAATTCCTGGAAGTGTTCAAGAAATTACTCGACATGGTGCTTATGGATGTGGTTTAGGTCTTTGTCAAAGATTGCTCAAGGATCTTGGAGGTCTTTTCCATTAATAATGATTCTATGCCACTTGCCTCATTGCCATGCTTCCCACCCTATTTTTCCCACTTGGTAGGCTTTGGCATACTTTTCAGACCCTACAGTGTGAGGCATCATAGTAGGGATCAGGGCAGTACCAAGGAGAAGGCAAATTTGCCTGCCTGTCCCTGCATTGCTTCTTCCCACTTCTGCCTGAAGTATGTGGTGCCAGATGTTCTTAAAGAGGCTGAGCTAGATAAATTCAGCCTGGCATATCCTGTGTTCCCAAACAGCACTGTTCGTTAATGCAAAAAGTAGATCTGCTGTTTGCTCACTTTTCACAATGATTTATCATTTGGAGATGCATTTTTCATGGAGAAAAAAAAATTTTGAAAGCCCTTGTGGCATTTAGAAAGGCTTAAAACTCAAAAGAAATCTTTTTTCTTAGGTGTTCTGCTGGCTGAAACAAATAGAGTGATAGGGATAATAGATATTAATTCATACCAAAAGGTGGCCATGCCAGGTTGCCTCCAGGTATTTGAAGGAAAACACAAAATTCAGTTAGATCCAAAATCACTTGTGTAGTTGCAATGCGCATACCAGAGTCCTGCAGATAATCAACTAAAAGTAAAAGGAAATACCTGACGGTAGTTAAAGAGGGCATGTTTTGCTATGTACATCCAGTGTGCTCCAGAGTGTTGTTATGGGAGTGCCATAAATCCTCAGGAAGAAAATCCATGGTTTTCTGACTTCATGTGAGACTTTAGCCCTGTTTACGTCTCTCTGAATCAGATGTATACTATACGGACCTAGTATATGCTCATACCAGTGCTCTTCCTGCAAAGAGGAGGGTGATACCACTTCTGAAGGCTGCACTAATGCTCTGACAAGGTGGTCATGCATTCTGAAGAAGGATGGCTGCTTTTAATTGCAGGGTCAGTGTACATGTACTAATCCTACTGGTATTCCACTGTCCTCAAATCCTCCATTCTATTTCACCGTGATTTATCCTAAGCCTGCCTTTGTCCCCAAGTCAGGCAATTAAGGACAGAGTCAGTAGCCCAGGTTGCACCCTGAATGTGGTGAGCAGAACTTGGCAATGTCATAATCACATCAAAATTCATTCTGCACACTGGATTTGTACTTAGTTTCTTTTGTATCCAGGAAGCTCAGGTCAAAATCACTGGGGTTCCAGAGTGCTTTAAGGAATCCCAGGTTTAAGCTATGTTGGTTTGGAAACTGTGCAGGATCCACATCCTTGTGTAGCCTCAGTCTGATGTTAGGTTAGAGGGCCTGCTTTGAGTTTTGTTGTTCCAAGAGGATTTGGGAACTGTGAAGAACATTTGTAAATCACAGGCCAGATGAAGATGTCTTATTGTGTGTGCACTGTGAGATCTATGTCCTCCAGGATTTCAAGAGGGGAAAAATATTTTATTTTTTGTGAAGTCACTTGTGATTTTTCTCTAGGCCCTGGCTCTGTGCCTTTACCTGTTGTAGAGTGGTAGACAGCCTTCAGTTCTCCGTGAAACCAACTATCTGGCAAAAAGTCATGGCCTTACTTCTGCTGTAAAGGAAGTTCTGACATCATCAATAAGCACTGGCTTCTGAAGTCCTTCTTGCTTGGATCCATATGGGGAGAGAAGATTATGCCTTTTGGGAGGTAAGTGCTTTTCTCCTACGTTCTCACCAACTAAGGAAAGGCTACAAGCATAGAATTCAGAGAGGAGAATGTGCTCATGCTGGATCTCATTGAACAATGGTCTAAACAGGTTAGGCTGACTGGCATGCATTGGAGTCAGTTTGGGATCAAAGAGGAAAAAGAGGTGAAAAACGGAAGACCATCTCAGGTACTACACATGGAAGGTGATTGTTTTAATCTCATTTTTGAATTTGTTTTTATTATATCAGGTTTTGCGGTTGTGCTGGGTTCCTCATTGTCTGTAAGCATATGTGAGTGTTTTGAGCAAATGTCAGCTTTCTCTACAAGAAGAAAAGATGATTTTTTACTACAGGAAATCACTTCCAGCAGTAGAATAAGAGAGATACAGATATACAGTGTTGTATTTTGGAGATGACTGCATGAGAAAAAGGGAGAGCAAGAACATAAAGGAGCAAAGTTTTTGGACTGAATCATTTTTCTTTTAGAGATTGAAAGATTCCACAGTGCACTAGTGCATGCATGTCACAGAATCACGGAATGGTTGGGGTTGGACAGGACCTTCAAAGATCATCTACTTCCAAGCCCTTTGCCATGCTCAGGGATAACTTCTACGAGATCAGTTTGCTCAAAGTCCCATCCAGCTTGGCCTTGAACACTTCCAAGAATCCGCATCCACAACTTCTCTAGGTAACATTTGCTACTGCCTAACCACTCTCACAGTAAAGAATTTTTCCCTAATATCTAATCTAAACCTACCCTCTTTCAGTTGAAAGCTGCTACCCCTTGCCCTATGACTGCACTCCCTCAAAAAGAGGCCCTACCCATCCTGGAGGCTCCATTTAAGTACTAAAAGGCTGCTATAAGGTCTGCCCAAAGTCTTCTCTTCTCCACCCTGATTCTCAGCTTGTCCTCACAAAGGAGGTGCTCCAGTCCTCTTATGATCATGGACATTCCTGGTTCCAAACGCATTTCATTCAGCTTCAGTTCATCAGCAGAAGAATTTTTACTCACTAGAGAGTTATGAGAGAGTGTAAGGAAAAGGGACTGGATCCTGGGAGAAACTGAATGCACACCTACCCTTTTCAAGAAGGACTGTCTTTCTCCTTCTCTGCTCGTACTAGCTAGGTGATAATTAAAGTACATCTATGCAGAAGAAAACTTCTATCATCTTGAATAAGAGAAACATCGAAGTCCTGGAAAAGTTTGAAAGTATTAAGCAGCCTTACATGTGACACAAAGCAATTTTTAACTTGTCAGTGCCTACAGAAGGAATAAAACTCCAGCTCTTATTTTGGATTTCCTCAAAATTAGTATCTTCTTGAAGTTACTCATGACTCCCAAAAGGACGAGAACTACAGTTCAGGGCTAGAAGAATGGTTAGGGATGATGTTTGATTGGCAATGATAGGGATGGGTTAGCTAGCACATAGAAACCATTCTACTGTGACAAAAGCTTGTGGGGCCAGCTTCAACTAAGTGCCACATAGCAGCTGTCACTCTGCATGTCTGACTGACTCACTTTCTCAAGACTGATTTAAACAGCCCTTGGCCTGTGCTTCCATTTCTAAGCAGCAAGAATATTTATGTGGAATCTTTCAGACTCATCTCCTGCAGCAAGCTTAGCCTGTAGGCAGACTCCCTGTTACTGGGGATTGCTCTTCATCCCAGCAGCAGCTCCTGCACCAGAGGAAGGACAGCTCCCATGCTCAGGACACTGCATTGAGGCAAGGTGAAATGCAAGTCTTTTCATCTTGCCAGTTATGGTAACCCCTCAGCATGTTTAAGCCTACTGGCCTGCCACTGTCATTCCAACAGCAGTATTTCCTAAGCCAGATGCTTAATTCAGGACTTCAAGCAGGTAACCTGCAGGTCACAACCTAGACATGTACGTTTTCCAGGAGTATCTTGTGTATACTCATGTTTAATAGGCTGACGGACTGTCTTTTATTACTACAAATTGCTTTTGCAGTGTTTTGTTTCAGCTGTTCTGTTGTACCAAGAAGTTTTTCTCACCTGGCTCTGGAGAGACAGGAACTCCTTTTGAAACAGTCTGTGAGAAACATGCAAATAGCCTGATATAAACTTGGATGTGAATTTTCTTTTCTCCAAAAGGCAATTTTCTTTCAAACAGAGGCTTTTGCTCTGCCCTTGAAAGAGACAGAAGGTAGTTGCAGAATGCAGATCTGTAGGAAAATTTTCAACATCCTGCTGTGTGATGGCCTATACCTTGGATTTAATTTCAGGTCACTTTCTAGCTCTGAGTATTTAATTTCTCATCTGTCCTATGAGTCCTACTTTACTTTACAATTGTTGATGCCTCTGAAAGCTCCTGCCAACACTTTGCCATCTGTTTTAAACTAAAACCATTTAGTTTCTCTTGATGTGAGACAAAACCATCTGATACAAAAATATGAACAGTAGGTGGCCAACTTATCACTTTTTAATGTACATGAAGACTCACAAACAGTATGCAGGGGCTTTGGTAATGTTTATCATCCACAGACCCTTCCAGAGAGCCTCATTTAAAGCTAAGTGCAGCCAGCTCCTAGAAGTGCAGGATTATAACTCTCCAAATCAAGAGACTGTTCTTTCATCATCATCACTGTTCATTTAAAGTATGTGTGAAACTGTGAGAAAACTTTGTTTTGTTGTTTGAAAGGATTCTCAGCTTTCTTAATCTGTGAGTTTTTAAAACGTTTGTCCTTATGTTTCTGGATGTTCCTTAAGTACCCCTGGTGTGAGTGGAGAAGGAAATGACTATTCATTATGTCTCTTAGGAGTGAAATGAGGGCTGTCAGGTAAAAATAGCAGGAGATGTATTAAAAACAAGAGGAAGTTCTTGTGTATGACACTTCTGGCCAAAGCTTGGCTCCAAATAGTTTAGGGGATTCAAGTGGAGACAGAAAAAGTTAATGAAGAGAACTACACTGTGAGGCTTTCTTAGATACAAAAACAACATCCAGCTCAGGAAGATGGAGGCTGGGAAGTACATGACAGAAATACTACTGAATGTTTGATTTCTTCTGATATTCCTGCCTATAATATCTCTTTTGGCCACTCTCAGGATCCAGAGGTCTTTGGTCAGCACTAGTACAGACTAGAGATGTAGAGTGGAGCAAAGGGTGGGGCACAGGGTTGTCTGTGCTTGTGGATGGTCTATGAACATTTCTGATGTACACAGCATGGAAGGCAGGCATTGATCCTACTGCTGTAGACATGGACTGTGGTATACCTTTGCTATAATCTGAGAAAAGAAAGTTTTCCTTCTTATGAATTGACAGTGACTGCCATGTGACAAAGAAATCCTCTCCAAGCATTCTTAGACTGAAAGCAGCCTTGGCTTTCAAAAGTGTCTTTCATTACTTCAAGCCATTTTCTCAAATTATGGATCTAAAATAGAGGCAACAGAAAATTACTTTATATCAAAAATACACATTTCAGTTGAAAAGAATCAACATGAGGCCACAGATAAATCAATAATTATGCATCATAATAGCCAAAATCTGTAGGAACGCTGTTTTCTGGTGGCACTGTTTTTTGGCTGAAATAGTGACTCACCACTTGAAACACCTCAAAGTAGGTCCCAAATGAATTAATTTTGGGTCTCTTATGATGGACTTCCTAGTGGTAGAGCTGGAACAAGGGGCAGGAGTAAAGCAGAATGTGAAGAGGGCACTAAGGGAGCTGTGGAGGGACTATGGCAAAGTGGGAGGCAGTGGCAAGATGTGGGATGGAAGACAAAGAAGCAAGAGAGAATCAACTGCCTAGAAATTTACTGAGAAACAGAAAGGTCTCCAGAAACTATGCCAGTCCAGAAAAAGCATATGTCCTGGAAAAGTATCTGTATAAGTACAGAAGCAGACCTGTTTGTAGTGTGTTGCATCACGCTAAAATAAAAAGGCCACAGTTTGCACGTGCTGGTCACTTAGGAATCAGATCAGACTTATGGCTTGGCAAGATACTGTCCTCTATGTTTCTACTGTACTTTTTAAAGTGATCTAATACCTTAAGCGAATATTTTTCAAAAGCTATCACAGGAATTTAGGAGCACACAGCTCAGTTCCTCTCAGAGACACTTGTGCTACCAAATTAAGCTCTCTTGAAATCTCCCTAGTAACCATTATTTATAATACAGTCCAATTCTAACAGTTATATCTTAATTTTTCCCTTTCATTTATGAAACATTAGTAATCATTTTAGCTGCTTGAAAGATAAAGGACAATGGTACAAATTGTATTCCTTCCAACTTGCATTTTTATATTTAGTTCCCAGCCAGCCTTTTTCATCATTCCTGAAATGTAACTGAACCAGTGATAGAGAGAAGAAGGGAACAAAGGAAAATCAAAGCTGTGTTTGATCAGTATTGGAATATGTATCAATTCTAAACCAAATGCTTCTGGCAGCTTCCAAAAAAAAAAAAAAAACATATAAAAGAAGAAATTATATAAAGGGCGAGTGATCTGCAGATTATTGTTAACAATAATTAACAGCACAAAACAAGGGATTCTCATGGGAATATGCATCTTCTAAAGATAAGGTAATGGTGTTGTACACTCTAAGTGATTACAGGAATTGATGCCTTGATCACAGTACTTCAGAGAAGGCACTAACATATCAGTGCTGCCACTGGCATTCAGCAGATAGAGGAGCAATTGGTGCAGTTTCTAGGACCATTTCTAACGTAGAGGTCCTGCACAAATGTGATATCAATATGAAGTTTACCAATCCAGCCCAAAACAGACTATGGGAAAATGAGGGTGCCTATGCAGGACAGGTAGCTTGCCTTGTTTTCTTGGAGCTTCCACTCAGAAAAACTGGGAGTCCAAGTGGACTGGACTATAGTGTGGCTGTATTCACTGGTTTTTAGTTTCAAAGAGTATACTGAGTCTAAAGGAAGAGACAAGCTATTCTCAAAGAAGCCTGGGTGACATCAGAGGTCAGTATTGCAAATGTTTTAACTTTAAACTTTGAATACTATCCCACTAGGTTTAAAACAAAGGGAAACTTTGTTTTAAAGGTAAAGATTTTAGTGTGTTTGGGGCCCCAAGTTTCTTGTCCTTTTCCAAGACATAATATTTCAGTCAACCTGGTGGTTGCAGCTTACTTTTCTGCATTTCCCTTTTGGGAAGAGAATATATATTTCCTTACTTCTAAGCAGAAAAGGTCAGACTTTCAATTGTCTGCAAATCATGTGTCCTTCAGTTTGGTTAGCTCAGTCCATTTCAGATGAGAATCAGGTCTAGTCAAACCCTGTACAAACCCTATACAGAGACTCATAAATGAAATTGTGTATGTGTGACTACAGTTAGGCTGATTTAATATAAATATGATCCATAAAATTCATATTAATAACCACTTCAATGTGAACTAGACCCTTCTCTACATGTGAGCTGAAAGGGCCAGTTCTGCAGTACCTTTTAATTCACTTTCCTAACGTGGATGCAAAAATAGTTTTTTTCTGATGATTGCAGTGTGAAAGACCCTTTATCCACTAGGCTTTACAAATAATCTTTCCAGTTAGCCACTCTGTGAACAAAGTTGGAGGAAACAGGAGCCCACTCAGGATGTGAAGTCCAGCTATTTTAGCCAGTAGGATTTTCAAAGGCACAGGCTGATCCCAAGATCACCCACATTTGCCTTGACACATTTTGTGCTGCCCCTCTAAAGCTTGTCATTCATAGCTGCCATACCTGATCTTACTGTACATTCAGTACAGAAACAGCTTTCTGGAAAATCCTAGTGAAAAAAAACCATCCAACCCTCAATTTTCTCATCATAAGCACATTTCAACGGAACATATTTGCTGAGGGGATTTGATGAAAACTTCACTCTTAAACTCATGCAACTATTTCTTCCTTCCCAAAGTTAAGATCATACTGAAGGCTGCATGGTTTTAAATATTAGGGGGAGAAAACACATGAAAACATGAAGTGTAAGGTCATAAGCCTTAGCTATGCTTTCTTTTTCATACTCATGGTGTCACAAGATAAAGTTTTCAGAAAAGCAGAGAGGCAGTGTGTGGTGCAGAATATTCCACCTCAGCAAAATCAGGTCACTTCTGAAAGATTTCCAGTAGGTACTTATGAACTGAATTGCAAGAAGCAATTAACAGAAAAAAAAAATTAGGAGGGTGCTTCTGGTCAGATAAAAGTTAAACTCATGCTCAGATTTAATAGGATACCTTGAAAAACCCACTTGTGTCAGCATGAATGCTTATCTTATGCATATATTTACTAAGAAACAGAAAATTTCAAGTAGTTCTTTTAAGTAAATTGTGATCCCATAAAGAAATAAAACTTCAGCATGTGATAAAATTTGTAAAAAAACCCTGTGTTTAGATTTGCTGCTAAGGGAGAAGACTGTCTTTCTGCAGTGTCACTACTACATTGAATGTTAAAAATACCATGTAGTCATCTTAATTTTCAAAATGTCTGTGGAAGCATTATAGGGAAGACAGATGATCAGAAGATGAAGACAAACTCTTCTTGGAGTTACACAGCATAGGGACAAAAAGCAATGCTTTGTACATTGCAGCACAGGCTAATAATTCATAGATATAATAGAAAGGTCCTTGCAGTGAGAGCAACTGAGCACTGGAGCAGGCTGTGGAGTCTCCAGCACTGGAGAGTTTTGAAACTTATCTCTGCAAGAGAAGAAAAGACTCTGCAAAATCTCATCTGATAGAGCCGTGCTTTGAGCAAGTTTGAACTCAAGGCCTCCAGAGAGCCCTTCCAAGCTGAGTTACTCAGTGATTGAGTTATTAACATCAAACAAGGGATGCAGTGCAGGAATGTAAGATAATGCAGTAGGAGTAACTATAATTGAGGGTAAGTTACTGTGAAGGTGGTGGATTTATGGACATAGACTTCATTATTGAAGAGAGCATAAGAGATCTGAAATTATTCACATTTTGAAGACTTTGGACTCCTGAAACTGTGCAGTATATGCCAGGTGGCATTTTCTGAAGTCCTTAGATGTCTGTTGCTGGAATTTATGCCAAGAGTCCCCTCTGCATTTGGAGGTCTTTTGAATATCTTTAAATGTGCATGGGACTGCTGGAGTCTAACTGTCTATTAGACCAGGTACTGATAAAGCACAGCTTACAGTGTAGAAGTAAATTCAAGATTGCTAAGTTTGGTTCTCTAAGATAAAATGAGACCACACACAACTAAAAGTAACCTTCAGGATGAGTCCAGAGCAAACTTCTATCACTGTCTACATGTTTCTCAGGATTATTCTGAAATGCTATTAGGAACATCCCAAATTTGATTGAAAAATGGAAAAAAAAGTTTTGCAACAAACTGTAAAACACTAAGTAGTGGTAGGAAATTATTTTGAGAATCTCACTTGAGGCCTCTATTTTGGAATCAACTGTTACTGGTGGATTAATGAAGAAAAATATTGAGGATATTTTCAAAAACTGAGAACAAAATTTTGCTTTGACCTTATTCACATGCCTTTTGATCTACTTCTTAGTCATATATAAAATTTATACAGGTGTCCATGAAAAGCAGGTTTTTAAATAAATCTATTAAATAAACCATCCCAACATGACCATCATTAATCAGTATTGCATCATTCAGTTGGGGAAACAGGAGCTGAACTGTGTTACCGTGGCAACTGTTCTCACTATTTGACTACACACTTGGAATATCACATTTTTTAAGAAAACTATTTACACCACTTGTTTCCCAAACAATCCTCTTTTTTCAGTGTAAAAAAGAAAGTCCTTAAATTTAATGTAAATATGTCAAGAGAAAAGTTGATGCTACTCTGCTAAAGTGTACTCCATATTACATCTGGTAAGCTTGGACATAATTAATTGCAAGTGGAATGTAAAGGAATGGCATGCCAAAAATCTTTAACGTAATTTCTAATCATGCCTTATGCCAATCTCTCACTCCCTGCCAATATGAGCTAGCTGATGATCCTAGCGATGGAATTTGGTGTACTCTGGCACCTGAAAAAAAGTGTCAGTAATTTTTGGAAATAAAAAGGGGAAAATTCCTAATAGAATTTACCAACTCCAGCATAACATTTGCTAAGGGCTGTTTGACAATAAAAATCAGCTTGTGCTCCAGGAAAGAAAGGTAGCTTTAGCCAGGGAGGAGACAAAAATTCAACTCCCAGACATGTCCCTGCCCTTGTTATTCTGTGAGAAAACTTTCTCCCTTTTTTTTCGCCCTTACAGCAGTCCATGACTCACTTGACCTGCTGTCCTGTGGCCTTAACACTTATCCTTCCCACCCAGCACTGCTGAGAAGGACCATGCTGAAGTCTGTAGAGATTCTGTTGATTCCTAACAAAACTGTGTGCCTAGATGAAGTAGTCATGACCTGAACCATGCAGATAGATTACTGAGCCTAAAAATTGGCACTTTCCTGTGGGCGTGCCAGGTAGCAGAGAGAAGCACTGCTGCTTGAAGTCAGGATCAGAGCCTGGCTCAGAACTAGCTTCTCTGAACACCCAACCCCTGTACTGCACAGCCCTGAAACACAGCTACCAGTTGTGTCCTAGGGAGTCATTGCTATGTGCTCAATACTGCCCTGGTCACTTATATCCCTAAGCTTTGAAGCAGGAATTTCTGAGAAGAGCTCATGGTAAACACTGCAAAGGAAAGTGGGTGCTATTTCTTGTCTCCATTTCCTTGCTGTGGGCAACCTTTCAGTCTTCTGGCTCCCCCTTCTTCCCATCTTGGTGATTGCTGTGTCCACCAAAATGTAGCCTGACTGCCCCTTTCTCTGTAAAGGCACTTGACAAAAAGGTGTGTTTTAGGGGGATCCATGCATTCAGACTATCAGGATGTGTCTGGTTCCTTGCTCAGCTATAGTATTACCCCTTTGTATGTGACCTTCAGTATTATGCCTTCTTGGCTTCAATCCAACAGAGCACTTAAACACTAGAT
This sequence comes from Dendrocincla tyrannina, assembly GCA_035047865.1. Lineage (NCBI taxonomy): Eukaryota > Metazoa > Chordata > Aves > Passeriformes > Dendrocolaptidae > Dendrocincla > Dendrocincla tyrannina. The sequence continues at coordinate 17,137,522 of JAWWMP010000132.1, forward strand.
CTGGGCTCAGTTTTTTACATCAAGCTTTTTTTTTTTCTTTTAAATCCATTTTTCAATATTGAAAATTTTCCAAAATTTGTCTCAGATTTGCTAAATTGTTCCTGTTAAAAAAAAAAAAGAAAGGTATAAACAATCTTTTAACCAAAGCTTAATTTGTCATTTTTAAATATAATGTGCTTATTTCTCTATTTAAAAAATTGTGTCTATAGAGTAAGAGGAAAAAGTCTAGTGGAAGGTCTTGTATGGAAGAACTGGAAATAGGTGTCCTCCAAACAAGGAAGGAGGCAAGCACAGCTAACTCTGAGACTGACCCAAAATGACATTTTTGTAGGATTTTTTTCATGATGGTTTAAATATATATAAAACCATCTCACTCTATCGTCTGGTAGTATGTTCAAAAGTACTGGAAAGTGCCACAGGTCAATTTTTTCCAAAGCAGTTTCTGACACATGTATCTAACAAAAGCTTTTTCATATCTGACTGTTTTCTAAGGCATATGTAAAAGTATTCTTTTGAAATTCTCTCCTTCAGTCCTAGAAAAAAAGAAAAAAAAAGAACCACTCAGCCAGTAGCAAAGATACCTGTACACAGCAAACCAACACTAAATTAACCATTTGCTAATTCAAAACCATGAGTAACAGAGTATACAGTGTCTTCTTAGGCTTGATAAAAATTAATTTTCAATTTAAATTGTATCTCTGCTCATTATCTCATTTCTCTTCACTTTCACTGTACAGCTGATATTTTGCCAGTTGAGGCAGATCTGTCATTTTCTAGTGCTGCTCGTCTTTACCCTCATTCACCACACTCATAGTGACTCAGTGCTGAGCTGCCCTGAATGTAAACAATGCATCTTCGATCCTGTGTGTTGATGAATCTTGCTGATATGCTGATGATTTGTTATCTTTCTAGTCACTGTGGCAAGGCATGTGATTTTATATGCTGTCTATGATACCAGCCTGTTCCCACAAGAACTGGTGACAGCTAGAAACAGGAAACATGTTTGCATTAAATCAGGAGTGTGCTGAAGTTGAAGTCTGTCACTTCAAGTAGCTCTGGCTCTGGGTGCTCTCTTCTTCTTCGAGTGTCTGTAAAATTATTGGTCTTGCCATACATTGATACGGCAGGTGTTACACCACAATACTTCAAAGAAGGCATTCCAGTTCTGCTGGTTTTAGCATATGATAGTTTTCTGGGGTCGCAAAAAAGCTTGTGAAGTGAGGTTCTTTGCCTTCAAAACAGCTATTAACCACAATGGCCTTGATAAAATTTTAATCTTTGACAGATATTTGTCCTGGACTGCTGTAATGTTGACAAAGAAAAGAGCAAGCAGCAGAAACACAGAAGGTGAGGACACTAACCTGGAAGGGATGAAGCCTAGGTTTGGTCCTTTTTGCAAGAACATTCTTTGCAGTTTGAATGAATTACTCTTGACTTAAATGCAAAACTGGAGGAATCACACTCTTTAGTTTCAGGGTATCTAGTCTTTCAGTGTGGCTCAGGGTCTGGTCCTCAAGTGCAGCATCACCCTATGAGAGACTTCATTTCTGCATGCAGGAGGAGCTCAAGATGGATGAGGGGACAGCTACTGACAGCTACACAGAGGTTTGGGGTTTGTTGCTGGTCACTGGGTGACAAATGTATGAACTTCAGGGAGTAGATGAGTATGTGAGGCAAACAAATCAGTTAAGTAATTACAGAAATGTTGTTTCTGTTTTTTATAAAATCTTGACATGTTAACATCTTCCAATTACTTTGTTTTTCCCTGGGGTATGATTCTTGGGTGCCTTTGTTACATTGTAGAAAGTTTGCTCTATGCTGTTTCAAGTAGTTACACTATGTTGTGGGATGGCTTCCTGCGTGCTTTGAAGTTAGCTGTAATGCTGATCTACAAGTTTGTAGATTCTGTATCAGACCGCATTTATAGACTCTAGGTGTGGTACAGGAATGAGCTAAAGAAGACAAGGAAAATGATATTTTACATTCTAGCTGGCTGTGAAATCCAAATCTGGCATGAGAGAAACCATGACGACTGAAAGCTTGCAAAAGCACGGTTCCTTGAAACATCTCGTGCCTTCATGTTTAAAAAAACATTCTACACCATTTCAGAAGAAATTATCACCTGAGCCCATGTGGATCTGATCTGGGAGAACAGATTTAGCTTTTGCTGACCAGTCATGAAGCAGTGTGTTCCCCTGAGCTCAGTCTTTCTTGTTTTCTTGCCTTCCCTCAGATCTGTAGGAATACATCAAGACAAATGCAGCTAGCTGTCTGTTCCCAGTCAGACTTTGGGAGCATTCAATTAACACAGGGTATCATGTTAATATTTATGTAGTTTTACCTCAGGTAGTGACAGCTCCAAATCAGATTATTGTACAAAAATGTTGTTCTTTGAAATGCTTCTCAAGAGGGTTTATGCTAATTCCATTATAATGGACCACGATCATCCAGTTGTGATAGTAACATTTTTCACTGCTTTTGAAGATAGTTTGGCATGTGCCCAGAAAAATATCCTCCTCCAAACACAAACAGACATCAGCTCTTACATTCTTGATAACAAGGAACATGTTACACCCTTCCATAAAAATGTAACAGTGTATGATTATTGAGACAATCATTAGAAATGTATGTAGGTTTGAGATTGGTTTTCTTTCTTCACACATGCAACACGTCAACTATTGAGTAAGAATTGCTTTGATAGTGATGTGAAAGGAAGAAGCTCAGATAGCGAAAGAAAATTCTCTTTATGCTGACAGAGCATTAGAAGACTGAAATAACTCAAGAGGTACCTATTAAGGCTGAAATAATGTCAAGGGATTGTAAAGAGTCTTCAATATCACCTTAACAAGCAATAAGGGATCCAACACATTGCTTAGGTACACAGAACTTCCTGGAGACAGTGGATTAAGATTATGTGCAGAAAATAACAGCATAGAAAATAATATTTGATGCACAGGGTTTGTCAAAATTCCTACTGATTTTGAATCAGTTAATACATTTAGTTGCAAATCTCACAGGAGCAGTAATGGGAACTCACATTTGTGCTTATGCCACCATACATCAAGGGATTGTGTGGCTAGCTACTGCATCCATCTGCCTGCCCAGCCATGTAGCCACTTGCAGAACATCTGCCTTGTTTCACAATTGTACGTCCTGCCAGCAGAGCCATAGACATCTGTGAGGACACCAAAAGCAGCTGGTGTTGGACAGAGCCAACACCAGCTGGCCTAAGATGGACCTGTCACTGGTCAATGCCGAGCTCATCAGCAACAGTGCTAGCGCCTCTGTGATAACACAGAGGGTGAAAAATCCTGTGCAACAAATTGCGCTATGCAGACACCAAGGTCTGTGAATATGGAGGAGGAGGAGGAGGTGTTTCATGAGCTGGAACAGCCCGTGGTGAAGGTCATGGTGAGGCAGGCTGTCCCCCTGCACCCCATAGAGTACCCCACACTGGAGCAGGTGGATATGTCCTGAAGGAGCTGTGACCCATGGACTGACAGAAGCAACTAAGGTTATCCATATTAAAGTCTAAGGCTACATATCTGCTGTCTGGTGTGTGCGCAGACTGTTTCTGCAAAACTTCTGCAGGTAGAATTTGAGACCAGACTGTGTTAGGATGGTCACAATTCAGATTACCTGCACATTTCATCAACTCCTGCTGGAGGGAATAAGAAGCCTTTCTTCCCATAATTTTTCAGCAACACAAATTTACTGTGAGTATTTTAGGGATATGGAGTAGTGTCATGATATTTGTCCTGGATATGGAACCCTCATTGTGTCTACTCCACAGGTGAATGTGTTTCAGTCTGTGTAAAGGGGTAACAGATTTCTACCTATCTTTCCCTTGCTATGAAGTTTTTATTTTGCCTTCACTTCCCGGTCAAGGTCAGTGATGAGCAGCATCACTGGAACAGAGATATTATCTTAACCTTTTTGCCCTTCAGTCCTTCTGAAAATTCAGGCTTGGAGGAGTAGGAGAAGGACAAAAGTGTAATTTCATCCAAAAGATGATGTAAGACATGCATACATTTCCTTTAGGCTAATAGATGACAGCTTTTTCAGACTATATACATTACAACTGAATGGAGAGAGGCAATAATGGAGGGGAGGAGGGGGAAAGTGTGAACATTTTCCTGCCTGTGCTGTAATTTCATATTATTTTGCCTGAAACCCTGGATTTTGTGTTACTGTGATCAGGGACAACAGTTATACAAAAAGCTTTTCATCAGTTGCTAGTGGCATCCATAGGAAATCAGTTAGGAACATGTTTTCAGGGCTTTTTTTACTTTTTTCTCTTCTTTATTCTGGTGATCAGAGGGAAAAAGTAGGCCAGTCTTTCTGCTTGGACAAAATAGGAATGTTCTTACTATCTTGCAGGTGAAAACAGCCACTCATATGCACATTGATAGTCATCATGTCTGGAGACTGTGAGTATACGTGTGTTTCTAACCCTAGCAGAAACAGAATAGATGCAGTCTGCCTCTGAAACACCAGTGGGAGCCTGGGCCAGTGCTTAGGGATGTGGGCAACACAATGGATCTGTTAGCAAGCAGTAGCAGGGAGAGCAGTGGGGGAGGAAGGACCTGTGGCTGCTTTCCCTATTATGACAGTCCAAGCACGTTGGAGACGTTTCTCCTTGAAGCAGAACCTCGCTACTGGGAAAGCCAGACACCCTATCAGGGAAGTCATTGCTGGAAACAGTTACTTCCTTTTTGATTTTTTTTTTTCCTCAAACCTTTATTTTCTTGCTGTCTGAGAACAAGCACCTTGTAAAGCCTTTGGGGCATGGAAGCAGAAGAAGACCCCAGCTCAGAGCAAAACATTGGGCTGACAAAATTAAATTGATGAAGTGAGGCTGCAGCAGACTGAAGGCAGTTTGAAGTGGCGTAGCAGACAGACCCAGCCCAGAAGCAGACCGTGTAAGGGACAAAAACTGCATTGCTTGTAACTAGAACTAAACTCTGAAGAGACAAAAAGATCATCTGGGATATACCCTAGATGTGAGTTTGAATACTTTCCCACCAGACAGCCTTAGGGCCTGCATACATTTATCTTTTACTGGTAGTTTGCATTTTAAGGTTTACCTGCATGAAAACAAAGACCATGTGCATACAGAACACCTTACAAGAGAGGGACTCTGTGAAATAAAAGGAAAATATTCATGGTCATTAACCTTTTTTGGAACTGGAGGTAACACTAGTTCCAGCAGCACAACGGTGAATATAACTGTGACTATATGTACTCGAGGAAGTACATGTATAATTCTGTAATACAACTGTTTTTCAAGAATTTAAGAATATGGTTCCTCTAATAATCTCAGAAGATCAAACACTTCTTCTAATAATTATAATTACAGACTAAGGATTTAATGTTACTAAATTTTTATTTTTATGTGGGCATTGCTTTGCAGAATACAAAATTAAAATTAAAAAATATGGAGAATCAAATCTTCTATGTAGCCAAACCATCCTCACTTCTAAAAATGGGTAATAGAAATTTACAAAGTTCAAATATTCTTACAAGTCAATTTGGGAATCCTTTGCAATTAAGTCTTCTCAGAATTAATCTCTAAATTTTGTCTAAAATTGAAATGAAAATTCCATATTTTTTTAGTGAAGAACACAATCTGAAAAAATGTTTCAGCAATTTCAGAGACTATCAAATAATTATTTTTCATCTCTTTGAAGATTGAAATATTTCATCAGCAAAAGATATGTGAGAACTGTGGAGGTTTTTTTCCCCTTACCTTTTTCTAGCAAAAAGTCCCTTTACAAAAGTTATATGTAGAGCTCTATTCAGATTCAAATTTCAAATGGCTTTTGAATGCAACCACCCTTTGTTAGTGACCACCGGTTCACAGCCTAGGTCTGTGTAACATAATCCCTTTCTCCTAAACACCACTTCTTTCACTGCCTAATGCTGACATAAAGGATGAAGAGAGAAACTTAATCTCATAGGTTTAGGTGACAACGAAATTTTAAGTTTCACCTGAGAGGGAGCTGGATCAGGAGTAGTTAAGCAGTTCAGGGGAAAAAAAAAAAAAAAGAAGAAAAGAAAAAAAAAGAAAAAACCCAACAAAACAAAAAACCACAAACACAAACCAACAAACAAAACTTCAACACATACTAAATTGGAATTCCCCTTTCTCTTTTGGTGAGCTCAGGAATTCTTCTGGTTGGTTGTTTTAATGTATTTTGCAGATCTCTCTTCCTGTGTGGAGAGGATTTATCAAGCATTAGTGTTCTGGTAAGGGATTTTGTCTTAACTTGCACATATTCTAATGATCGTAACTTTCAATGAATTTCTGTAATTCTTTTGGGTGACTTCTGATTTTCCAACTAGAGAAAGAATGCAGGAATTAATCCAATTCAAATCCGAACCTAAAAAATCCTTCATTTAATTTCTGAATTGCAAATAATGTGATGTCTGATTCACAGCTGGTATGGATCAGGCAAAACAACACTAGACCCTTTGCAACAAATTTTACCTATGTACTCACTGAGTATTCTTGGTAAAATAAGGGAGAAGGATTTACTGATGCAGAATCTGACCCCAAAAAGGAGAAGTAAAGAGCAACTCAAGCAATTCTGACAAGAAAGGATGACTTCTTGCATTTCCTAGAGGTTCTTTAGATGCCACGGCAGATTCAGTTGTAATATATGTTCCCATAGTAACTCCATTTTTCTCAGTCAGTTTTGTTCCTGCATACATTCTTAACTTTTTGAGCTTAAAAGCAATAATAATGAAATATATCACATCATTCAAGCCTAACTGAGGGACAAGGTGAAAAAAAAAATAAATTAAAAAAAGTTTCAAAAAACAGAGGGAGAAAGAGAATCACAACAAGGTAGTTTTAGGGATGGGCAGTTTAGACAACAAGGGTTAGAGGTAAACATATAAGCATATGTCATAAGGCTTTGTGCACATTCCAGGAAACATTTTGACGTGTTTACCAAAGGTTAGTGTGGCAGAAGGACAAATCATTGGTTTTGGGAATGGTGGGATTTCTTAGTCTACATTGTGTATGTAATAGTAGTTGATAGAAATTAACAAAGCATATGTAGCTTTGCTTTTGGATTTGTAGATCTAGTAAAATTGCTTGTGCATTTCTGCAAACAGTTTCCCATGCACTGCCTTTCTACAGCAATCTCCTAGTACTTGTCAAGCTAATTATCCACAGCAGCTGTACCAGCACCTACCTAAGGCAGAGCTCTATATCTCTGCTTGAAAGTCCTTTCTGCTTCTGGTTTGCAGAAGAAAAAAACAGATGTCCCTTGAGATCCTATTCTGGTGGAAGTAGAAACATAAGGGAAAGGAGTCTTTTCTTACTACAACCAGCTGTAGCAGAAGGAATATACACACTTGCTTCACATGGTGTTGCAGTACACAGTACAGCAGATAAAAAGAGATAGGACAGAGTACATGAGTATGCAGTTTCTCCTTCTTTAAGATTCTAGAGTCTGAAACACTGGAATCTGAGATTGCATGGAGGCCCACAAAAGTTGTATCTTTGCTTCGTGTGTGTGGTGGTTTGACCCTGGATAAATGCCTGGTGTCCAGCAAAACCCCTTCAAGGCCTTTCCTCCCCCCTTCGCCTTC
>JAWWMP010000132.1:17145223-17158158 GCA_035047865.1 Dendrocincla tyrannina
AACTTCCAGAGGCTTCCAACAGAAGCCAATTTTCCTCTTATATATAAAAAAAAACCTACCCAGATAAACCCACGACAGTGTGTCATTAAGTGAAGATAGGGAAATGAAAGTTTAACAAGAACTATCATGGTCTGCAGCTCTCGTGCAAATTATACATCCAGGGAAATTTGTGTCATCTGGTAAGTTCCCATCAAGAAAAACTCACTATATCCTAGCAGAAAACCAAAACAACAACAACACAAAAAGAAACCAAAACAAATCAAACAAGCAAACAAAAAAAAATCCCCAAAGACAAAACCAAAAGCCCTTTAACTGACCCAAAAATGGGATAAGGAGCACCTTCAATCACTCCCATCAGTGACTGTGGGAAAAAAAAAAGATGATGCAAACATCTCATCAGAGTTGGACTCAGTGAGCCTTGTGGTTCTGTCAAAAGCTTACAAACTAATGTGGGGGATAGAGAAAGGATTCATTCATTCATAATTCTGAGGAAAAAGTAATGTAGGGCTTTTGCATTCTTTTTTAATCTGTAGAACACAGTGTCATTTTCAGTGTTTCCAAGAGTCTAATAGCTCTAATGAGAGAAAAAGACAAATCCCCTCTGCTCACTAGCCCTCAAGTAACATTGCAAGTCACCATTATGAAGTTGTATTTCCCTGTCCTCAACCTGTGGCATTTAATAGTGCTGGGAAATTGCTTAAATAACTGACTATTAAAACCACTTGGGTTTTGTTGAGCTTTTTATTTTCCCTTTGCACTCTGAGTTTCAGAAGAGTTTTATGTTGTCCTACATGTCTAAAACAAAACATAAAGATGAGATATATTTTCTCTCAGAAGTAAGTGGATCTAAAAGCTTTGCCTCTTTGCGTTTGAGAGTTTAGTAATATTCTATGTTTCTTTAAACACTTGTCCATTCAGTTGCAAGGGAACATGATGTAGTATCTACCCCAGAATGTTTCATGGAAGTATGAAAAACAAGTGACTTATAGATACTAATAAAATGGTACCCTATGTCCTCACGCTAGCAAACAACACAAATTTCTTTGAAATTCATATATAAACCAGGAAATAAATCTACCTTTACCTGATGCAATCTATTAAATTAATCAGGTGCAGAATATTTCATGCAGATGGGTGTCCCTTTCACCCCAGAATATCTAAAAGTAGAAATAAGAGGCATCTTAAATCCCTGGTATTTGCTAATGGAACATTGCTCTATGATGTTTTGCTATAATTAAGGCACGTGCATTAGATATCAATTACACATTGCCCCAAGTGAGATCCTCCATTTGCCTTGGTTTCTTTCTTCCCTGTGTTCATAACACATTCCAACATCATGTGAGTGAGCTAAGGACGTGAGCTAAGGGCATGACCTAAAACCACTTCACTTAAACTTCACATTTTTGCCTTTTTTGATAGATACACAGTGCAGCAGGGCTGTCAGTTGCCCACTAATTAGTAAATAAGGCTTGGAAGGAGGAAGATTAGGAGATGGGTATGGTCACAGGGAATTGTCCCCCTTGTCCTAGCTGGCAGATTGGCCTTGTGTAACATGCTGACACAAAATACATTCAACACCACCACTAAAAATGGGGAGTTCTAGACTCAAGGATAGAGAAGTAGTTTTGAGCTTCCCTGGGGCAGACCAAACTCCTGCCACCAGGTACTCTGTTGTAACTTCAGTTACTTAAGTAAGATATGTACTTTTATGGATGGCATTCTAAATCTTTGGGTTCTGTTGCACTTGTGTGTTTTTATATATGTATGTGTGTGTGTGTATGTACATATATATATGGTTGCTCAGCCCTTCTGTGTTTAGTAATGTCACAGAGAAAATTACTGCTACAGAATTTTGTACTGTAAACTAGTATGGAAACACTTATAAATATGTAAATATACATCAGGGAAAAAATTAAGCTTGAAATATTCTCATTTTTATTGAAGGTTTAAGAGTAAGAGCTGAGAAACTCATATTTTCCCCTAATGTTTCAAGGCATCACATTTAGATTTACTGGAGCTTAGGCTTTTATTCACATTTATTCACATTTATTCACATAATAGAGATTTTCAATCTCTATTAGTAACATACAGGCAAGTGGTGTTGTCTCATTTCTCACAGTACTAAAAAATGAGTCATTTTATGTCACTGGTTTTGTTCTAAACAAGCACCTGTTTCTAGACAAGAAACAAATCAGCTTACCTACACAATCTGGTGCACTGAGCTCCTTAAATTAGACAGAGTTAAGTATGCATGGCCAGGCCTCCAGACTTTTTCAAAAGCTCACATCATCCACTCAGCTTCCTGTGAGTTGAAAGGCACTTTACAAAAGCACTTCCACCCCTTGGGACTGACATTGGATCAAAAGGCCAGATAGTTGGCACACAGCTTGAAAGGTATTAGGCAGGATGCACTACAGAGCAGAAAGTCAAGGCAGAAAAAAGTCTGCCTTCAGCTGAGGGTAAAACCTCCTAGACACTCATTCTCTTCTGTACTCTTTAGGACACTCACTTTTCACCAGGTAAATCGCTACACAACTCCAGGGCCCCTGAGATTGTAGCTTCACTACTGTGGTTGATGGATTATTACTGTGTCTAGAGGATCAGGCACCTTATCACTACTTTTGTGTAGCTGTAACATGACGTATAGCTAGAGGAAAAATTGGGACATCTTCTTCCTGCTTAACATATGCAAACATTAAGGTACCTTTACTAAATTTTTTTCTGACTTTTTCTTTGTTTTTTTTTTTTTTAAGGTTCCAATTTGCACTCCTAACAGAATCCAAAAAACCAGAAAGTTGTATCCCTGCCCATAGCAGGGGGTTTGGAATTAGATGATATTTATAGTCCATTCCAGCCCTAACCATGCTATTGTTTGTCTGTCAAGGTAGGTTCTTTGGAGATGTGTTATGAATAAGAAATGCTCTTTTGAAAGGAAACCTTATTCAAAGGGGTGCTGAAGGCAATTATTCCAAGTGAGTAGATGTTTCTTAAGGTTCTCTTCCGCCATCTTTGTAATAGTTTTGCATGGCTGCCAGTTGATACTGAAGCCAATTTCAAAGAATCACAGAATTGTAATAGGTTGGATGGGATCATGGGTGGTCATCTGATCCAACCTCCCTGCTCAAGCAGAGTCATCCCAGAGCACATTGCACAGGATTCCATCCAGACAGTTCTTGAGTATCTCCAGTTAGGGAGACTCCACACTCCCTCTGGACAATTTGTCCCAGTGTGAGGTCACGCCCACAGTAAAGCAGGTCTTCTTCTCATTCAGGTGGAACTTTCCATGCATCAGTTTCTGCCTGTTGTTTCTTGTCCTATTGCTTGGCACCACCAAGAGCCTGGATCCATCCGCTTGACACCCTCCTTTCAGATGTTTGTATACACTGGTAAGGTCCCTTCTTAGTGGTCTCAGAGTCTGAACTATGGTATTGTGTCCAAGTTGTCTCAAACTGCCTTGACTGCATTGACCATAATTATGGAAAGATTTTAAACATCTTTTCCTGTCAGCTGAAATGGGGCCTTTGTACTTGTGTTCCTTGTGCTTCCCACAACTATCCTCTGTGACTAGTCAACACAGGGAAAGCAATTTTGATACTGTCATCCTGGTCATTCACCTAGCCTGATTTGCTCGGTAGTCATTCTTGTGCCTTAGTTAACATTCATTAGCAGATAACTGTTTCTCGACCAAAGGTGATTATACTGTAATTAGAATCTTTCTGTCAATGAAAGTTTCATATCCTCTAATGAGTAGGTAGATATGTACACTGCTGTGCTCCCTGCATAAATATGAGTATTCCTATCCTGCCACAAAATAGGCCAATTAGTTTTGCTGTTGTTTTTTCTCTGCATATGTGTCAGTTTTAATAATGAAGTACCCTTCAGGAAATCCTTCATTTTCTTCATAATTTTATTTATTGAATGCATCTTCAGTATTGTTTGGCTGTAAAACTCAAACATTTATCCTGCTGTTGATGTATTTTTTAAATTATATTCTCTGACAGTTCCTACTGTGATAATGCCATGGATCATGACTATGCTGCCTTAGCATGTGACCAGTGTTTTGTGTCACAATACAACAGGTGGGAAGGTCTCCTTATCTCCTAGCTTCTTACTGGCTGATCTGCAACAGGACTGTATAACACAGGGATATTTTATACGTAAGACAAATGTGTGCCTATTGTAACATACACCTACTCTGTGGCAACAACAGAACTGCAATATATCAGCATTTATGCTTCAGCACTCATTAATTTCTTTTTCTCACTAAGCTCTGTGTGGGTAAGACATGAAGCTCATTGTGAAAGCAGATGAAGGCAGTGCTGTAAAGTATCCTTCTAAGGCCCACAGAAACCTGGCCAACCATCTCAGTCCATTTTGCTGGGATACAGGTGCATGAGCACAGTCCAAGGACAGCACTTTTGCCTTTATCTGGACACAGAAAATAGCACAGCTCAAATGATGTTTTCAGGAGGTAGATTTAGAGCAGAAGAGAGCTGCTTCTCAGTGAGTTCTTTATCATCTGTCTTTGTGGTGGCCAAAAATATGCCCTCTGAGATCTGGACCTGATTAGCCATACTGGTAGTGTCCTCTCAGAAGAGCATCCATTCTAACTAGACAAGGCAGCTTGATATGGTAGATGAGGCATGGGTCTTGGGTGCTCAGTTCAGAGGTCCTAATTCAGTGCTGGGAGAAGGGGGTTTGTACAGACAGTCAATAATTTGGTTGTAGGTTTTATATGGGACTGACCCTAATTGATTTGCACAAAGACTTTCTAAAAGAATCCTCAAAAAAATTATCTAAGCAGTTCCATGATCATTGCCTTAACTACACAACCACCTCAAGAATAAAGAACTTATATTACAAAAGACAAACAAACAAACAGCACTGCAGATAGTGTTTTCTTCTCCCTCCACAAGAAGGCTGTGACTAAAGCTGAGTAAATAATTTATAATTAATTTATAAATGTTGGCTGTTTTCCATTACTGAAGTGTTCACAACATGAAGACAATTTTCTCCAAGGTACTCAAAATTACTCACTGAATAGTGTCTGTAAATAATCCTCAGTCTTTAAATTATTCATAAACATTTTCTTGCAAATCAAAAATTTCAGAAAACAGAGACATTTTGATGAGACACCCTCTATCATATGGCATATTAATGTGTTTTGAAAAAAATTGTGGGATACTGTGGACTTTTGAAACAAACTATGAGATAGTCAGTCTTCATACTTGGTGAATGTTCTAGTGCATTCACTATTCTGAAACAACAAATCTTGTTGTAGATAAACTCATTTCCAAGTCAAAAGAGTGTCCACTGAGACCACTGGAAGTCCCATTTAATTTGATTGTCATCTCTGAGATGGTTCCTAACTTCCAGTACCTGCCAGCCATGATGGGTTTGGAGCTAGATAGGTCTCCTTTTGTGGTGGATAGTGAGAGAATTCACGGATTCCTCCTCCACCTTTGTATAAATCAAAACTTCCTTCTAAGAAACCTATACACCTCTAAGAAGTGCCACTTCCTTGACTCCACATAATTTTCCTCCCTCCTCCTTTATAATCCCCTTTCTCACTCAGCTTCATGCATTTCTGTCTCTTTATATTGTGCTAATGCTCTGCCTTTTTTTGCTTGTGTTTTATAGTGGAGCAGATGACCTGTATGCTTTACAAGCTGCATACTTTGTCTTCACTTAGCACACAGCCAAAGGTCTCTGGACTTTATACCTACCTCAGCTGAGGGCGGTAGCTGCAGGGGAACCTCACAGAGGAATGATGCCAAAAGTCTTCTGTTGAAGGACTTATTTGGAATGGATAGAATTTCTGGGGCAGCTGTCAACTGACCCACAGTAGACATCTACCTTAGGCAAGTTAAACTCTTGATGACAGCAGGAAAAAGCAATGCCATTTCACAACTGTCCCAGTATTTGCCTCTCCGTGTTTTGCCCAAAAATTTTAGTGCATATCAGGAATGCTGCTGAATATTAAGGTGTCTGTAAACATCAGAATAATTAATTTCTTCTAATTATGGTTATTATCTTTAACACTGTTCTTCTTTCCCCTGGGCTTTTTCGCAGTGTCACAGTAGGACACTATGAGTAAGCTTGGAAGTGACCAAGTGGGTCATCTAGACCAACCTCTCTGCTCAAGCAGGGTCAACCTAGAGCACGTTGCACAGGATTGATATCTACAGTCTTGAAGACATTTTCAGTGGTTCTTGAATATCTTAGTGAGGAAGATTCCACAGCCTCTCTGGTCAATCTGTTCCAGTGCTTGGTCAGCCAGACAGTAAAGAAGTTCTTCCTTGTGTTCAGGTGGAAGTTCTTGTGAATCCATTTCTGCCCATTGCCTCTTGTCCTATTGCTTGGCACCACCAAGAAGAGCCTGGATCCATCCTCTTGACACCCTCTCTTCAGATACTTATATATCAGTTCGCTTGTGGTAGTTCTGATTATGTTTAACTATGAAGGACAGTCAAAACTTCTATGACAGTTGTGCAAATGACTCTGAACACTTCTATCTTTGTCATCTTTGAGAAGCAGCAGATTTACCCGGAGTATCTAATGGAATACTGGGCATTGGCAAAATCCATGTCTGTTCATGCTTTATTATACCTTTGTTTCATGACTCTTCTCGAGTTTGCACTGACTTGGTGTGAGTTCCTTTCATAGCCTCACTGGAAGTGCTTCTGGACCTTTGCAGGATTTATGAACCTGTTTTACTTTCATTGCTTTCCTTTGCTAATCTGTGTTCTTTGCAAGTGTTCATGCATTTGACTGGAAGCTTGACTAACAACTGTTAGGAACAATGCTCCATTTCTGCACAAAGAATTGTAGCAAAGCTTGGCATAGCCACTGAAAAGTCTGCTTTTGGCTGAGGTTCTTAATAAGGGAACTTAGTCTTTTCCAGTGTGGTGTCATGGTTGCAGGGAATCATGTAAACTGATCACTTGGGTCACACAAGAGTGTAAGGTGGTGGATAAAAATGCAACAATTCTACTCTGCAGCTATGACAAGCCACTGATCCTCAAACAAAATTGAAAAATATCTGAGTAGAGCATGTGGAAATTTGTGTGATTCATTTGTTTGGGAATTTTGAGCAACAAGAGCCCTGTAGAAATTATATTTCTTTAAATTTCTTTTTTTTTTTTTGTTTTGCAAAAGAACTAATATTCCTTTGAATGTCATTTTTTTTGCCACAGCATTAAAAATTAAATTATTTCAGCAACCATCTTTTGCACCTTCTGAGTGCTTTTGCCTAAGAAATAAATGGGAATAGCTCATTTTATCTCAGTTTTTCATTCCTTTTTGCTGAGAAAGGAAGTCTAACAAGTGAAAGGCAGTTAAAAAAGTAGCAGGTCTTTCCCATCAAAACAAAGTGAACTATATTTAAAGAACACTTTATAAATCTATGAAAAGCTTAGAAAACTCAAAACATCTTTGAAATATTAATTTTCGCTATAAAACTTAATTGTCTTTTTTGACTATCCTTTTTTTGCAATTAGTGAACACGTCAGTATCTTTCTTCTTTAAAATAAACAAAGAAAAATCATATTTTCAGTATTTACCTGACTAAGAAATAGTTTTTTGAAAAAGTCTTACTGTCCTAGAGTTTTTAATGTGTACCTGTCACCAGATGAAATAGTTTACAATTTGTATGGAGCTGCAGACCTGAAATCACCAAACACAAATAAAAATGGTTTCTTTTTAATATTTTTATATATAAAAATATGCTCTGTATATTTCAGGAGCAGCCTTGTGGGGTTTTTTTCTGTCCACCACAGAATCCCTAAATGTGTGTTTGCAGGTAGCCCAGTGGTACCTCTCAGGGATGTAAGCAACAAGAGAAGCATTGATGACTGCCTGAAGAGGTAAATTGTGTCTCCCTCCTGTGCAGATCAGTAAAACTGCAGTGATGTGAATTTCTCTGTAATGTAAAGAAATAGCTTGCCATTTCTTCTTTTCTTTAAGCAGAGGTACAATGCCAGTTCCATTTCTTACAGTCTGTAAACACTAAAAATGGCTCACTGTAGAAGGAGCTGAAGCTGTCAATTCATTTTCCAGCAATTTTCTTTGTAAAGAAAGAGTTGATAGGGACACTCAACAAACTAGACAAGTTTGTTTTTTAAAAGACAGCTATTTCCTTATTCAAATTTTCAGGCCAAAAATTTCCTACAGATGAATTTTTATGCGGATAACATGACTATTCATGAGGTGTCATAATATTTATGAGTGTCTCATGAAATGGGCATTTCATCTATTGTGCTCCTTGCTGAAGGTGTAGGAAAGAAATACAGGACCAGGAAAAAGCTTCCCTCCTTTACAGGCACGGATTTATCCTCTCAGGGATTTAAATGCTACCATAATTTTGGCAGACCTACAGGTTCAGGAGGATGTTCCCAGGCTTTTTTGGTAATATGCATATATCTGGGTCACATTCACTATGAGAAAGACACTGAGGACTGCATCATGTTCGAAGAAGAGCAAAAGGCAGGTGAAAGGTCTGGAGCATAAGTCGTATGAGAAACAGCTGAAAAAACTGAGGTTGATTAGTCTAGAGGAAAGGAGGCTCAGGGGAGACCTTATCACTCTCTACAGCTACTGAAAGGAGGTTGTGGAGAAGGGGATGACATTGTCTTTTCCCAGGTAACTAGTGATAGAATGAGAGGAAATGGCCTCAAGTTGCAGCAAGGGAGGTTTAGATTGGATATTAGGAAAAAATTCACACAAAAAAAGGGGTTCTCAAGAATTGAATTGGCCTGTCCAGGGAAACGGTTGAGTTACTATACCTGGAAGTATTTAAAAGGCATGTAGATGGCCATGCTGGATTAACAGTTGGACTCAATGACCTTGGAGATCTTTTTCAACCTTAATGATTCTATGAGTCTGCTATCCCTATTTGTGTACTTTCATGGGTAGAAACTGCAATCAGTTCACAATAGCCCTGCCAGAAAGCCAATATGGCCCAAGCTCTGGCCCCATGCTAGCTCAGCACGGGATGCAAAACTAATCCACTATATCTTGCAGTCTGGTTTCCTGGGATTGTTCTATTTGTCAGTGCTAATTACAAAGATGGCAATGCTGAAATCATTGGGAGATGAGAGGCAGATGGCATATTCATTTATTAAAAATGAACTGACTCCTATTTTCTGTAGCTCTTTGTGCCTTCATTAGGATTTACATTTTAAATTATACAGGATCTAATAAGCCAGCATGGTGTCTCATTATCAAGTATGTATCTTCAAGTCGCTACCTGAAGGGACAGTTGAGGATTTTTTTCTACTTCATATCCACTGGTTTAAGAACCTGCTGGCTTTCTTTATCTCAGCTTACTTTAAAGTTTCTGGTTGTGCCACTGTAAACTTGGCAACTTGGCGAAATGCAAACTCAAAACTTTCAGCTGATTGCAAATAGTACGCAGGCAGAAAGATGTCGGTTTAGAAAGCTCTGGCTTACTCAATGGAAGTGTTTAATTAGCCATTTACCAAATATCTCCTTTTGATGCCTAGGGCCAGAAAGAAGGAAAGGCAAATAAAGCTTTGTAGGTTTAGAGCTTATTCTGGAAATCAGTGGAAACACATTTAGTCCTCCTCTTAGACAGATGCAAAAACATTAGTTATGACTCAGATATGAGATGCTGAGAGTAACAGGGAAGGGTAGGACTATGCATGCTCTCTGTGAAGATCAGGTGCAGGGCAATAATTAAGGCATAATCAGAGTATCTTCCTGCTGCTTTCCAATCACTATTCAACTAATAATGATTTTATAGATTAAATAGCAAGTTGCAGCTAAGTTAGGCAAGTGCAACATAAAAGCTATACTGATGTTTAAAGAAATTAGGTAAACAGTCAATGAAGCATAGCATTTCATTCATATTAATCTCCAGCAGAGACCTGGTTGTTCCAGTCACTGATTCCATCATTTGCTTGCCTAAGTATTTTACTTCCCTCTGTGCATTATCCATTACATTCATCCCTTCAGTATTCACCTCCTTCCTTTCAGGTGTTCACAAGGTTAAACACCCAGCTTTCACCCCCGCCCCTCCTGATAGTTTCTGGGGGAAAGAGGTTAAAGAAAAAACCAAACAAAACAGAAGCTAGAAAGCTGCTAGAGAATATGGACATACACATATACATGCACACATATATATACGTTTATATTAAAAATTATCTGCAGTTAGCCATTAACCTCCATTATCTCTAGCAGTGCTACATCTGTTGGTAGAGGTTGGCAGCATAGTGAAATGCTTCTGTGTTTAAAGGCTGTTTGATACCCATGCCTGCTGCAGAGCCCCACAGCAGACTGGGCTGCACTGCCAAGGAAGTATCTGAAAAATCAAGCATGGGCAGTACCAGGCAGACATAGGCTAATAACAAAAGACCATCACTATCCAACTTGTCCTTGCAACCCAGCCAACTTGTCCTTACACTGGCTCTGTAGGATGATGGGGAGCAGGGCAAGCCTGCATTTGCACACCTCATATGCACAAGTCCCTTGCTAAATGCTGCCCTAATCTAACAGCATGAAAATAGCAACTACCAAGATGAGGCTGATGATTGATATGTTTCTCACTTCTCTTGTCAATATCTTTGCTTATATTCTTAGTGTTTTGAGTAATGGAAATTTGGGCAGGATATCTTCTTTCTGTCAGACAGTAAGACTGGGAGAAACAGCACAAGTCTTTTAAAAGGCTCTCAATCCTTGGAGCAACTGACAGATACCAAACCATGGCCATGGAGGCTCAGTTCTGGTGCAGTACCTGTTAAGGGGCACACCGCTATCAGTCAGTCTGTTCTGCCAACAAGGCTCTGTAATTACAGCTCCATGCTCTGACAGAGTAGTGGAAACATAAGAAATATTAACTGGTCACAACTGGGAACCCCTTTCCTTCACTGGTTGAGATACTTGGTTTGCTTCTTCAAACTCTTGGCCATATGAGGATTTTAATTACAGTCAGACAGTTAGGAAGATTGGTAATACAGATGTTCTTGAAAAGTGATTGGTTTGAGAAGGATCAGGAATTGTAAGAAAAAATTCTGTCTTTCTGCCATCCTCATTTTCAATATCAACCTTCTAGTATGGGAATTGTACCAGTGAGGATATATTATAATTTATTTTTTTTTATTTTTGCCAAGAGGAAAGAAATTACACATAAGCAGAAGAAATAATGGCATTAAATTAGCAAAGATAAAATATTAATTATGTGAAAATGCAAAGCAGGGAGAGAAATCAATTGTGAGGAAATAGCATAAGAAAAGAACCTCTTGGCCTCCTCAGATGCTTTGTGGGACAAAGCCTTCAATCAGAAATGTGCTGATACTAAATTATCCCTGGATTTGATCTAGCTCTAATAATTGAAAACTCCCACTGCTGGAACAGAACCAGCTTGCTGAATGAACACTAATTTCTCAGACTGGATGTTAAGTAGACAAAGCTGTTGCATGTATCTAATCAGATTTGTATTTTTATTCCATGACACATTACATCCTACACTGTGCTGTGATTTAAAATTATCACAGCCTGCCTTGTGACATGCATCAATGAGAGGTACATTTTCTTTAGCAATGAAGCATTCTTTTGTGTCTTCACAGCTGTGATTATAAGTTCTGAAAGCAGATTTTCAGAAAGATATGGTAGAAAAGGTGTCCAGATGAAGCCATTTGTTTGCTTATTTAATACATTATTAACACCTCTAGCCTCTAGATTTCATAGTTCCATGTCTGTCAAACAGCTCAGCATGATTTTGCAAGTAAGACTTGCCTGTGAAGAGGAACATTCTTTACTCTTCGTCTCCTCCTGTCATTTGTGTGTGTAGTTCCCTGCCTCTCTGGAAAAAAAAAAAATGAGATTGTACTATGGAAACTGTGGTCCCAAGCCATCTGACATGTCTTTTTCTCTTTTTTTTCCCCAAAAGGAGAAATATACTCAATTTGAAAGACAAACTGTGAGTTTTGTTTGTCAAACAATATATAGGAAAAGGCAGCAAAAATAAGGGCTACAGATCAAATTAAAATATTGCTCAGTTTAAAATACATTTAAAATTCTTTAAATATTTTACCTACAGTGACTCTGATAAAATATTAAAAAATCAGTAAGTAATTATTGTTATAGAGGAATTTGGTGTTTATTCTGTTTCTCCTCACTAAGTTATTTCCAACTTTTCTATAATCTTATTGTTTGTTGCTTTTGAAGGATTACCAACAGGACTTGTCACCCATTGTGGCCATTGGAAATTGTCCAGCATCACCACTTAGAATTGGATTTGTCCTTTGTGTCCTGATTCAGGGCAATATATAATCACACATATCAGCTTTAAGGGGAGTATTTAACTTTAAGCATGTGGTTATGTGCATATCTGACACTGGGTTGCCTTGTTGGCTTACAATTTGAGGAGTGTAGGTCCAATAACATTCTCTATTTGATCAAACATGAATCTACACTGGAAAGCAGTCAGTAAAATGTGTCATTAGGAATTACTGCAGCTGAGCAGAAGTTTAGAGCTATGTCTCAACATTAAACTCCTCCATCAGGAAAACTTCTTCAGTGCTGTCTTACTGATTAGCTGGTTCTTTGAGGAAGTTATACACTTGCTACTAATCCGGCTAATATGAGTGGTTAAAAATGGGACTTTGTCTCACAGGGTGGCAAGAAGCTGTCATGTGAATCCTTTAACGTTATTTTCTTCTAAGAAATTTTATACAATACCTTGATGGACCAAAAAGAAGGAACTTCTCACTCCATGAAAAAAAATTTTCTGCTCTACACATTGCACTGTGGGAAAATCCATCCAGGGTCTGCCTGATACTGCACAAAAGTAGAGTTAAAAGCATCTGAAAGGATGTAATTTTTTCTTGCTACATATACTAGTCTGTCTATCTATCTATCTATCTATCTATCTATCTATCTATCTATCTATCTATCTATCTATCTATCTATCTATC
>JAWWMP010000132.1:17158258-17203430 GCA_035047865.1 Dendrocincla tyrannina
CCAGTCAGGACAAGACAAGATGTGAAAAATGTGCCCTACACTGCAGCCAGGGAGAACGGTCCTTCCTGGAGTGTCTGGCAAAAAGTACCCAGAGAGACTTGAGGATGGCCCCTGGGGTTCTGGAGTCAGGGATACAAACGATCCGAGGCCTGTTACACCCAAACTGAGAAAGATATCCTGGCAGCTTATGAAGGAGTTCAAGCCATTTCAGAAGTGATTGGCACTGAAGCACAGCTCCTCCTGACACCCCAACTGCCAGTGCTGGGCTGGATGTTCAAAGGGAAAATCCCTTCCACACATCATGTCACTGATACTACATGGAGTAAGTGGGTCATGCTGATCACACAGCAAGCTTGAATAGGAAACCCCAATGGCCCAGGGATCTTGGAGGTCATCATGAACTGGCCTAAAGGCAAAAATTTCAGATTATTATCATCATCAGAGGAGAAGGTGACACGTGCTGAGGAGGCCACACCATATAATCAGCTACCAGAAAATGAAAAGCAATTTGCTCTCTTCACTGGCAGTTCCTGCCATATCGTAGGGATACATCAAAAATGAAAAGCTGCCTAATGGAGTCCTACGCACCAAGTCGCAGAAGCCATTGAGGGATAAAGTGTATCAAGTCATATTGCAGAGCTGAAAGCCATCCAGCTGGCTTTGGATGTCGCTGAACAAGAGAAATGGCCAGCACTCTACTTCTACTCTGACTCGTGGATGGTAGCAAATGCTCTGTGGGGGTGGTTGGACCGATGGAAAAAGGACAATTGGCAGTGCAGAGGTAAACCCATCTGGGCTGCAGAATTGTGGCAAGACATCGCTGCCTGGGTGGAGAAGTTGCCTGTAAAAGTCCCTCCTGTAGATGCACATGTACCCAAGAGTCAGGCTACTGAAGAACATTGTAACAATGGACAGATGGATCAGGCTGCCAAGATTTAAGTGTCTCAGGTGGATCTGGACTGGCAACCTAAGGGTGAATTATTTCTGGCTCAGTGGGCCCATGATGTCTCAGGTCATCAGGGAAGAGATGCAACATTGGCTTAGTTCAGAAGAGAACTAAGATGTCTATGTTGGCCAAGAGAAAGGAAAAAGGCCTTCTTTCCCCAAAAAGACAAAACAACAAAAAAAAAATAACCCCACTCCTTTAAATTTAGAACAAACTTTAATTAGAAAAATGTATAGAAAAGGATAACAGTTCTTAACCACAGTCGGTCTGTCTGTCTATCTATCTATCTATCTATCTATCTATCTATCTATCTATCTATCTATCTATCTATCTATCTATCTCTATCATACGACAGCTATTTTATCAAGCCAACTGTTGCTGGGCCTTTCTTACTGAAATCCGAGAAGAATCATCATCATCATCATCATCATCATCATAGAAACCAACAGAGAGTGGTTTGGGCTGGAAGGGACCTTCAAAGATGATCTAGTTTGTACACCTGTGGCTATGGGCCAAACTTTATTGGGTTTCTAAAAGCCCCATTCAACCAGGCCTTGAAAACAGCCAGGAATGGGGCTTCCACAATTTCTCTGCTCCAATGTCTCATTGCTCTCATAGTGAAGAATTTCTTCTTTATGTCTAATCTAAACCTACTTTCTTTCTGTTTAAAACTGTTACATCTCATTTTATTGCTACAATCCCTGATAAAGCACTCCTCCCCATCTTTCTTGTAGGCCCTTTTTAGGTACCAAAAGGCTGCTCTAAGGCTCTTTTCCAGGCTAAACAATCCAAGCCTCAGTCTGTCCTCACGGGGGAGATGTTCCAGCCCTCTGGTCATTGTCACGGCCCTCCTCTGGACCTGCCTGCCCTAACAGGTCTTTGCTGTGCTGAGAACCCCAGAGCTGTTCACAGTAATCCAGCTGTAGTCTCACAAGAGTGGAGCCAAGGCAGAGAATCACCTCAGTCTACCTGATGGCCACAGGAAACAAGTGGCTTTTAGGGCTGTGACTGTGCTTTGCCAGCTCATCTGAATTTCTTTTTTTCTTTTATCCACCAACCCTCCAAAGTCTTTTTTGACAGGGCTGCTCTCAGTCACCCTCCACTAAGCCTGTTTGGGATCACTCTGTTTGTTTCTCTCTCATCCTCACTCCCACCAGCACAGAACAATACTCTTCAGGGAAGTTCTGCTGAGAGCATAACAAGTACTCCTTCTGCTTTCAGCAGAGACAAAATAAAATGTAATTATAAAATATACTTTTAAAGTTAAGAGCTATTTGCTACTAAACTTTTATTCCAACTTTGATAAGCACAGTTTTCTTTATATGCTCAAAAGGACGATTTATGACTATAAAGACAGCTTTCTGAACTGGCATTTTTTCACCTGCTCTGCAAAAGAAGGTAGTCTAAAACAAATAAAGGACATAAAAATTATACAAGCCACTAGCTTTTCTACTTAAAAAGCATGACCCTGTGGATGGAAAAAGGAAAGTGCAGGAAATAGAGGACTGTCAGCATCTTCTTGGCACATGGCTGTTTCAAAGGAGACTGTCTCTAATGTGTGTCTAATGTGGTTGACAGGTGCAAGAAGCCCTGTCCACCTGATGTTCTCCTGGCTCATACATGGAGGCCTCTCTGGGCCTGATTAGCACTAAACCAAGGTACCAAATGCAAAATATATCTCCAACACCACCTGCCACCTGCACCTGGAGAATTACAGTTTAAACACAGACAAAGTCTGGTCTTAGTAACACACTTCAAATTATCCCCAGGATGTAATGTAGTTGTGCCTGAAGGTCAGTTGCTCACACAACTGGAAACCTTTCCCACTGAAGAGTGATGTACAAAGAAGGCCACGCACAAAAAGCGAAATATGCATATTTAAAGTGCTTGACATTGTAGAGGAAAACAGAGCAATGACAGTTATGAACCGGTGCCTGAAATCTTCATTCAAACTGTGCCTTTATTGTAGTCTAGAGTGCAATAACAATTGAGCTAATGAGGGTCAGCACTTGTGAAGTTATATAACAGCTCATATGCCATGACCTACATCAGCTGTAGGGTCTTAAGAAAGAAAAGCCTCAGACACCTTAGCTCCAGGCTCCTTAGTATCCCAGGAAGGGCTCAGTTTGGGGCAAAAGCAACAGAGCTGTTTATATTGGGATACTGACTTTTGAATTGAACTAAAATGGAGAAACAGCAGCAGGGTATCACAAAGAATTGAGCTGTTACATTTCATCATTTTCCCTTTCCTGCTCAGTAGACCAAATCTGCTCCATTTGTATTTCTGCTAAAGCCTCTTTGCTGGATGAAATGCAGATAATTACCTCTGCTATGAAAATAACTTGGCCATTTCATTCCATACCTTGGGGGACATGTTAAGAAAAGGGATAGTACTGCATAACGAGCTTCTCCTGTGGTGCCAGGGGAGAAGAAGTATTCAGAGCTTGAGATGGTACTGGATGGCTCAGTATGAGAACAGATGCATGCCTCCAGGGCTTGCCAAGCTGGAAACCATCCTCCTCCTTTATCATGGTTCAATCTCCCACATATGTAACATGCCAAGGCCACTCAGTTTATGTTTGCCAGTTGGGAGAGGTGAGTCCACAATTCTCTTTCCGTCTGTGAAGCTTGATAAAAGGTGATTTACTCTGTCTGACAGGATACTAATGGCATAATCTCACAGGGCAACTACCATTACAATTTGGTCCATCAAAAACACAGTTGCTCTTGTAATTCTGAGCAAGCACTGTCCTTTTTACTGCTCTGTTGAGTGCAGAACTTCATGTCACCAGACAGTAGGAATGTTTGATAACCCCAGCTACTGCAGAGCTAGCAAAAACAATGGGTCAGTGAAATGGGTCCATCCAGGCTGCAAGTTTTGAGAGATGTTCAGCTTCTTATGTTATATTGCGTCTCCAGAGGTGCATGGCCACTGCTTCAGCTTTACCCTGACCTCCACTGAACCATCGTGCCTGCTCCATGAAGAAATTCAGAGAATAAATGGCAGAAGAAAATTTGCATAAAGTTAACTTGTATGAAGTGACACAGGTAGATCATATTGTGGTTAATTTAAGCTGAACTCACAGGGGTTTGTTAGGTAAGAGTTTATTTCATGGCACCATATGGAAGGTAGCCATGGTATGGAGTGATGTGGCAGCACCAGCTGAGCTGCAGCAGCCAATGTATCAGAGTTACTGTCACACTTGTGGGCCTCTCTGTAATATGGGGGTGGTACCATCTGTGAGACAGAGCTTGCAGCTGGGTATGTTGGGTGACATTCCTTGTGAACGAGCAGCTAAGCAGAAGACTAGACAGCTTGCTCCCCAGCAAGCTCCACATGCTCCTCATGTGTAGCACCAAGACAGCCCTTTTTGACTTTCTCGTTCCAGAAATTTCCATATTCTCAGAATTTGCAGACACAACCCTGTTGCAAGGTATCCCTGTCAACAAACCTCTGTTCCTCATCACAAAATGTCTAAACAGAGTCACAAGTGTTGATTTGTTCAGCTAAAAATAAGCAATTTTGAAAACACAAAGCCACTGCAAAAAAAAATTGTCTTCATCCAATGTCTGTAAAGATTTTAAGAGAAAATATTTTGATCATTTTTTTCTCTCTGACAAGCCAGACTTTGAGCAAGTTAAGTTTAATAAAATTTTGAAAAACTCATTCTTATCCTCTTTCTCACTTTGATTTTTGTGAAGATAAAGTTCTTCATTTTACATGCAACATTTATTGCCAGCATTCATTTTTCCTCTTAAAAATTTGAACCATTATTGCCCATCTATTTCTAGATGCTATTTCTCTAACATGACCTTTGATGTCTTGAAACCTGGTTACAGGAAAATAAAGATACAAATCTCTGCCCACAGCAATACAAACCAACACAAATACCATTTTTTAAATGTTCATTTTCATGTTTCCAACAAACTATACTGTTCATATCTCATGATCTGTTAATCTGGAAGATCAAAAGAATACATGGTCAAATATTTCAGGAAAAAATGGTTCTTGCCAGGTTAACATTTTGAATGAACCACCAATATAGCTAATTGGGAATTATTTTTCATAAATTCAGAAAAGATAAGATTTAGAGAAACAAGCAAACTTTAGTGTTCTTTTCTATGTAGATTACTGACATTAATTGGCTTATCTGAAGAGTAGAGGCCTCAGGACAATAACCAGTCTTCTTAATGGTAGTAATCCAGAATCCCATGTATTACTACAGTACAAATGTGTGAATCATTTATTACTTGTATAATTTTTGTCACTATCTATATTTTTGCATATATAGTATAAATCTATCTCAAGTGTCAAAAAATAATAAAATTCCACCCTGGAAACCAGTGAAAGCTACAAAATGTTATTTCTTAATGATTTAGAAAATTTCAGATCTTATTCAAAAAAGAAAGCTTGATCACTATCCATGAGATGAATGTCCAGAGTTCCAAAACCCTTTTTTACTTTGAAACTTTGTTCTACACTGTGATAATACCTTTGTCTTTAAGTAGCTAGCAACCCAAACTTGAGGAAAGGACTGCCAGTGCTTCAGAGTGCCATGGGATGGTAATATGAATTAAGAAAAATAATGTGTGATTAACTGAAAGATTTCTTCTCTGTCAGGACACACCCTTATATTTCTTTGTTCTCCTACTGCAGCAAATGAAGAATGATTTTTTTTTGGAGTTTCAGAAAATTGTTTCCAGTGACAAAGGAGAAATGAGACCAAACAGGAACAGCAACATTATCTATTGTAAAATTATCAATATGAAAATACCAGAGGTCAGTACATGGCATTATCATTTGCAACCAGGCCAAACATGGTAATGCTGACACCAAGCAGTTGACAGTCATGGTTTGGTTCCAAACCAAGGAAGCTCTTCTCATGATCCACTATTACTATGCATGTCTCTGCCCATGATAATGGGCTGGAATTAGATGATCTTTAAGGTCCCTTCCAAACCTAACCATTCTATGATTGTATAAGATTGCACAGCTCAGTGGATTCTTTAGTGGTGGGGTAAGCATTGTCTTGCAGGTGTTTAGCATATCTTTAAACACTCCTGCAGTGTTCACTTTGAGAAAAGGAGGCAATGAACTCTCCACCCTCACACACTTGCCTCCCTCCCCACATCTTGTCAGAGGGGTAAACTCAAGTGACCTGCATCTAAAAGATGACCTTGTTTACAGTCGCTGGGAATAAGTTTTGTAGACACAGACAATGGAGCTGCAGAGCCTTTGACCTCTAGGTAATCCACCTAGAGTCCTCTCCAAGTCCAATTAAACTGAAGAAGGCCACCTCAGCAAATCTTGTCTCACTGGACAAGGAAGCCAAACTAGACATCTCTGTAATTATTTTCCCGTGTGCCTCTGTTGTCCCTCAGCCTGCTTAAAGCTTGCTTGGTCAACAGGTGACAAAGCTACCCAACCGATCTATGGAAACTAAACTGGCTGTATATTGGAATGCTCATTTGTTGCTTATCAGATACATTCTAGAATTTTTCCTTTGCAAGAAGAATTTCACAGTGAGGAGTTGAATGCTGTAATCACTGTCATAATTCATGAAAATCACTTGCTTTGAAAATAACACAAAATGTTATCATAATTGTCAAAATGATTGTTCAGTAATCTAGGAATACTTGTTATCTTGCCGGCTGTAAGTTGTGGATCTGGTCCAAAGCCCAGGAGTATCAATAAGAGGCTTTTCATTGGCCTCAACAAGTCTTGGATCTGGCCTTCCATTAAGATTAAGGAAGAAAACAGCCATCACCATAGTGCTGAGATGATGTGCATAAAAAAAGTACAAGTGTTACGACTAGTGAAGGGGTTCCTGGTTGCAACACGTGAAGCATAATAGTATCCAAAATGTTCCATCAATGCAAGGCTAAGTTATTATTCCAGCTATTAGTTACTGGGTTTCACAGACATCTCTACCATTCATTGGATGTGCATTCTGCTTTCTGGCAGCATTTTAAAGTTCATTAAATAGACTATTAAACTAATCATGATAAATGATTAGCCAGATTCCATTACATTCTGGTTAATTACAAAATCATATCTACCTAGTCTAATAAAAAGCAAATTAGTCGAAGTGCAATGTGTCTTCACTGAATAGCCATGTAAGGAAAAAGCTAAAGAGAAAAGGTAGGAGGTAATTCACCTAGACAGCAAAAAAGGATTTAGGTTGACCCTTCCTGCTGTGCCAGATAATAAAAAAGTCCTCCCCTCAAATATCAGGTGAATGTACCATTTAAAAGTCTGAAGTGACTGTTTGCTTCTGTACTGGGATTTTGTTTTATTACTGTATTTTAATCCAAGCATTTTCTGCACTGCTGTTCTACTGATTTATGACTGAGCTGCTATTTATTTAGTGTACAGGCATCCTATTAGGAAATGATTGTGTCCTACTTGTAAGGAAACAGACGACAAATCACACCAAAGTCTTTTTTGCAATTACTCAGTAACACTTATTAGTGAAATTAAAATTCATGAGAAAAGATTTTGGTAACTGCTGAAGCAGCCGCTCACATTTCCAGATGGTCTGGACGAAAGTGACATTCTACCCCCCTTGTGATAATACGATGCATTGGCAACTGATTGTGGACGTTTGCTTATTTAATTAACAGAGGGTTGCACATCATTCAGCAATAAAGCCTGTGAGTTCAGCTCCACTGAAAGTCATATGTGCCTCGAGTAGGGATTAGGAGGGATTTAGGCTCTACTGTCAAAACCTGCATTCTTCAAAACCATATCAACTGACATCTCCAACATCAAAATCCAGAATTATCAACAAAGGGAGCAAGGAATCTCTCCTAGCATCACTGGTGCAGGAGAAAAAATAGGGGCAGACACTACTACCTTTTAAAGCACAACAGAGGATGGATCGCATTAAAAAAAAAAAAACAAATAAAGAAACAAAAGAAACCTCACCACCAATTAAAAAAAAATACCGCAACGACCCACAAAAATAAAGAAAAACAAAACAAACAAAAAACCTAAACATTAGCTCAGGTTTTGGAACACGCATACCATTGGGAAGAACAGTCTTCTAGACAAATTTTTGTGCTTTGAGGAAGTCCAGCTGCCTAGCCACTCCCTCCCAAGACAGTTGTTTCCTTAGTCTCTTACAAAAACAGATTTTTGCCAGTATTTCAACAAATGATCATTGGAGTAGCTAGCAAGCTGTCCATCGACACACACTCATAGTGATTGGAGTAG
This sequence comes from Dendrocincla tyrannina, assembly GCA_035047865.1. Taxonomy (NCBI): domain Eukaryota; kingdom Metazoa; phylum Chordata; class Aves; order Passeriformes; family Dendrocolaptidae; genus Dendrocincla; species Dendrocincla tyrannina. The sequence continues at coordinate 17,166,421 of JAWWMP010000132.1, forward strand.
ACTTAGAGGCAACTCAGAAGAAAGAAGAAAATGTAATCAATTAATTTGTAATAGGAACAATACATATGTTATGAGATAGTGAAGAAGAACCTGAATGTGTGTGCAACTTCCATCATAGCCTTACCAATAGTAAGTATTTCCACACCTATTTCTGTCTAATACATATCTTCTGTTCTTTGTTCTTTTCTTGGCTCCCCTACTTCACTCACATTTACTGCAGAGTTTGCTTTTAGTGAGTTTTATGTTCTGGGATTTTCAAAGTGCCTTGAGGCTATTGACTTTCAATAGGATTTGGGTAGCTAATTGCCTTTTCCTTTGTACTTTACAAATTCCAGACATAGCTCTTCTGTGAGTTCATTTGAGTCTTTTATGACTGAATTTCCTGAAATGTTATATCCCTTTTGAAAGGAGAAAAAAAAAAAAAGAAAAAAAAAAGAAAAAAGAAAAAAAGAGCGCCCCTTTCTCTTTTTAACATAAACCAAAAAAAAATAGTTGTCCTTTTTCCTTTAAAAGTCCAAAGATCATAGTCTCTTATCTATTTAAGTTAAGCAGTACAGACATCAAACACATTAATTCAAGTCTTGTTGAGATCTTGATTACAGCCTGGCAGTTGATTTGGGTGATACAGGCTTTCTCTGTGGACCTTTCTCAGTGTGTGCCATGTAGTGGTGGTTTGAAGCCTATTAAAGGGACTATAATGCTGAAAATGTAAAAAATAGTCTTTGGGCTGCCCTTTCAGCCTATGAACTTCTGACTAGAAACTTTTACTTAATTCTTTCACACCCAACCTACATAATATATTATTGTCTGTCAGATTTGACTTGCAGCTTTGACCTCTAGCTGTCCAGAGTATCTCATCTTTTGTTTCACTACCATAGTTAGCTATGTGTTAAAAGTTAAAAGTTGCTTACTGCCAATCTCAGAAAGCAAAAAGCAAGAGACGGTCAGTAAAAAAACCATTCACCTAACACACTAAATAGCTCCATTAAAAATGAAGGAAAAACAAATAGGTACTTTTTAATGGTAGCAGAAATCTTCCAAAGACATTCAGAAAACCAGAAAGAGAGAGAGCACATGAAATAAGCAAACTGCAGCGTAAGCTTTTGTGAACTGCTACCTCAGCAAGAGTGAATCAGTCAGATGCACAACTGAGAGAACTACATGTAGAAAAGAAAATGGGAGAAACCAGAGCTGGTAGGTAATGGATAAAATGCAGGGAGAGGGGATGTAGAGAAGCATTAGTAACTGGTTACAGTTTGTCCTTTTTTTATTTCTCTATCTTTACTGAGCACATGGCTTGTGCTCTGGCTTCAGGCAACTTAGTGCCCTGCTCAGCAAGGGATGGGAATAACTCTACAGACCAGGTGTGCTGCAAGCTGTTTTGAAAGTAATTTACACACAAGGAGACTTCACTGGAAATGGAAAAGAAGTAGGAATAGAAAATGAAATAGAATATTCTGTAGCAGTCTTTTATGCCCAACGCATTAGTGCTATGTGACTGTCGAAAGGAACATTATGGCAAAGACACCTCTGTTAGATACTAAGAATTATTTAAACTCCTCCAAAAAGGTGCTAAATGGAGTTAGCAGTTTAATATGGCCACCCTAGCTTATGGAGGACAACATAAGCCTCCAAGATCATTTTGTGTAACACTATCTTGTGTCAGTTATAAGTTTCCCATAGTTGTACCTTCAAAATACTCTCCAGACACAGGAATCTGCAGACAAACTGGTGTACCTGAACCTGTGCCCAGACAAGGGTCTTACCTGTCCTATAACCCAGCCAAGTGTCAATACCTCTAAAGGATAGGTATGAGATCTTTCTAGACAAGTAAATATTGATGCCACTACAGCTCCATTTCACTTCTAAGATTCCCTGAGAAATGTGTCTCAACATTATTTGAAATAAAATTTGGAGTCATGGTTGCTGTTTCTCAGGATTTCTAGGCACAAAACATGACTCTTGGTGACTGAGCTATCAAATTGAGTGTTTTAGAGTCTCATGCTTTCAAATCACTGTGGCCACGTTCAGGAAATCATCTTTACTCAGCAAAGCATAGTAAGTCTTTCTGACCATGTACTTCTTTCTTGCAAAAGCTTGAAGGTATGTATCTCCAGCAGAACTCTGCAATTGGAAATAAAAAGCCAGCTTTTTTTAGACTGGATTTTTTGGAGTTCCTTTAAATTTAAACCAAGAGAATAAGTTAAATATTTTGACAGACTGAACTTCTCAAGGCAATAGAAGCCCACCTAGAAAAGAAAAGGGAAAAAAACCCTCAACAACTACCCCTTCAACATACCAGCTAAAAGTCCATTTATCATCTGCCATGATGTTCAGCTGTCTTGGAAAAAAACTTAATTGTAGAATCATAGAATGACATGGGTTGGAAGGAACCTTGAACCTCAGCTAGGTCCCTCCACAGGCAGGGATACCACCCACTAGATCAAGTTACTTAAATCCTCATCCATTACCCCTTGTCCTATTACTATCTCCCTATGTAAAAAGTCACTCTCCCTCATTTTTTATAAACCCCCATTCAGTACTGGAAGGTCACAATGTGGTGTCCCCAAAAAGCCTTCTCTTCTCCATGCTGAACCACCCCAATTTTCTCAGACTGCCTTCTTTGCAGCGGTGCTCCAACCCTCTGATCACCTTCATGGCCTTCCTCTGGACCATTCTAAGAGGTCCATGTCTTTCTTGTATAAAGGGTTCCAAACCTTGACACAGTACCTCAAGTGGGGTTTCAGAAAGACAAAGTAGAGGGGGTGAATCACCTCTCTCGACCTGCCAACCGTACTTTATTTGATGCAGCCTAGAATGCGATTGATCTTCTGGCTTATGTCTAGTTTTTCATCTACTAGAACCCCTAAGTCATTCTCTGCAGGGCTGCTCTCAGTGAGTTTTTCTCCCAGTCTGTACTCATGTCTGGGGTTGCCCTGGTTCAAGTACTGGACCTTGAACTTGTTGAAGCCCATTATGTTCCTGTGGGCCCACTTCTCAAGTTTGTCCATCAGGCCCCACAGACTCGTGGTTATTCAGTGTCATCAAGTCATCTGAAACCTGCTCTTCACTTAGAATGGGAAGAACTTCTCTCCCCCAACCATTTCCTAGAGGTTTAGGAACTTGAGAGATGTGGGAAGCCTGATTGACAGTGAAGACTTAGGTGAAGAATTCATTGAGTACCTCAGCCTTCTACCTATTTGTTGTCACCAGTTCTACCTTGTCATTTGCCAGGGGTGGTGGTTGGTGTGCTCACCTTAGCACAGTGTGGAACATGGGTAACTGCTAGGCTAACCCCACTCTTGAATCAGAGTCTGTTTAATACAGAGGAAAGAACATGTAGTTTCTGCTAAGGAAACTGCAGAGAAATTGATGGTGAAAAGATCAAAATCAGATACACAATGTATTGCAGATTTCACCTTGATATCATTCATGTTGGGAAGAAATGGTATAAGATAAGAGAAACAACAGCAAAATGGTTTCCTACAAGTGAATATCCCCAGGTTATAAAGCTCATCTTGTTCAACTTGGCACAATTTAATTACATTAGTAAGGAATATCTGGTAAGTCATTGTATAATTAGGCAAATTTGAGTAGTTAAGTCAGCAATTATCAGCACAACTGCATTCATAAGTTGCAACTTAATTGTTTTATTGAGTGCAATTGTTCTGTATTTGCAAAACTATTGCATTTCAGGTAGTTGTAATGTACCAGTATGACAGGAAGCTAATAACACATATAAGCACATTCCTTGTTTTTCTGCAATATTGTAATGAGCTATGAGACTAGAAATAGCTGATCAGCATTTCTTGAGTTGTGCTCCTGTATTACCATTCCATACAATGCCATTAAAAGTAATTCAGTTTGCTAAGGATAAGCCCAAGCAATTCTGACAGAACAAACTTCCTTCTTTCACCTTCATCTCATCTGTTTTAGTAGCTCAGAGCATCTCTTCCTGGAGTTTCATATGTCTCCTCATCCCCATGACAGCTTTGGGCAGAAAAAACACTCCCAATGGTGCCCTCACTGTCTCAGGAAAACTGAGCTTCAGAGGCATAACTTATTTGAGGACAGTTAAAGGTTGAGGGCAGGGCCAAGCCTGAGCCTTCAGTCACAAGTCACAGTCCTGTGATTTTTTTACAACATTGTTCCATCAAAATAAAATAAGTAGTGATTTCCCCTCTGTTCAAAATTGTTTCATGGGAACAATTCCTTCCCCTTGCCAACAGAACTATTCAGATGTAAACCTGCTGTGACCGAAAGTCAAACCATTTTAATAATGTGAATTGCTTTAGGTCAGTTGTTTCTATCTTTCTCTCTGCTCTACCTCTTGACAGAAGTCTGCTTGACCTCTTCCAAACTCTGATTTCAAATAGAAATTGTAGCAGTGCCCCACAGAGGCCATTTTGATTTGAAGATTGCAGGAGACAGAGGATAAAGTTAATAAAATTGGCAGACTGCAAATGGCCACTTGGTGTTATTTAATGTTTCTTCTGTTCAAAAGGGTCATAAGGCTCATCTTCCAGTTCTGTTATGGGGAAAATCAAGTGCTAAGAAAAAGAACAATTTTGTCAAATTCACTTCACTGCTGAAGGACTGAAAAATGCAGCAAATTCTTATCACTAATATCACTAATAATTACTTCATACTTTGCTGAACCATGGCTAAAAATAAATTGATTAATAAATGCTTCCAATAAGAATTGAAATTTAGAGAAAACTCTAACACATTTCCCTCAAAAAAAAAGGATAAGGAATAAGAAGGTGTTATCTGGCAGCTAATCACCACACAGCTGCTTCTTCATTCCCCCATATGAGATGGGGGAAAGGATGAAAAAGGCAAAATCGTGGTCATTTGTGGATTGAGATAAAGTTAGTTTAACAGGTGAAGCAAAAGCTGTGTATGCAAACAACACATAACAAATTCCTTCAGTATTTCCCAGACACTCAGCCACCCCTATGAGATCAGCGCTCCATTACGTGTAAAAGATATTTGAGAAGACAAACGCTGAATGTTCCTCCTCCCTTCTTCTTCCCCAAGCTTTATATGCTGAGCATGATGTCATATGGTATGGAATATGCCTTTAGTCAGCTGGGGGCAGCTGTCCCAGCTGTGTCCTCTCCCAGTTTCTCTAGCACCCCCTGACTACTCTCTGAGGGGCCATTGTGAGAAACAGAAAAGGCCTTGACTCTGTGTAAGCACTCCATAGCAATAATGAAAACATCTCTGCAGTACTATTTTCAACACGAATCCCAAACATAGCCCCACACAAATGACTACAAAGAAATTTAACTCTTTAATCTCGAGGCAGCATATCTACTTACAAAAAATAATAACAAGCAAACTTCAATTCCATATCCACTGTTTCATTTAGGGGTTTTAGTTTTTTTAAATATCTTCCACCATATAATGAGTTTCTTCATGGCAACAAACTGTGATTGCATCCTTCAGCCCAGGGGCAAGTCAAAGTCTAAAGGTGTTTCATCTTCAAGGGACTTAGCACGTAAGTAATCTGGTTGAATTTTAAGATGGGAAAAATTACAATACACATATATGCCTTGTGCATTTCTGACCCTACCTAAAGTTTCTGATCTTTATATGCCTGCTATCCAAAATCACACATTGTCTTTATGTCAAAAAGCATTTTCATTAAAAATCTGGAACCTCTATTATAGACATGCCACCTTTGTGTCTGCAGGCTGAAATTAAAGTTATTAAAAGTGGCTGAAAAATATGACTGGAGATTTTACAAGCAATCAGAGGGTGGTAGGAGGTGTAAATTAGAAAGATTATGACACAGATCACTGTAAATTCTTGCACTAACCAATTACGAGCATGCAAGGTACAATCTTTTTTCTGTACTTCTTTCTGCAGAACAGTATCGGTGACCTGGCAAAAATTTATGCTCCAGGGAAAGGTGGATTGGAAAGATAATTGAAGAGAGAAAAAAATATTAATAGCATACAAAATTCTCTGTTGTTAGGATATTGATACAAATTAGGTCCATGATCAGCTGCCACTGAAAGATACTGTCAGGCTAGTAACCTTCATGGACACTGTAGTCTCAAGTTTAGTTCCTTGAGATCATTAATTAACATGTCTGCTTTGGAAATATGAAGAAAGTGGATGAAATATGGAACTAGAAATCAGTTAGGGACTGCCTGACTACTCCGAACAGGTTCAAACCATACAGATACTAAAGAAATATTTTGAGAGTGAGTTATATGGTACTTCAAGTCTACCACCAGACCCATTTGACATCCATCTTTGCCACTTTCAGATGAGAACTGGATATTTGTATTTGTCTGATGAAGTATTATACAACTTTGAGAGCCAAAAACTCACCTTCACATGAAGACTGTGCTTTGTTAGGCGACAGCATCTAAAATGGACTCTCTTCTCCAAGGGCATTTATAGTCCTATTTTTCGTTGTCATCAGTACACATATCTCAAATTTCATCCAGGTTTGGGTAACAATAAACACAGTGTCAGACATCTGATGTTCTTTGTGTCACAAATGGGAGTTTGTTCTGAATTGAATATTCTGCTATTTTTCAGAAATACTTAAATTATGAGAATCCTGTAACAATTAAGTGTTTACTGAAATGGGAAAGATAATTATGTCACCATATGTATCCACAGTTCTCACACCCTTTTAATACAACTTGGAAACTGGACAAAGTCTATGAAAGGTGGAAAGGGATATTGAAACTTTGGAGCAGACCTCATGTATGGAATGACTGACTGAGTAGAGTAAATTTCTGCACCCTGGGCAGAGAGACAACTGAAAGCAGATCAGTTGGTGAATACAAAACTGTGAATGACATGCAGAGGATAGAGAGGGTTTGACAATTCTCTTTCTTGCATTGCAAGCATCGATAGTATCAAATGAGGAGAGCAAAAGCACAAATTAAAGGAGGTGGTTCTTCAGGCGACAGGTAGTAGAACTACCAAATCCAAGAGCAGGGAAGTATCATATATGCTTCGCTGGAGACAGAAAATGGGACTAGATTGGTCCTGTGAGCAGAACTAGTACAGCTGTGCTTATCAATGCTTTGCATCTTTCACTTCTCTGTGTATATTTCTTTCCATACAGTTACACTGCACAGTTTTTGAGAGTTGAAAGAGCACCTCCCTCAAAAAAGCTACAGGCAATAATCTTTCCCAGATTTCAAATTAAACTGTTTTGCCACAGTGTTCATGCTTCCTCTTGTCAGAAAGAGTGCCACAGCAAGGAGATTCCTCTGTCCTAAGACTGCCTTAACACATGTTAACTCCATAATTTCCTGTATAAAATAAATACATTATTTTTATTTATGATGTTGATCTCCTAAGCACTTTGTTCTTGGAGGATTGTTCCCTTCCCCTGAGGAAGAGTGAAGGAATTACTCTGTTTGAGAAGATATAAGGAAATCAAATATTGTTTTGTCACCACTGGATGGGATGAAGAGAAGTTACATAATATTAATCAGTTATTACTATGCTTATTATCAAATTAGCTCAGATTTTACCTCAGGCACTTTTTAGAGACTCACTTCTGTCACATTTTGCCAGGCTAACAAAACACACTTAGTAGAACGCTGTAATGTTATGGCTTTTCCAGATCTGGAAACTTGAGCTGCTGCAAGGATATTATGGGAGAATGTTGGTGTAAAAGTGAGGGGAAATGGAGTAGATGGGTGCCATTAGCTCCTAAATTTCAAGGTTCCTGCAGAACATGCTCAGCTTCCAGTTCCTAATGAGATATGCAATGCTTAATCTTTGTTCTAAACACAATGTCAGGAGGGCAAGCAGGCATGTAAGAAAAAATGTTGTTATGGAAGATTGTCCGGTCAATCATAAATTTCTTCACATGTCTTTTGATCATGACCCTCTGCTAACATTTTCAGTTTTGATCTGCAGTAAAGGCTAATTAACCTCTACATGTTATGAAGAATAAAGAGAGTTTAAGATAGTACCTGTGCCAGTATTGTCGGACACAGGTCCTTTGTTCAAAACTAAGTGACTAATGTCAAAGTAGAAGACAACAAGAAAAGAAGCATGATCAAAAAGAACATCTGGGCCACACCAAGGAAGAAGAAAGGGCACACCAGAGAACATAAGAAACCTTGCTAGGAGGATGCACCCAAACCAAAAAGGCAATTTCTCCAGGAAATGTAGAACTTCTAGTCCACACAGTGCACCTCTACGAAAACCTAATCCTAAACTCATCTCATGAACATAAACCTTAGCAAATTATAGAGAGAGCTCTGCTAGTCCAAACACTGATGCAAACAGGAAGACAGAGCAGTCCAGAGAGCCTTGATTGCACCAGGACATTTGTCCAGTGGCAGAATGCACACAAATTTGTGTAGAGCTTGACAAGAATTTTCTGATCCTTGAAGTCTGCCACAGCTTCTATAGCAAGATCCATGGCTGCCCTTGCCTTTGTTTTCCTTGACAGCGTGCATAAGCTTGTTTCATTAACCCATTCTGTAATGAAAATCACCATCATAAGCGAGCTTCACAGGCAGCTAAGTACTAACCCATGTGCTGGACAGAAAATGCTCCTTCTTCCAAAGTGTAGTAGGGGCTGCAGAGGTTAATGGTAATGGGAGCTAATAAGTATATGCTCTCGTGTTCATCATCTGATGGATTTCAGCTGAAGTAGCAGGATTTTTTCTTTTTCTCTTGAAAGTTTGGATGATCTGTGAAATCACTTGTGGGACACAGAAAGCACACATAGAACAGGATGAGGTTTTCATTGTGACAGATGTGATTAAACTGCTGTATGACACAAACTTCTGCTGACATAAAAGTTAATCTTTTCAAGCTTTACTGACAAATGTGTGGATCTTTAAATGTGTTGCGTTACGGTTTTCTTTGTTATTTCTCTATTTACCACTCACAGTTTCAGAATTCATTTGGGGGGAAAAAAACAGCAGCCATCATAACTCCTAATTTTATGAACATGTGCATCCTTGACTACTTACCCTCAGCTCCTGGATTCATGTGATTAGTTGAATATCCTTTGTTTTATAAGTAGAGTTTGTTTTGTATTCTGGTGACAGGATTAAAAAAACAATAAACCTACTGCCACCAAAAAGAGTCCCATTCCACTCTGAAAATCTGACTAGAGAGACAATAGAATTCCTATCCAAAAAGCTGACAAGGAAGCATGGGAGTCACTCTCTGTAAAGTGTGTCCCAAATTTATATATTCTTACATATTGAGGTACATAATCTATTGTTTCCTGAAAATGTCATGTGAAAAAAGTTGCACTTCAGTTTTTTTGAAGAACAGTTGCAGAAATTCTTTTTTTTTCCTGAAACCTACACAAAGTATTTGCAATGAAGATTACTTTCTGTGAACAGAAATTCAGAATAAGACCAACGTGTCACCAGTTGTCATGGTGCCAGCATTTGACAACAACAGCTGATACAGCATAGTATCACTTTCAAGCCCAAGTTTTTGTAGAGATGGAAGAGTCTTCAATCACGAAACCTGATGAATTGATTCTATTGTGATACATGGGCAGACAGTGAAAGCAGCATACTAGCCATTACTGAAATGAAATTGTGGAGTTAGTGGAGAGGAGGTGGAAGGAAAGAGCAAATAAATCAGGGAAGTTAAAAAAAAGCAGGGGTGAGATGAAAAAGAGAAGGAAGATCTGATGGTGTTCATTCAAAAAGATACAATAAAAGACCAGGAGGAAAAAATAAAAACAAACAGACAAAGAGAAAACAAGGGAAGGAGGAGAAGGTAAACAGAAAAACAGAAGAGGAATTTACATGAGCATTATTTGTGAATTTACAATCCATCAGAGCTGACTGAATTATCACTTACTTACAATGGAATATCAGGGTGTGGGGAAGATATTTTCTATTCTTGTGAAAGTTGAATGCACCTGCAAAAGGAAGAAAGGGAAGTCACACTGGAAAATACCTAGACAAAATCATTGTCCAACACCAAAGCCTTTTTTTCACAGAAATTGGAGTTTTCTGGGTTTGTTTGGAGGAGGGCAGAGAACTTTTTTTTTTTTTTTCCTGTGAGTGAGTAGGAGCTGTGGGAGTATTTTTTAAAGTCAGAGTATACGGTTAAATAGTCACAACTATTTCATAAATTACCCTGGCCTTTTTCAGACAAAAAAGATAAAGATACATTAATTATTTTGAATTACAGATATGTAAAAACAAATCCAAGGCAAATTCACAAGTATGTGTTCCATGGGGCTCTAAATTAGGGCTGTATCCATCCACGTGCTTTCATTTTTCAAACAACACAACACAGCTCTGACATTTCAAGGGGTAATGTGCACAGGGAAATTAAATTCCCCAATGATAAATGTAGATTCAGTTACTCATTTGACAAAGCGGTATCGGAATTGTCAAAGGAGAAATAAAATATGTGTTACTTTGTGTCCTCTCTCTAGCAAGTCAGCATTGGCTCGGGAAGTACCACTGGCAATTGTAGCTGCTGATTCTCACCCTCTGGTTCAGACCATGGCCCACAGAAATGCACAGAAGGTCTCTGCAAGTGAGGGTTCACTTCCCTGAGAAAAGTATGGATTCAGGGGAAATCAATATCCATTCAGCCAGGATGAAATACACTGAGGGGCAGTGACCAAGAACGCTCCCAGCAGAGAGTCAAACTGTGTGATTTCAGTGGGGTATCTGGAACACAGAAGAGTTTGTGAAGCACATGGACTTGACTCCCAAAAGAGCATGAAAGAGTAATAAAAAGAGTCATAAGGGGTTGAAAATTTTATTGCAGACTAAGCTGACAGAATCTCCTTGCATAAATTAGAATAAAGGTCAGACTTTCTTTACTAAACTCTTGAAACACGTAGAAATCAAGCTAGACAGCTAGACAGCACTCATCTCTTAAATTTCAATTTTGATAGTAAAAGTAAGATGGCTGGGAAAAAAAAAAAAAAAAAACAGAAACCAAAAGCAGAAAATACACAAACAAAACAAAAAACACAAACAAAAAAAAACCAGCTTCCAAACAGAAAAATTTGAGAAGGGCTTATCCAGGATATATCTCACCATGGAAAACCGATTTAATAAATTAACTTAACACACATGTTTTAGATTAAAGCATGCATTTATTCCATATTCATAAGAGAACTTAAATCTGTACCACACAGTGATTCAGTAGAATCAAGGCACACATGCAAGATTAAACATAGGTTCAAATACTTTGCTGAATCAGGACACAGTTTAGGTATCAAAGAAATGTAGTTCTGCTCTCACTCCGTAAATTTGATAGTGGTGTGCAGGTTATATACCTTCCATGCCTCTCAGTTATCATCTGTGGGAGTACCATAGTGTTACTCTGACATACAGAGAACTAATGAATACTTCATGAGACTCTCAGTTATTATTTAATCACAGCTACTTTATGAGTTGATGGAATTTGTGTTGATATGAAGGGAAAATAACAGCACTTTCTGAAACATAATAGTGAAAACAAAGCTAAAACTAAACAAAATATTAAAAATATGAGAAGTGCAGAAGAGAAAAGTAGTGGTTGAAAACCAGACATTTGAAAGATTTTATCAGAAAACCTTTGTAAAAGCATAGACAAAGTGCTCATTTCTATGGTATGATGCTACAGTTCACACTTATGTAGAGGATCAACGTCTTCCACAAATGTCCCATGAAAACTGCTGATTAATCAGTGTCAGGGCTAAAATTATTTGCAAGTAGAGTGCATCAGAAAAACATTAAAAAACCTGACCTAAACTGCCATTGAATTTTTCCTAAACTTATTTTTTCACCAAGAATATGAGTAGCAGAATGAAAACTACAGATAGTCAAAAATTGAATCTTTTCCTTGCCTACGAAAGTCCTTCACTGAAGTTAACAGCCCAATCAAGATTATTAACTCTAAGGTTGCCAAAATTAATAATTTATTCATTTAAATTAATTGGATTTGAGATTTCTTCTTCCAAACCATTGTTATGAACAATCTTATGTAGAACTAGTCAGTACTTCAGATTTCATAACATCCATGAGGCAAGTCCCAATTCACTGAGCTCATACTGCATTATTTATACTGTTGTAATAAGGCCTGTTCTAAAGCCCTTTGAAGTAAATTAAAAGACTCCCACTGACTTCAAAGGACTTTCTGTTAGGCCTGGAGTATTTTCTTTGCAAGGTTTTCATACTTGATAGTATCTGATATGATAAAATCTGTGCCCCCTTTCTCCCCCTCACTCCAACCCTGGGTGTTATTTTTAATATTTATGGGTTACTTAATTATCTAGATTTTTTGCTTTATACAAAGATAATTTTTAATAAAAGATAATGTTTTAGAAACAAAGGTTTGAAAAAAATCTCATTTTAAAAATGTCAAATTTAAATATTTTGAAAATAAAAAATTCATTTTGTAAAGGCTGAGACATTTTAGGTATTCAATAAAATATTTACTCAAGATTCCAGCCTCTTTTTTTCTACAGGTGTTACTTGGATTTGTGCATAGGGCTATCTTCCCCAAAATATATTTCTATTAATGAGTTTTTAATAGGTGCCAAATAAAACACTCAGACATAAAAATTCAACTGTTGATAATTTCAGTGGAAATCAAACTTATGCAATACACAGAAATCCTTTCTTCTATTAATCTTATTGTCTGTGATAAAGATTTTTAAACAGTTCTTTGGACCTGCTCAAACTCCTGTGTATCTTGATTTTTATAACTTTTGTATTTCACAGTGACTCTACCTTTGTTTGAGACCTTGGGGATGTATAACTCTCTCTCTTTTCCTTCCCTTTTTCTAAATTTAAGAACATACAGCTTATGCTGAAGTATTTAGCAAGTTGTAGCATGGACTGGTAAACTTCCACCTTACGTCTCTTTTGTCTTATGTGCAGTGAGATGTGCATCTTAGCAAAAATCAAGAATATTTTTCCTCCTCTTTTTATGCCGTTAGATCTTCTAAAATAATTTGGAGGAGGTTGTTTACCCTGCAGTATACATGCAATCTTCATAACATTTTCATTATTTTTCATTCATTATAGGACATAATTTTTCATGAGCACTTTTCAGGCCAGCAGCTTCTGAGGGATGTATTTTATCTCTTAGATAAAAAATCTTGAATAAATGCAGATCAGTTCTTTTAAGATCAGTAACAAATAATTATGTAATGAATAATGAAACTATAAGGTTTGTTTTCTTTTATTTTCACTATATACCTGAATGCTTTGGTGTTTAGCTTAGTGTACTACAATTTAAAGGGTGTGATCTAAAGCGTACTTAAATCAATAGAAATTTTCCCTTGATCAAAATGGACTTTTGGTCTGAATTTAACACATCCAACAAATTGATTTCACTTACTGTCAATCTGATGTTATAGATTAATTTCTTTAATGGGGAAACTGTGAGCTAACAATTTCAGTTTCTAGTTGTTAAAAGATTTATGCATCATTTATAATGAAATCACAAGCACAAAGCATTTATAACAGAAAGACCCGTAAGAATCCAAGTCATGAAAGAGATGTAACTACTTCCTAGACCTAGAAAAGTACTTTGGATGTGCGCCCCTCTTTCTAATGTAGTTTTCTTTGGTAGTAGGCACTGTCATGCAGATCAAATGGCACTATGACCTCCGTTTACCTCCTGTCCCACAGTAAAGACAGTGTCAGATAAAAGGCACCTTTTACAGCACTTTCAAAATAATGCTGAGTCCAGTCAATTCCTTAAATAGCACAAAGCAGAGGAGTGGAAAAAGTGGTTATTCAAGGACTCCACAACGCCACGTGCTGCAGTTCCATCCTGGAATTAATTGATGGTTTCCTTTCTCAGGTTCTTAGAACCTCACAAGTGTGCTGGCTTTCAGCCAACATGGTGACCGCTCAGCTTGGTCACTGACAACAAACAAACCCCATTTCCAAACTCTTCCTGTAGCACAAGCTGAAGCTGACACTCTGCTGGAAACTGTCTCTGATAAACGGACACGCCACACTGGTCATCTGGCTGTATTGACACTAACTGATTCAACTACTTCGGATTTGAAACTGACAAAAGTTTCAGTTCTTTCATGTATTGATATTATTCTCTGTCCTAAAGGCTGTGATCTGGAGGGCTGTTCCCACAAGCAGGCAACCTGGAATTGCATTTAAGACTGCGAAGGCTATTCCTGCTGAGCACCAGGACAGTGCACACTGGTTCAAGGAATAGAGAAATGTCACTATTTGCAAAAAACTTTCTCCAGCTTTATATATCATTAATCACTTTCAGCTGGTATTACTCAAAAAGAGAGGGCAAGCTCAGGGCATGGCCACCACTTTCACCCTTTTAACAATTTCTAATTCACCAAACTCAAGATATTTGTTCCTGCTTTACAATGGCATTGTGATGAAAAAGGCAACTAAAATCACTCATTTGATGCTATATATTCCAGGACCTCAAACAACTGTATTGTAGCCACAACAATAGGCCATCAAAAGTAACTTGTGGGTACTAAGCACTGGAAAATTCACCAGAATAAATATATTCATCTACCATACCTGGATGGCCACAGAAATCCAATAAATACAGGAATATATATAGGAAAGGCAGAGAGCATTAAGATGCCCCTAACACCTGCATTTGCAAAAAACAGTGCCCAAAACATTTTGCAGAATCAAAGGATAACTGAGGTGGGAAGGGACCTCTGGAGGCCATGAAGTCAACCTTCCCTACACAAAGGAAGGTCAGCTAAAGCAATTTGTCCAGGGCTCCATTCATTACCTTTTTTAAGATCTGCAAAGGTGGAGACACCACTACCTACACAGCTTGTCCCCATGTTCAATCAGCCTTAGGGTAAATAGATTTTTTTTCTTCACACAGAATTTTTTATTTTTCAGTTTGTGCCCAATGCCTCTTCTTCTGTCACTGGATGCCTCTGAGTCTTTCTCCATCTTTCTTTGCCTTTCCTAGAAGGTATTTACACACATTAGTAAGACTCTCTCAGGGAATAAATCTTGATAGCAATATCTATGTGGTCAATTTGTCTAACTCCGTGTTTTGTGCTGCAGTTCTAGCTTCAGACTATACTAACGAACAAGACTACATCTTCCATTTACAGCTTTTGCTCTTTCATTTACAGCTTTGAGGATCATGCTGTGCATTTCATTCCATCTTCATGTTCTTTGCTTTCCTTTTCTGCAATTTAAGGATGAACTGTTTTGGGACCTTTGTCTGAAAAGTACTGAGCAACAGTATAGTATTTGCCCCATGTCTGTCTTATTTGAATAATCAGTGTGTTTACCAAAGACCAGCTGTCATGGAAGTTCTGAGAAACCAAAGAATGTCAAACATCTAGTCCTTGAGAGGAGACTCAGAAGTGAGGAGATTAATCATCTTCCAGACTGCATGAAAAATTGGATGAAGAAATCCACAAACATAAGGTTGAACCATGAAGAACTCCCTGGTGTCTCTGGAACCATCCCTCCCAACAGATGTATATCTACTATCAACTTAAAAAACATCAATGACTCTTCCCTCCTACATCCTGTAACTTATTGCTTGCGTCAATGTTCCTGGAATGGAAGTTTTTCTTATATTCAAGTGAAATTTCTCTTACTGTGATTGCAGTCTGCAAACTCTTGTCCCATTCGTCATAAGCAAAGCACAGTCTATTGTCTTGCTCTTTTACATATTGTGAAGACAATTATAATTACTCATTTTTCTACAACATTTAGACTTCATCACCTCAGTTCTTTCTCCTAGGATGTTTTGGAATATTGCCTGTTATCCTCTATCACGTCCTATCCCTTTTTTGAAGACCAAAGCACAAAACTAGAACACCATTTTAAATGGGACCTTGCTGCTACCAAGAAGAATGGAAGTTTTATTGATAATGTTTTCCATATTATAACCTTTCCTGGAAGTATCAGATGTGTCCTGCTAATGGGAGAACAAAGATGGAGAGCCTTCAAACAGGATGAGCAATGACCTGTTGCTCTGGCATGTGAAGGAGCTGTGACAACAGCACCCATATTTTCACACTTCTACATGATGAGGAGGATGGCAGTTTTCTGAAAATGCATGGGGTTTTAAGTAGAAGTTGCTTTTTGGCATAATGAATCACTTCTTTTTAAGATGAGTAATCTCTCATCCCTCAGAATATTATAATGAGATGCATCTCAGTCAGTGTAGAAATACAGGTTACCCATCACAGGCATCTTCATCCTTCCTGAAATAAAAAATACATTCATTATAAGGCCAGTGCATCACTCCCTAGGTAGGCTAAGCAGATAAGCAGCAGAATGCCCAGCAACACAAACTATGTCAGAGAGACTTTAAGACTTTGAGTACTTGCAAAAAAACATTATGGGTGCTAGTGGTTAAAGTAGGCAGGAACAGAAGTGGGCACTGACTTGTTTGATTGGTTGTTTTCAAAGATTTTGATGCCAAGCCACAATAAAACTTCTCACCCCTCTACAAGAAGGGCCCTTCATAAGAAGAGCGTGAAGTTTCATTGTGACTTGTCATCATCAATATGAAGAAGTGACCCCATCCATAAAAACAACCTTATCTGTGGGTGGGTACGAACATACATAGAGAATACAGTGAGTTTTTGTGCTGATGCAGTCTTATGTGGTAAAGGTTTTACTTCATCATCCACCAGGCACTAGACTTTGATCTGAGAGTTAAAGCAGAACAGAGTTAAGAAAGCGGCAGTGAGCTAGGCCTGGCTTTGCCAAGTTGTAATGCACTGAAAAGCAGAATCCAGTCCTTGAACTTGATCATTTCCTTGAAAACAGAAAACTCTACAAATACAGGATTTTAGTACTCCTTTTGTTATTATTCTTTATCCTCAGAACTCTCTAACTTGACTGTGTTTTCTAGCCCAGTTTTGGATATATAGAGGAACAGTAGCTTTAACATGAGAGATCCTCTCAGCTGGCATGAAAGGGACCTTGAATCAAACTGTAAACCACATCTGTACGTCTCATTAGTCTCTGCCTTTGAGGTGTATGCAGCAGAAAAATTGCTTGTTATCTCCAGCACCCCCATAGTTTCTTTAATGAGAAGACTGCAACTGAGAGAAGCAGGTACAATGTCATGAGTGCAAATGGCTTTATCCAAAGTCCAATGCAGGCTATACAGATTTTGTACATCAAACACCATGCAGGGAGCCTTTGGTATTTTTCTCAAGAGTGTCTGGTTTTTCAGTCCTAGGTATCTGTAAGTACCAGTCTTTCAGTGTATCAAAATACATAAAAATAAACAAATTCCCTTGGTATCTCCTAACATGCTAGATTTGGTGTTATCATTACAAGCCTTTTTTAAAATGTTCCGGTCTTTGGTGTGCAATTTGAGGAGTACTGTGATTACCACTATAAGTTTGATGACAGATGTATCCTAAGACATAATACTTGTATCACGCACACATAGTAAGCCTGGCTCATGGGATCCACACGACACACAAACAACTGAACACAGACCTTCTGTCTGTACAGGTCCCTTCATCTTCCCAGTATCAGAGCCAAAATGCAGTCATTTGCTCTCTATCCTATGTATAATAAATTGCTAACCCTGTCAAAAGTGTTGTTCTGAACAAAAAATAAGAAAGATATTAGGTTTCTGTAAAGATGAGCTATTACAATTTACTCAGTTAGCTAATACAGTATTATAGGACTGTAGTGATGTATCATTGATTGTGTAACATCAAAGACCATATCCCTCCTTCAAGCCCAAACACTAAACAAGTCATTCCCGCTTAGTGCTGTTTAGAGGAGTCTCCTCTATCCCATTGAAAATAGTTTCATCTTTCTCTTCTCAACCCACAACCTTGGCTCTTCATGTCCTTTTCAATGCCATCATGATTGTGTCTTCATATCATCATGCACTGCAGTTTTTACAATATAACCTTGTAAAAGACACAGAAAACATGTCTCTCAGGAATAGAATAGGGAAGGGATGTTCTGCATTTGCATGTAATGAGCAGTAAAAGACCTTGCAGAGAATGTCAGAATGGAGCACGGCTTGTCCAAGCAAAATAGTTTTTTTTCCTTTCGTGATGGCTGTGATGATGAGAGGTTGATTCCACCATCTCATAGGAGAATATCAGTTTTGAGACCACTTGAGGAACTTGAAGTCTGTGGGATCTATGGTGCCATGGTCCTGAGGGAATTGGATTATAGTGTTACCAAAACACTCTCCCTCATATTTCAAAAATCATAGCAGTCAGGAAAAGTCCTCAGACCAGAGAAATGGGGAACCTCACACTCATATTAAAAAACTATCAACCACCAAGCGCCACTTCTGTGATTGCTAAGATCATGGAACAGATCCTCCTGGAAGATGAGCTGAAACATATGGAAGACAGGAAAGTGATTAGAAATGGCCAACAGGGCTCACAAACAGCAAGTCATGTCTGAGAGCTGACTGGCTGTATCAGTGGGCAAGGAAAGAGCTATGGATGTCTTCTATCTGGACTTCTGTAAGGCCTTTGAAATAGTGTTACACAACAATCTTACCTCTAAATTGGTGAGATACGGCTCAATGGATGGACTGTTAGATGTAGGACTGGCTGGCTGGTGGCTTCCAGAGTTAAAGTCAATTTTTCAATGCACAAGTGTAAATCAGTAATGAGTAGTGTTCTTCAAGGACCTGTAATGGGGCCAGTGCTATTTGATATGTTCATCAACAATATAAATAATGAGATTGAAGACATCCTTGACAAGTTTGTGAATGACAAGAAGCTGTGTGGCGTAGCAGATTCAATAGAGAGAAGGGCCATTCAGAGGGGCTTTAGCAGGCCCATGTGAAGCTCATAAGTCCAACAAGACCTAGTGCAAGGTTAGGTTGTAGGGGTTTATGAGCAAGCTGGTTGAGTGGAATGTGTCCCTGTCCATGGGAGGTGGGTTGAAACTAGATGATCTTTGAATATCTCTTCCATCCCAAATCATTCTATGATTCTATATGCAAAAGTTTGATCTAGTCCAAGTTTTGATTTACCTCCTTCGGGAAAACTCCTACCTTCTGCTTCACCCACATGTATTCTAAAGAGCAGGATTTTTAATGAGAAGAATGAAACTGACACATCTGTGTTTGCACTAACCACTCCTCCTCCACAGTTGAGATGGGGACAGTATTTAAATTACTTTTCTGCACCAATAATTTGGATTCCTGTAGCAGAAAATTAATTTGTCTCCTCTGCTGAAAAGAACTCAGTGCGGATTCCTGTATCCCAGCTGGACTAGTAAGAGAGGAGAAAGGAGAAACAGCATACCCAGATTAAGAAATAGGAGACAGAGCTGTTCCCAAAGACAATAATGTATTTATCAGATCCTGATGGCAAATATTTCCCTGTTGTGTTAAGCACAATACTAGCAAAACTTGGAAGACAAAGAAAGGGCAAAAAAGTAGTGAGCAAGAATACCTCCTTTCCTCTCACTTTTCATATTCTTACATAAATACTTGCTGTTGCTCAGCAGAACCCAGGATGAAAACAAGATTACTGGACTAGAGAGACCTTCTGCTGTAAGCCACTCTAATAGGTCAGTAACAGAGCATGTTTGTACTCAGGTACAGAGCCACGGCCACATGAATACTCTACTTTCAGAGCCTTTAGGCACAAGTTCAGTTCTCTTTGAATCATGGACTACCATAATATATTCATTAATAACAGTATTCCTGCTCCCTTCCCCATACCTGACCCTGAGTATTGAATGGCATTTTTGAAGCAGAATCTGTACCTGGAGAGGTCTGTCTTATGATTACATTCTGAATATAAACTTAAGGGCACACTGCTTGGCATTTCTTCTTCAAAATCTGGGTAAAAAGCTACAGGTGCTGATGGCAGTGGCACGTGATTTGCTCCTGCAGTGATATTGCCTGATTGACCATCTGTTACAGCATCTAGAATTTTGTTACCTTCAGTTTAACCATGTCATGTTTTCAGCATTTTGACTTTTGAAGGAACATTGTGGCAAAAGCACTAGTGGCTTATAAAGCTGGTAAAACCAGTGATAATTGCAGCAGAAAATAAAAAATGCAAGTGAAAATATTTTCCTGTTGGCTGCTCTCTGAAAATAACAATACATTTAAAAGGGAATGTTTCCTATATCCTCTATTTATATATATCATTATTTGGAAATGGAAGCTTAAAGCAGTTATTGAGGTTTATGTAAAAATTAAGTAAGTTCAGGCACTGAGTAAAGAATTAATTTACTTTTGATAATTTTTAAAGGGAGCCCAGAATTCAAACTAGCACACAAGCAGATGCTTTGTGTCAGGGAGGTATAGCACAGCCACAAGAGCAAGAAAAACTATCTTTTCCAAACGAATAGAAATATTAATGCCCACATCAGAGTAAAGTCAACCATTTTCTTTGGCAATTGCAGCCATTCAAACGGCCTTGTTTTTTCTGTAAATTTATATATATATTGGACAGATTTGTTTCAAACCATTGGCTTAAGAACAGCTGGTAATGGAAAATGGAAACAGCCTTGGGACCATTAATGGAAGGCATGTGCCATTGAATGAAAAAGGACTGAGGACCCAGACAGCTGGTGTCAACTTTGACTTACAGCTACAGAAGCTCACCTGACTTTCCCTGCAGAGAGGAGATTACCTATGGTGAAACATGATTTTCCACTGTTCTTTCATAGCCTGTGTGTGGCAGAGAAGAGAGAGAAGATGTGCAGTTTTCCTTAGATTTAAGGCCTCTTGTGTACTTTCAGAGCTTGGCAGAGATCTATAGGCTCATCTTCACAAGGTGGATAAGCAGTATACTGAGTAGACCATACAGTTACCAGAATAAAACAAAGCATCATCACAATCTGGTCATGATGACCCAACCACTTTGCTGGGCAATGTGTTTCAATACTTGATAATCTTTTTGGTGAAGAATTTTTTCCTAATATCCAATCTAAATCTGCCATGGTGCAACTTGAGACCATTTCCTCTTGTCTTATTTCTTGTTACGTGAGAGAAGAGACCAACCCCAACATCACTACAACCTTCTTTCAGGTAATTGTAGAGAATGATAAGGTATCCTTTGAACCTCTTTTCTTCCAGGCTAAACAATCACAGTTCCTTTATCTGCTCGTATGAGCTCATATGACTAGATCCATTCACCAGGTATGTTACCCTTCTTTGGATGCTTTTTTTCCATTTTTTAAACTTTTTTTAACTTGGTGTTGAAGTTCTGAAGCTCAGCCAAAGAAGTTACATTACAAGAGTAGAAAGGTATGGATGAAGGGCAGGAAGAAAGCTGATGTTGGTGGTACATGTTAAAGATTTCAGAACAGCCAGGATCAAACAACATTATTTGATATGGTCAGTGCTATCTAAACCACTAGTACTTGAAAATTCACTTTGACACAAGGAACTCAATATGCTGAAAAAGCTTTGTTCCAGGAAAGAAAAGAAAATCCATTAACTATGTGCATAGGCTTGTGCATGTGCAAACATGTTTGAGGCACCTTTGTCTAACACACTTCAAACACAGGTTGTCTGTCCAGTTAGCATTCACTGTGTATATTTAAATACCTCTATTTGTGCGGGAGATTTTCAACAGTGGTTGTCACAGGGTCTATCAACTGAAAGCATTAAGAAACATTTCTTGATTCCAATTCTTAACTTGCAATCAAATTTTGCTTTTTTAAGCAGACTTGCTGAATTACATTTTTGAGCTCATACAAAAGTTTTAGAAAAGAGGGACAACACCATCAGTGGATTATTCTCTGAGCTCTGACTAGTTAGTACTCGAGGCTGAGTTATACCTGAGAAGTTGCTGTTAACATAGAGCTAAATGTCATGGAGCAAAAGAATACCCTGTGTGCTATTGGAACCTTCTTCTTTCTGAAGTAGTAGTAGTATATAGGAGTAGCAATGATTCTGTTTCTACTGGGAAGCCAACATGAAAGACACTGGGCTCTGTGCTGTCCTTCTAAACACAGAACATAGCCCCTTCAGGCATTAAAGCTTTTTAAAATCACAGCAAGTATTTTACAAGCCTCTTCAGGCTTGCTGGAGTCTGTACAATTGTGTGGAGGGGGTCTTTTCCATGGAGAGAATAAGCCTACAATAAACTGCAAAGATGGTTGGATTATGGGATTCTTGTTTTAGGTTATCTTCAGTCTGGTTATGTTTGGAATACGCAGCATTGAAAATAGAAAAAGAAGGAGTAGAAAGGTATGAATAATCACAATGAAACTGCTAGATACAATTTTGTTCTGCATCAGTCACAGATTTTACCAGTGCTGCTAAGCTAAGGTTAAATTGCTACCATTGCTAGCTTTCTGTTGTGGTCCCATATGTGAGCAATCACTAGCAATTTTTACATTGTGATATTCAAATTCAGTATGAAGAGAAAAAATCTAGTTGGTCTCGTACAGACAACACATAGATTTTTTTCAAGTAGTATGAAATATACAAGCAGCAATAGATTAAAACACAATTAATTTGAAACATAATTCACCAGGAAGAACAGTAGTATCTTTTGACAGTGTATTAATCTTACGTCTTCTTTTTTCTAATACTTCACAGATTATTTTCTATGTTACCTCAAGGCACAAGCAAAACTGAAGCCAACTCTACCCTGAGTCTTACCTCATCTCAGTGCAATATTATAACAAATGATTTAGATGAACTAGCAAATGATCCACTTTTTTTTCCTTCTTTGTCAGCCCTTCACAGAACGTTGCAGACATTTTCTCCTAGATTTGTTCTTTCAAAGGAAGTAAAAATTTCCACTCCCAAAGTGAATTCTCTCAGATCAGCAGAAAGTTTACAATGTGTTTTAGACTACAAAGGTATCTATCATGGGCCACTTCCCACATCTGAATTTCTCATAGGTATTCCTCATGAAACTTTGAGGAGACTTCCAGAAGGCATTTCTGAGCTTTCTAAGTTGGATGACAGTGTGATCTTTCCTCCTTTTCTTTCAACTTCCAGTGTTTACAACATAAAATCTGCAAATACATGGTGCAGCCACCAGTGGAGCATCTGGTACAGTGGTGAGAAGCAGACCAGGAGAATACAAAGTAGCGAAAGCTGAAATGTTTCCAAAAGTCAAAGGAAGACCTTACCCTGTGAGACTGAACACACTTGTGCACACAACAGTGGGAGCCAGGCTCAAGTGACCACCACAAACAGCAGTTCTGAGCTATGTGGACCATTGATCTAAGTCAGTGAAACAATTCTTACAGGAATTCTATAGGCAAAAGGTAATACTAACAGGTAATA
This sequence comes from Dendrocincla tyrannina, assembly GCA_035047865.1. Lineage (NCBI taxonomy): Eukaryota > Metazoa > Chordata > Aves > Passeriformes > Dendrocolaptidae > Dendrocincla > Dendrocincla tyrannina. Next base: position 17,189,590 of record JAWWMP010000132.1, read on the forward strand.
CCACTGTAAGTAGAGACATAAAAGATGAAGAAGGACTTGAAAATATTCTACTGGAAAAATCAAGAAATTTTGCAAAGTTCTTCTCCCTTAATATGTATGAAAATATATTTGAAGCTTGTGAAAAATAAAAAAGGGCTATTTTTGAAGAGGTTTATTAGAAACAATTTATCAGTTTGCAGCCACTGAAATTAAAAATTTAGCAAATGCTTATTAACACGAGGAAAATCTGGTGGAATATCCATTAACCGCAAATAAAATATTAATAAAATGCTCATAAACATCACAAAGGGTAGAACATTACCACTGTCCCTTGAGTCACACATACAGTACAGATAAAGATGTCCTCCTCTGCAGCAGGATTTTGGGGAACTGTTCAGATTTCAACTCCATAACATTTTAAGAATCACCACTGTACTATTCTGTGAAACAGATCATCTTTGAAAATACACAAATCCAGACCCTTTCATAAAACATTTATATATAAGTTTTCTATTTTTTTTTGAAAGTTTGGATCACTGTTCTTTGTGTTTATCTACTTTCTCTGCTACTTTCTACTAGACCAGAACTCATTTTTTTAAGAAAACTTCCTTCTGTTCAGTTTGACCATCCAATTTATTTTCATACAGATTTTTATTTGTCATGTTTGTCTTTCAAGATATGTGCAAGCAGATAAAAATGAAGTTAAAAATCCCCTTTAAATTTGTAAGCTCAGGCACTGTACAAGAAAGTTTGTATTATTATATTATATTATATTATATTATATTATATTATATTATATTATATTATATTATATTATATTATATTATATATTGGATTTCCAGTAATACTACTTTTTATCACAATCTCCATTTACTTCATGAGCATGAATATCTGTCTGATAGGTAAAACTTCCAGATTTTTTACTAAGGAACAAAACAGTTATGTTTTCTCTAGACTATCAAGCAAAATGAGTAGAGAAAACAAAAAGTACCTAGGAGTGCAGGAAATCTGCACTGAGAGACCTGTAATGAATCAGGCAGAGGAGAAAGTTGACACTGTCCTTCACCCCAGATGAATACACCAGGCACCCTAATCACTGCGTCTCTTCTTGTCCAAATTATTATTAATTACTTATGAAATAGGGCACAGCTGTAACAGGGAGACAAAAAAAAAGTCATCCTAAAGCAGTCAGCAGTCCAGCACTTCAGCACTTCCAGGCAGTTCTCAGGTGAGTCTGACATTTCCTCCCTCACCTCACTCCACAGCCCATCACATCCTCCCAAGCAACATGGCATGAAGAAAATCCCCATAGAAATTTTTCCTTTGGTGTCATCTAGTGAGGTCTCTCAGGTCTCTCTCTTCCATCATCCAAACACTCAGGATTTGAAGAGACAAAAGTCCAGGTTACAGAAACACTCCAGTCCACCTGCACAAACTAATCTGCTTTTGCTTGCACGACATTATTAATTTCCGACCACAGAGCCTTGCCTCCTTAGTGTTTGTCAGCACAGTGGAGAATGAAGCTAGTCACTCTTGCTGCCTCACTGTCATGACAAGGAGGTCATCTGACAACATGGTGAAGCAGAAAGCCCTTTTCCTGAGCAATGCACAGAGGTTTTGGGGGAAAGGATGGGCTGGTCAGGTACCATTACTTGGTTCCCGTCATTTCTACTATGATATCCAACAGGCAACACCTGCTGGATAAAATAAATCATTTGCTGTGGTTCTGCGACCACCAGCAGTTCAGAAATGTTACTCAAAGACCACATTTTCAAACTTCCCTCTCAGTCTTCCCCTCTGAAAATAAGAAATCTCTTAAACAGCTCCGAGTTATATAAACTTCCTTAGTCTCACAACTTGCATTTATTATATGTGCTCATGGAAAACACTTAGAAAGTACTACTAAGAAAAAATGATGCGTATTTAAACATAAATGCCAGTCATGGGGAACCTGAGACAACACAGTGTGGCAGTTGTATGAAATGATAAGCCACAGACAACACATTTTCTGTGCCATGGCATTAAATGCAAAGGCCTTAAAGAGATTTACACACATCTGATAGTGAAAAGACTGTGTCTGCCTGGCCTAGTCACTGGACTTTAAAGCACATGAAGAAAAGGAAATGTGGGTCTAATTTGCTTGTGGAGGCAAAATCACAAAAGTCTCCCAGCTGGGTAAGTGGATCCTTCTGTTGCAGAGGTTTTCTGCAGATTCATCTAAATTATGCTACTATTTTCCATGGTTAGTGAAAAATAATGACTATAGATTGGACATTTCCAGCAGGAGTACAATTCATATTATTACTGTAGATGCATTGCTACACTGAGAGGTAATTTACTGAATGCATGAGCTCTCTGGATTTAGGAAAGCAAATACCTCTGTGCAATTCCTATTTTACTCACTGTGTTTCTTTTATTTTTCTTCCACAAAAAATAAAGCTGAACCATTCGAAGGATGGTGCTGTCCATCAGACAATGCACCTGGAAGCAGGCTTTCTCTTTTGATAAAACTGTTGTGGAGAGGTTATTTTAAGCTTTCTGAGTTTAGTGAACAATGTTAAGAATAATGGGGATGGGGAAATAGTTTGCTCAAAAAAAACAGTGTTCTGGTTTAATTTGGCACTTTCCTCCTTTGCCCATAATTCTTGATAAATGTGTGTGGGTTGAAAATTAGAGTTGTTTCATTGAATGGGGTTCATAAAACGAGGAAAGAGGAAGTGGCTTCAAGTTTGAAAGATTTCTTTCTTTTTGATCCACAAGCTGGAATTATTTGGTTTTATCCTTCTAAAAATTTCATTAAAAGGAGTTGTAATAATTCAACTAAGTAATTACTAACTAAGTTGTAATAATTCAACCAAGTCACTAGTTCTGCAATGTACCAAATTTCTAATCCTGCACATGGAGTACAGTGAAAGCAAGCATTTGTTGCAGAAACGTGTACCATCTGCTACAGGACTCAAGATCTGCCAGGTGAGAGAGGGCATGAAGGTAGGAAAGCAGCAAGTCTCTTAGACATGAAAAAAGAAAGGCCAAAACTACTAAGAAGACATATTTGCTATCTTGGTAAAATAGTGGCTTTAACTGTTCCCTTTGGGAACACCAAGGTGAATGCCTTCTATGAACAATTTCTCTTTATCCTATCCACTATGGACACTTAATTATAAATTTTCAATTTTATGCTCTGATCAATTCCCCTTCCATTTTTGCTTTTTCCTTCACCTGCCACCCTCCAGCTATCAAATACATCTTTTTAAAACTATCACTGAGGTAGGCATTTACTGAGTAGAAACTTCCTGTTGCAGTGGAATGGAATAATGAATGACCAAGAAGTTGTTTGTTTGAAGATGTATAGAAGTCTCTCCATTTTTTGTGCATGTGGGAGATTCCCATCAGTATTAATGAGCATACTGTGAGTTCATTGCAAAGTGACAAGACCCCTATCACCACTAATATGCTAAGTCTGCACACCACAAAAACAAGAATAGAGCAAAAACCTGTTTACCCCTGTGTTCTAAGCAGGTGGATTTCTAAAATAGCAAGTCAGTCCTTAAAAAACGCTGTTTAACTGCATGTGGCAGGTTGTAAAGCAGTGATCCCATCTTCTGGGCATTTTAAGATCTACTCTTTGACATTCTCTGAAATGGTAAAGGGAAAGAAAAAGATAAAATAAAAAATATTAAGAAGACCCTTCACACGTTGTTCTCCTCTGGAGACAAAATGGTCATTGGTTTCCTGAACTGTCATTTCATATGACATTTCCTCGAAGGCATCTTTATCAAGGAATGTGTAGTGGTCTGCTTCCACATATAATGTTACATGTCCCAACCAGGAATGGGGCACTGCTGGACTTGCCACTCACAAAACAAGAAAACCTGCTTCGTAGTATCTTCATTAATGACAGCGCTGGCTACAGTGATCACAATACTGGGGAACTGGGGATCCTGCTGAGTATGCTGAAGGTTAGTACTAACACAAAGCGTTCTAGATTTTAGATGAGAAAATACCAACTTGCTCAAACCTCAGCTGGAAGGAAATTCATGAGAAGCTTCCTTTAAGGATAAAGGAACAAGCAAGTGCTGGAAGTTTTTCAAGAAAGGCTCTCCCAGAAGAGCAAAAACCCCTTAAGGGTAAGGGAAGTAGGTGAAGCAAGAGACGTTCTTGGCTTAACTGAGAGCTTCTGAGTCTGCTCAGAACAAAAAGAGAAGCATAAGAGAGATGGAAAAGTGAAGAAATAGCCACTGCGAACTACAAAGATATTTCCAGGGTGTGCAGAGAAGCAGTTAAGTAGCAGCATCAACTTCAGCTCAAACTGAATTTGGTCAGAGATGTCAATAACAAGAAATGCTTTTTTCAGATATGTAAACAACAAGTTGAAACAGAAGAGCTGAATTAGTCACCAACAATGCTGAAAAGGAAGAGGTTTTCAACACTTCCTTCCTATCCATCTTCACCAGAATTATCGGGCCCCAAGCCTTGGGAACAAAAATACAGATTGATGCAAACCACCATCAATGAAGGAAGCTTTGGTATGTGAACTATTACAGAAGCTTGATCCCTATGAATCGATGGGCCCTGACATTGTCCACCAAGGGGCAAGAGATCTGGCTGATGTCATTGCAAGGTTGCTCTACACAGTCTTGGAAAAATTGTGGAGTTCGGGGAACATCACAGAAGGTTAGAAGGCTGGTATCACACTCCTCTGCAAGTATAGGGTTTAAAGGAGGGCTCAGGAAATCATAGTCTACCAGTGTTATTTCAGTTCCTGGGAAAGTTATGGAACAAATCATCCTGGGGGCTGTCACAGATCAAATGAAGCTTATGACTGGGAAAAGGCAGACTGGATTCCCCAAGGCAAAGTAGTGCTTGACAAACCTGATCACCTTTTACAGTAAAGTAACATGTTCATGTTGATGTGGGGTGAGCGGTGGACAATGGCTACCTGGATTTAGATTTTTGTATGCCTGAATGTCTCCAAGGCTTTAAATTCTTTAGATCCCACAGCCTCCTCTTGGAGAAACTGTTATGTTACCATCTAGACAAGAGATTCAAGACAAGATTTCCAAGGCTGGAAAGGCTTCAGAGAAGGGCCACAAAGATGGTCAAAATACTGGGAGGCTTTCCATACAAGGAAAGACTAAGAGAACTGGGTTTTTTCAGCCTTGAATGAGAAAAAAAGGCTAGAGAAGATCTTATCACCATGTTCCAGTATTTAAAGTGTGGCTACCAAGAAGATGGAGACTCCAGCAGCTACATGGAAAAGAGGAGGGGCAAGAGGTACAAGTTACTCCTGAGGAGATTCCAGTTGGACACAAGAGGAAATATTTTCATTGTATCAATCAACTAATGAAATAGTTTCCCCAGGTAAACAGCAGATTCCCCAACACTGGACACTTCTAAGATTCAGTTGGACAGGGTGCTGGGCCATCTTGTCCAGACCATGCTTTTGCCAGAAAATATTGGACCAGATGATCCTTGAGATCCATGCTAACCTGGTATGTTATGATTCTATGATTTCCCTTACCAATATTGATATCCCTCCATTAGCTTAATTGTCACCAAACTCTTACTTTGCTGAAGGTAAGCATTCATTTGTAATACAATGCCCACATTCACTGTAAAGGCCTTTCCATATTCCAAATACTATGTTTCGTCTAAATGGGTTTTTTCCTGTCTATAAGCATAGGGTGGTATGTGTGTCTCATTATTGGCTCTTGTCAAAATCCAGGCAGGATCAATTAAAACACATGAAGTGTTGTCATGAAGTGCTTGGAATGAATGATCCCAACTATGCTTCTAAAGAATATTGAGTAATCCAAAAAGTGATTAACCCAGACTGACACACATTTCCAGATGCTGAAGAATTATATATGAAGAAATGAAATCAAGAGCCCTAGATTATTTCAATCCTTTAACATTTGCATTCATTGTACCCTCATCCAACTCAACGAACACTCACTTGTCTGAGAGAAAAGACAGTAAGCTATCATGTGAGTCCAATCTGAATCAGATAGGCTTAGTCTTTAGGTTGTCAGTCTTCTTTAATAGGCAACAACCTTTCCACTGTAGGAGTTTCTCCAAGAGGCTTACTAAAGTAAAAACTCAATAATGGGGTGTTAGAGCAATGTCTGTTCCTACATGCAAAATGCTGGTAGAGTTCTGTGATTTCCACAATATCTGCAATTCTGTTTGAAATATAAGCATGCCATCCCTGGCATTAAGTAGCAGAAAAAAAGCCAGGAAACACTCTGTCTTAGAAGCAAGCCCAAAAAATATAATTCATGAGACTTCAAAATAATCTAAGGCCAATCTACTGCAAACTTGGGACATTAATGCATATTATATGCCTCTGAGTGCACCTCAGATTTGCAACCAAATTGAAGTTCTGAAGGACACTGTTATTATAACCCAATCATAATGTCATATATGAAGAATTTTCTTAGAGTAGCTTGGAAATAATTTCCACTCTGAGTCCTCAAACTCCTTTGGAATCATTTCAAACAAGGAACTGTCAGTAACTATCTGACTTGAGTACTGAGGCACTTGTCAGAGACAAGAGCCATACAATGAAGCGATACAACTTGAAGTCATGCAGAAGTTTGCAAAGACTGAGGAGATGCTGCAGCTTTATTGGAAATACAGTAAAATAGGTGGGCAGCTGGACTTACTAGTCATACTTCAGAGCACAGATAAAAAGGAAACGAATGGAGATATATATATATATATTTACACAATGTTTACATATATGGTTCTGATGGTTAGACGCTTTACTAGAAATTTCATGACCAGATGACTAAATGGAACTATCTTTTATTTTTTTCTGTCCAGATACCTACAGAAAGGAAGAGCTTGTAAATACACCAGAAAAGTAGTGGTTTTCATAGCAGATGAGAAGCTATTTGGAAACATGCTAGCTATTCCTTGAAGCAGAATGTTGGAGACCAGAGAAGAACCACCAAATTTCACAGGCAAATTCATACTGAATGACAACATCAGATGGATTGTTATAAGAAAACTCAAACAAAACTTTAGATAAAGTGTAAGATAGTGTCTGATTACTGCTGAAACCATACCAAGACACCTGTCTGTATTATTAATTAATGAGTCTAGTCCAAAGATGAAATGGTGCTAAGAAGACATTTGCAGAGCCCAAGGAATGTGCCTGATCATTGACACTACATGAAAACACAGATATCATGCAATAGATGACTGTTTCAGTGTTTGGAAGGAGACATCAGTAAAGCTTTTAGGAGATATACCTGAGGACCTAACAGATGTATTCATTCCAAGAACAAAATGACAGGTCACAAGAGAAAATTTTCAGCTGGGCTCCACAATAAACCAATCTCCACAAATTCACATTTGAATGATAGAAAAAGGAATGAGAGAGGCTGCATGGCAAATTTCTAGATGCCACATGCAAATTACCTTATTAACATTTAATCAAGACCACTGAGAGGAAAGTGATCTTCCTAAGTTATCTGTCTCATGAAAAGGATATGCTACTAGGTTTGCCTCCCATGTCTCCATAATGACCACAAAAAAGTAAGTCATAGTCATTGTAGAAGGTACAACTACCCTTGCCTCTATTATGGCTTCAGCTGGAGTGTATTTGCCCAGTACAACCATGGTACCTGGATAAGATTCACTACAATTCATGAATAGCTCCTTTCTTTGGGGTAAATAAAAGAACATATATGACTGACATAAGTTTTTGGGGTACAAAATGCCAACTTTAAAGACAAGAGAAAGGTAGTACTTTTTGAATCCATGAAAAGAAATCACATCTACCAGATCCTTTCCAAACTGGGAAAAGAATTCCTTCCCACCTTGCAGGAAATCACTTGCAAGATGTAATCTCATACAAGAACACCAGCTGGTGTCACTGAATGACATTATCAATTCTGAAGCAAGGTTGAGGAAGTTGGCTCTGAACAACTTCCACCTTGCAAAGGCTGCATATTCTAGCACATACCACACATGTTGCATCCAAGTCATTCAGCAAGGATGCTCTGTCTAACAAGCTGTAGCTGAGTGATTGTTGCCAAAGAGGCTCTGAATCATGAGCAGATTGAGACCGCTGGCACCTACAGCCATCCCAAAGCTTAACAGATGCAACTCCTATTGAAGCAATGAATGTACACGTGTTGGGAAAGGTCTTCTGCACGGACTGTGAAAGTTGCAAAAGACTGCTCACCAAAAAGATGAGGTTAACTTTTTACCACAGTGTGCAAGGTAATTTCAATGAATGTTTTGAGGCAGAAATAAAAGAGAATTATTATCTGATTTAAAATAATAGAGATAGGCTGGGATTTACCTCCCTGAAATTTAACTTTAGACTTCCTTTACAGGCAGAACAAGACATTAACCCTCCAGATGACGGCTCATCCCATCTCTGCTGAGAGGAATGAATCAACCTCTGGTTTTAGTGATTTTTCTGTTAATTACAAAGAGGGCCTAGATGATTAACTTATATTTACCAGCCTTTTGAACACAGGTGAATCCTAACCATTCTGTGTTCCAGATGTCATATAGTTCCTCCAATGTTTTCTCATAATGAAAAAGTACTCTTAATCCATATCACTCTATTATCTTCTTAGGGCTGTACAGAACCCTTTAGAGCAGTGAATGTACACCTTAAGCAGCGAATAATGAAACTATAAAAATAGGTAACTAAACATTGCCTCTGCTCATCTACTGTACTACAAAGTTTACTTTGGCTAACAGAAGTCAGGATATACGAAACCATCATCTCAGCTGGTGCAAATTTCTGGCCTGGGTTCACTGACTGCAGAAGTCCATAATTTCAATAGTGCTTCATTTCCACAATGAATTCATGAATCATGAAAGGTGCTTCATTAATAGCTGTGGTCATTGTCTTTCTGGAGTCCATCTCCCTTTTCTACCCCTTTCAAATTAAAAGTTCAAATAGGAGTTCAGTAGAAATATTTCCTGTAGGAAACTAGCTAGCAGAATCTTAGCAAATCACCTGTACTGCTCCCTGAAATTAGAAAGAAATGCATGGCTTTGAGAAAAGCAAACTTTTTTACTTAAGCAGCAACCCTTGGCAAATGCTTTTCTGATTTTTATCTATTCTTTGCCATGAATAGTTCCTATCTCAATATTTTCCATATTTATTCAATCAAGTGTTATTTTATCCAGATTTATGGTAGGTAAACTAGTTATGCTGAGCAGAATATGATTGTTTCCTCATGGTTTAAAGCATTGCTGATTTTTATCACACACTTCATATAAAAAAAATCATCTTTCTATTGTGAACATACTTAGGTATTATCTTCTAGTTATTTCCATTTTTCTCCTGCAGTTTAGGATGCAGCTCCTCAAAATGGATGACATTTACTGTCTCCTCTTCTTCTCTTCTAACTTAGTTTTCCACTTCAGCTGCACCTACTGCATTTGAAACACCACAGTGAGAAAATGAAACACCTTGAGCTTCCTGCTACCTCATCTTTTGGCTCACAATCTAATTTTTTTACAAGAGGAAGATCTTCTGCTACGTTATTTAGTATACAGAGTAGATTCATCACCTCTGAAACTGGTTCCACAAAAGAGCCATTCCTTTTTTTAAGAAGTCCTCAATTAAAATCTCTTTTATATTTTTTATTCTGTGAGACTTCTTGACAAGTAACTACCCAGGGAAAAACCTTGCCACCTGTTCCAAAGCTAGAGAAGCATGTTGAAAAAGCTTCATCTCCCTCAAGTCACATAATCTGAAGAGAGCGTGATTAGAGGGTCACATATATAGTCAGTTGTTGCTGTTAAGCAATATTGTGAGAGTCTTAATATTTACAAGGGAACCAGAAAGCAGGCAGCTCCCTTTCTTTTCCTCTGCTCTTACCTCCACTTGGATTCTTCTGCTTGAATAATTTTGAACTTGCAATAAGATATGTTGAATGTGGTAGCAAGAATGTGGGAAGAACACATAGGAAAGCAAAATTCTTTTTTGTACTTTGAGTTTGGGGCTTTTGTTTTTGTTTGGGAGGTTTTTTGTCAGGTTTTTTTGGTGTGAGATTTTTTCTTTTTTTATTTGGGTTGTTTGGGGGTTTTTTTTCAGTTCCTCAGGTTGTTAAGGATAGGGATTACTATCAGTCCCTGTGATATTTCTGTTCAGGTGCAGTTCACAATTAAGTGTTCCCTCTAACAAGCCTAAGCGTTTTCACTGAAAAGCTGCAGTTGTGTTGGACAAAGTTTTCTTTCCAAGGAAAATTGAAAACTGACAGGTTGATATCTGCAAGCTTGATTATTTCTATTTTCTTATTTGTACACAGACTCCTGAAAAGTCTGGGCATGTATTCTCTGCTTCCTTGGAGTTTCCAGAAGAAGATGGAAGAAGGCACATGAAGACATGAAAGTCAGGATTCAATCTCCTGGAATTTGCTCAATGATTTTTACTTTCTGTTGAGGAGTAGAAGGGCAGTAAACTGAAGACAAAAATCTTAAATATTTTGAAAACTTTCTCCAATTTAAATGTGTGCATGCATATGTTTTTCAGGCAAATTTGGGATGCCTTTTGCGATGTAATTTTCCCCTGGAAGAAATTTTCACTTTCTGGACACCTCAGATATTCAAAGCTGAAGGCAGACCTCGTGCCTTTCTCCCTGTCAACAAAAGCTTTACCTGCCTTCATACACAACTTTTTCGCTTAACCATATGTAGTTAAACACAAAAAAGTCCACCCAGGAGTTTCTGCAGTATTGAATTTGGGCCTTAGGAATTCATGATTCATTTGGATAGATTGCTGCAGTTTATGAAAGACACCATTAATGTGGTCTAGAGAGTATGATCTATGTAGTTTGCTAAGCTGTTTCCCTTTAAGCCCAAAAGAATGAAAAACTAGACAAGTACCTACCAGCACTGAGTATTTACAGAATTACATATGGTTATGTTATTCACTATATTTAGCCTAAACTGTGCATATGTGCTTGACAGACTCTATACGTAGTTTAGAGGCAAAGCAATGCTAATGAAACTGCCTGATGATCTCAGAATTGTAGTTCAAAACTGTACTAACCATGAGGATGTAAAATGGAAAAGCATTCCCATTCTCTTACTGTCTCTGACTGCACCCCAACTTCCCCATCTTAAAGAGTTCTTGAAAGACTTTTTCAATTTGCTTATTCACTCCATATTGTTTTTGCAAAACTGAAGGCTGTGACAACCTGATATTAGAGCTGATTGATATGTGCTGCTGGCATTGCCACCTCAAAAGGATAGGAATCTATCTAGAGTCTTCTGGTTCGCTTGAGGTAAAGTAAAAGGAATTTTGATTGGATAGTTTCCTCTGAATCAGAAACCATTAGTTTTTATTTTGAAATACCTCATTATTCTTATTTTTTTAACTTGAACTGAGGCTCCACCCCTCATTCATAGAAGAGTTTCTCTTTCAGTTATAAACCACTTTTAAAAAAATTTATTTAGTAATGAGAACTATTTTGATGGCATCTTTCAATTCCTGGTATTTATGCATTCTCTAAGAGACTTTATAATGCAGCTGCAACACAGAAAGGCCTGAGATAAATTTCATCCAAGATAATTCTGTCCCCCAACACAATTCCTTCGTCTTCTGAAAAAAAATCCTGTATACTGGATAACTTCTACAGCAGAATATATTTATATACATATATGAAAGAAAACTGAATGCAGTCTCCATATACTGTAGTCTGTTACTATTTTCTGGGAAAGTAATTATGGTGAGACAGATAGGTGCCTTCACCTTTCTCTCTTTATATTTCCTGTCAAGAACAACTTCCCTCTGTTATGATACTTATCTGGTGGATAGAACAAGATGTTTAATGAAAATGTCTTTCCAGAGGAAAATGGTTGCTTAAAAATCTCCCTTTCATTAACTCTCCTGCTTCCCATCCAAAAGTGCTATATATATCAAAAACACTGGTGGTGTTTTTGGTTTTACTGGTGGTGGTGCACCTCCAAGAACTCCCATCACAGTGCAACACCTTTGCTTCTGTGCCTGCTTCCCTTTTGGCCCTACTCTCTCAGGGCCATAAAAACTTTGTATGATTGCACTGTCTTATATTTCAGCATCCTGTCTCTGTCCCATGGGTACAGAAGGGAGTGATAACTTTACAGGGTATGAACACTGGCAGCCACTGAACACCAAGGCAACTATGGTGGAGCGAAATCCTAAGCTGGACACATGAAGCTGCACCCTACTTTGTGGAGGAGGTAATTACCTAATCAAATCCTGTCAACATGTCTCGTGGATCTGATCCATGGGGAACCTAGACATGTATGGACATAGCTGGTGATTGCAGTAGGATTCTGATCACCATCTACTGTCCTCCATGTTAGCACAGTTGAACCCCCTGTGGACACAGAACAAACAGGCATAAGAGAGAGCATAAAAAAAGGAAGGAACTCTCCTGACCAGTGTGGGAGACAGGCAGCCCATAACAAAAGCTGTTGACCATTGCCTTTGGAAGAGTCCCATTCACAAGGATTATTGTCCTTAAATGTTTCTGATGAGTCCTATTAAAACTATTGTTAAAATCATAGCGCTACATAAACAGAGTCAAAAGGTAAGATTGGTGTCCTTTACTACTAGGATCAAAGAACCACTTTCACAAAGCTAACCTAATAACTTGTTATCCCTTCTTTATTCATAACATCGTGTCTTTGGCAGAGAGTATATGCAGATTTTAAAGGTATCACTTTTGAAAATTTTTATATCCCCTCAAATACACTCTCTAGTACCTTTTGAGCTTCATACTAAATTAAATTATATTGTCACATGTATACCACTATACTTTATGAGTATTTTTTACACTGGTGAAATATTAGTCCTTATTTCTTCACCTTACTTCCACACTAATACTAGTAATAATTTCACACAGATCTTATAAAAATATCAAGGATCTTCAGCATCAGAACACAATCCAAATTCATAAATGTTTAAAGAAAATGCTTTCCTCATGCAGTTTTAAGCCATTTCCAATCCAATAATTCTACACACCCCAAAGCAGTCTTTTCTTATTGTCCCATTAACCAACAGGAATTGTTACCTTCCAAATCAATGACAAATCATTACATGTCAATTTGCACAACTTCCTTTATGAAGTTTAAGAGCTCTCCCAAACAGCTAGGCCTCAAGAGGATCCACTTCCTCTTTACATGCATTGTTTCAGATACCAAATTTAGTAATCATAGAATAGCTTGGATTGGAAGGGACTGGACGGTTTAGTTGGCAGGTGCAATACTACTGATGCCACAATACACATTTGTCTGAATTCCCACATAATTCAGTGCTAAAAAGCAACCAAGAAAAAAAACAAAACAACCTGTACAAAATCTAACAAAAACAATACAAAAAAACCCCTCAACAAAATCCATCCTCACAGGGAATTGTTCATGTCTGCTATTTTGCTTTTTGCTGGAAGAGGAATAATTCTCAGAATTTTGATTCATTTCAGTGAATAAAGCAGTGCTATAGAATTCCTCAATGGAATCAGCTTTCTGCCAGCATCTAAGAAAGATAAGCCTTGAAAGACATTTTCCATAACTTTTATGCATGCTTTCATTTAAGCCTGGATTCACTATACATTATCTAAGAAGGGTAGTCATCACAGTGGTTACAAGAAATGGCCAATTACTGCTAAATTTGGACAAGGAGACAAATTTTACAAAGGGGCAGTCACTGTTTCAAAAATTTCTATGTCAAAAAATCTTAGCACTTCTGGACAAGGAGAAAGCATGAAAAGCGAGTGAGCGTAAGGAAAGCTGTATGATGTAATAATTTTAGATACAACATACGGATGGATGGATGGATGGATGGATGGATGGATGGATGGATGGATGGATAGATAGATAGATAGATAGATAGATAGATA